>JAEUYN010001435.1:0-378767 GCA_018257835.1 Euura lappo
ACTTGTAAGGTTATGTTTCGTTTGTTTATCAACACCAGACCTGAAAATCGGCCCCAGTGGTAGTCAGCGCCGCGCAGCGTACGACGGTACAATGCGCAACTACCGGGACAAAAATCGGCGCTACTCTAACACGGCTGACATAGGGGAGTTGCCAGTCCTCTAATATACGTCCGTGGGAGGGACAACAACGTTCCGAGTGGTTCCGAGTACCTGACGTTAGCTGCCAGGCAGCACTTGTAACGGCGCTGTTGGAATCAAATCGAGAATGTAAACAACCCCCCATTTTTAAGCGTTATAATAATACGTCCGTGGTATAGGCTGTTGTTTCGGCTACTAAAAATTAGAGACGAGTAGCGACCACTAGACAGTCGGGACAACAGCGATCCGAGTACCTGGCAGTGGCCGCCGGACAGCGCGTGTGTCGGCACTGAAGGCACTGAATCACGAGTTAGATCGAATCGAGAACGTAAACAAGCCGCCATCTTTAAATGTCACAGATCGAGAATCGATTGCCCGAAACTGCTAGCTATAGCGTGTTCGCATCGGCTGCTTCGGTTTGACATTTCATTCCACTCGTTATCACTACGTGATATTGAGATACATGATGTGATGTGAGAATCATTACCGACAAAGTGAAACAAGATGGGCTTTGAAGTTTATGTATTCAGCTCGACATCGTATGGAAATCGCGAGCCTGTTTCATGGAAAAATCAAGTTATGAGGTTATCAGAGTCAATCAATTAGATCAATCACAAAGCCTTGGGTATATTGGTCGTTTATACATTGATTATATGTTCATAATCCAGGTGCTAAATATCAAGAGACTTTGTAGAGTATCGAGGCAAGTACATTACGAACAAAAAAAATTGTGTGAGTTCCGGAGGGACTATTTCGTGGACGAGCTATTGATATATCGACGCATCCTGAGAAAGCAGATGAATCTCAGCGGGAAGTCTAGAGCAGACGAGTTGAAATATGCTTTGAGACAAGTATATAGGTCCGTAACACTTCATACAGAGTTTTCTGAGTTACGTGTGAGTTCTGGACTGTCCGCCGAATACGTCCATCCATTCTGACCTTGACGATATGATCAATTGTTTGATCGCTTTGGTTATAGTTATCGCACGCCTACTTATAGCCCTATGGGGGTTTGCTTCGATGACTCAGCTTTTAATTTTCACATCACGGCATACTTATTAGACTACTGGAGTTACGCGACTTGAAATCATCGGGTTCTAACTTCTAAGAATACCTTGGTGGACCGGATGGAACAGACGAATCTTGCCATGCAATTTATAATAACAGAAGCACTATCTCGGAAGACTTTATTGAGCGAATACCAATGATTATTTATACACTGATTTTCAGACTTTCTTACTGTGAACATTTTTTAAGATTTAATTTGTAATGAGCAGTGACTATAACCCTACCTGTAAGGAACTCCGCTGTGGCCGCTCCCAAGCCCGGATGAGAAGGGAAGAGGGCCGCGCACAGGGTTCCACGTTGCGAATATTTACTATGAATGATTTTGACGGATCAATTTATGCAACCCAATAAGGGTTAATATTTCACGTCTGCTCCTAAGCAAAAGTCAGAGTTACAGAAATCAACTGGACATACATTTACGCGTTCTCATCAACATTTCCGACAATATTTAACGTTTTACGGCGTTTATTAACAGAAAATTCAAGATTTTTCACCTTCTATCCAATGGGATATAGAAATAATCGGTCAGAAAAATACTGACAACCGAGCGAGCATAGCGAGTGAGGATCTACGAAGACCCCATCGGGCAAGCACAGCGAGCTAGCGCAAGTTAGCAGGAAGTAAAAAAAATATAAAAAAAGTAGTGATATCCCCCAAAAAGCACCTCTGGTGCAAAAAACTTGCGCCAAGTACATTAATGTGGTCCACCCACAAAATTTACCAAACAAATTCTTTCACACAAAATCTGTCTTCAAAAATACCCACCAACAAAAATTCGTCTTCCACAAAAAGTCTTCTTCCAAAAATTCGTTTTCAACAGAAGTCGTCCTTCAAAAAAATCTCTGTAAAAGGATTGATATCAAATACAACCACCAAGTACAAAAAAAAGAAAAATCAAACCATATAACGTTGTGCTCGTTCGCTCGCTACGCTCACTCACTCGATTGGGTTTTCATAATTTGTGAGGAGAAAAATTGGGAGCTTGAGTTTCGCGATGAGAAAATTTTCGAAAGAAAAAATTGAGGGAGTGGTACTTGGCGGGCCTTCATAGCGAGATAAAAAAATGTGACTTGTAGACCTCAGTGGCCACTCTTCCACTCACTCACACCTGGCCCGCAAGTACCACTCCCTCAATTTTTTCTTTCGAAAATTTTCTCTTCTCGAAACTCATGCTCCCAATTTTTCTCCTCACAAATTATGAAAACCCAATCGAGTGAGCGAGCGTAGCGAGCGAACGAGCACAACGGTATATGGTTTGATTTTTCTTTTTTTTTGTACTTGGTACTTGTATTTGATATCAATCCTTTTACAGAGATTTTTTTGAAGGACGACTTTGGTTGAAAATGAATTTTTGGAAGAAGACTTTTTGTGGAAGACGAATTTTTGTTGGTGGGTATTTTTGAAGACAGATTTTGTGTGAAAGAATTTGTTTGGTAAATTTTGTGGGTGGACCACATTAATGTACTTGGCGAAAGTTTTTTGCACCAGTTTTCTATAGAATTTTTTTTTAATGGTCGTTCTTTCAATTTATCTTTGCGTTTTACTAGTTTTTACAGCTATTTGACAAAATCATGAAAAATAAAAAAAAAATAAAAAGTGCGCTCACGACCTTCTGCTTTTAACTGCCAATATTTTCTATCCAATTTTTTTTTGAATGGGCGTTCTTTCAATTTATCTTTGCGTTTTACGAGTTTTTACAGCTATTTGACAAAATCACGAAAAATGAAAAAAAAATAAAAAGTGCGCTTACGACCTTCTGCTTTTATCTTAGTGTTTTTCTTCATAAATTTTTGATACGGTCGTTTTTCCGATTTATCTTTGCGTTTTACGAGTTTTTACAGATATTTGAAAAAATCATGAAAAATGAAAAAAAAATAAAAAGTGCGCTCACGACCTTCTGCTTTTAACGATCAATATTTTTTTTCCGGCACAGGCATGAACAAGTCACTTTTTGACGCCTGTTTTCGGTCCGTAAAGTGGCACTTTTTATGGCTAGCCGAAAAAAAATTTTTTATGGCAAGCCGAAAAAAAATTTTGTGTTTATGTCCACAAAATTTTTTTTCGGCTAGCCATAAAAAAATTTTTTTCGGCTTGCCATAAAAAGTGCCATCTCACGGACCTCAGGCGTCAAAGTGACTCTTCATGCCTTTGCCGGAAAAAATATCGTATGGGGCGCACCCGTAAAGTAACTGTTCGGCGAGGTTATGTTTTTAGTACTCTCCGTTGGCTTTACCTTAGGCTCGCCTTCGGCTCGCCGGTAAAACCAACGGCTCGTACGAAAAACATAACCTCGCCCGAAAACAGTGACTTTACGGGCATGCCACATAATATACTATTATCGATTTTTTTTAAATGGTCGTTCTTTCAATTTATCTTTACGTTTTACGAGTTTTTACAGCTATTCAAAAAAAATCGTGAGAAATAAAAAAATCGAAATGGCGCGTACGACCTTCTGCTTCTAACTACCAATATTTTCTATCAAGAGACTCGGTAGAGTCTCGCGCCAAGTACATTAAAAAAAAATTTTTTTAATACGCTGCGTGAGACTCGGACCGAGTCTATATACCCGAACGGGAGCTATTCGGGTGGTGGGGAGAATTATAATCTTTCTTTTCTTTCGCCTCGCTACATATACGGGATTGAAACATTTATCCTAGAACGTGGACATGAAAAGCTCACGTTTGAGTCCTATTTGGACTTAATCGGTGCCCGAAGAGCTGAGATATGATTTTCGAAAGGTATCGAGGATCCGTTTGCTCGTCAGAATTTTCTTCTCCTTCGTTATTACTTTCAGTCGTCAATTCCGCTGCCAACAAAAATTAGAGAAGAGTGGCCGCCACTAGACAGGAGGGACCACGGACGTATATTAGAGGACTGGCAACTCCCAGCAATATCGCGCCGACTTTTCCGCCGCTAGTAGGCGCCTTTGCCGTTGTAGCGCTGACTACCACTGGGGCCTCTTTGGGCGGGATAATTCAAATGGGAGTGGCGTGACATGGAGGAAACAAAAGAAACAGAATGAAATGGGTGTTTTAGAATTCGGAGCAATGCACCGGCGACCCATTTTCACTTCATGCCACTCCGGGGTCACTACCGTGGTCACTACTATACCTTTACTTGTAAGGTTATGTTTCGTTTGTTTATCAACACCAGACCTGAAAATCGGCCCCAGTGGTAGTCAGCGCCGCGCAGCATACGACGGTACAATGCGCAACTACCGGGACAAAAATCGGCGCTACTCTAACACGGCTGACATAGGGGAGTTGCCAGTCCTCTAATATACGTCCGTGGGAGGGACAACAACGTTCCGAGTACCTGACGTTAGCTGCCAGGCAGCACTTGTAACGGCGCTGTTGGAATCAAATCGAGAATGTAAACAACCCCCCATTTTTAAGCGTTATAATTATACGTCCGTGGTATAGGCTGTTGTTTCGGCTACTAAAAATTAGAGACGAGTAGCGACCACTAGACAGTCGGGACAACAGCGATCCGAGTACCTGGCAGTGGCCGCCGGACAGCGCGTGTGTCGGCACTGAATCACGAGTTAGATCGAATCGAGAACGTAAACAAGCCGCCATCTTTAAATGTCACAGATCGAGAATCGATTGCCCGAAACTGCTAGCTATAGCGTGTTCGCGTCGGCTGCTTCGGTTTGACATTTCATTCCACTCGTTATCACTACGTGATATTGAGATACATGATGTGATGTGAGAATCATTACCGACAAAGTGAAACAAGATGGGCTTTGAAGTTTATGTATTCAGCTCGACATCGTATGGAAATCGCGAGCCTGTTTCATGGAAAAATCAAGTTATGAGGTTATCAGAGTCAATCAATTAGATCAATCACAAAGCCTTGGGTATATTGGTCGTTTATACATTGATTATATATATTATATGTTCATAATCCAGGTGCTAAATATCAAGAGACTTTGTAGAGTATCGAGGCAAGTACATTACGAACAAAAAAAAATTGTGTGAGTTCCGGAGGGACTATTTCGTGGACGAGCTATTGATATATCGACGCATCCTGAGAAAGCAGATGAATCTCAGCGGGAAGTCTAGAGCAGACGAGTTGAAATATGCTTTGAGACAAGTATATAGGTCCGTAACACTTCATACAGAGTTTTCTGAGTTACGTGTGAGTTCTGGACTGTCCGCCGAATACGTCCATCCATTCTGACCTAGACGATATGATCAATTGTTTGATCGCTTTGGTTATAGTTATCGCACGCCTACTTATAGCCCTATGGGGGTTTGCTTCGATGACTCAGCTTTTAATTTTCACATCACGGCATACTTATTAGACTACTGGAGTTACGCGACTTGAAATCATCGGGTTCTAACTTCTAAGAATACCTTGGTGGACCGGATGGAACAGACGAATCTTGCCATGCAATTTATAACAGAAGCACTATCCCGGAAGACTTTATTGAGCGAATACCAATGATTATTTATACACTGATTTTCAGACTTTCTTACTGTGAACATTTTTTAAGATTTAATTTGTAATGAGCAGTGACTATAACCCTACCTGTAAGGAACTCCGCTGTGGCCGCTCCCAAGCCCGGATGAGAAGGGAAGAGGGCCGCGCACAGGGTTCCACGTTGCGAATATTTACTATGAATGATTTTGACGGATCAATTTATGCAACCCAATAAGGGTTAATATTTCACGTCTGCTCCTAAGCAAAAGTCAGAGTTACAGAAATCAACTGGACATACATTTACGCGTTCTCATCAACATTTCCGACAATATTTAGCGTTTTACGGCGTTTTATAACAGAAAATTCAAGATTTTTCACCGTCTATCCAATGGGATATACTCAATAGAAATAATCGGTCAGAAAAATACTGACAACCGAGCGAGCATAGCGAGTGAGGATCTACAAAGACCCAATCGAGCAAGCACAGCGAGCTAGCGCAGTTAGCAGGAAGTAAAAAAAATACACAAAAAGTAGTGATATCCCCCTGGCAACTTTGCAGCCAGACACCACCCATAAATACCAAACAAAGCCACAAAATTCGTCTTCCACAAAAAGTCTTCTTCCAAAAATTCATTTTCAACAAAAGTCGTCCTTCAAAAAAATCTCTGTAAAAGGATTGATATCAAATACAAGTACCAAGTACAAAAAAAAAAAGAAAAATCAAACCATATAACGTTGTGCTCGTTCGTTCGCTACGCTCGCTCACTCGATTGGGTTTTCATAATTTGTGAGGAGAAAAATTGGGAGCATGAGTTTCGCGAAGAGAAAATTTTCGAAAGAAAAAATTGAGGGAGTGGTACTTGGCGGGCCTTCATAGCGAGATAAAAAAATGTGACTTGTAGACCTCAGTGGTCACTCTTCCACTCACTCACACCTGGCCCGCAAGTACCACTCCCTCAATTTTTTCTTTCGAAAATTTTCTCTTCTCGAAACTCATGCTCCCAATTTTTCTCCTCACAAATTATGAAAACCCAATCGAGTGAGCGAGCGTAGCGAGCGAACGAGCACAACGGTATATGGTTTGATTTTTCTTTTTTTTTGTACTTGGTACTTGTATTTGATATCAATCCTTTTACAGAGATTTTTTTGAAGGACGACTTTTGTTGAAAATGAATTTTTGGAAGAAGACTTTTTGTGGAAGACGAATTTTTGTTGGTGGGTATTTTTGAAGACAGATTTTGTGTGAAAGAATTTGTTTGGTAAATTTTGTGGGT
Source organism: Euura lappo (assembly GCA_018257835.1). Taxonomy (NCBI): domain Eukaryota; kingdom Metazoa; phylum Arthropoda; class Insecta; order Hymenoptera; family Tenthredinidae; genus Euura; species Euura lappo. The sequence goes on from JAEUYN010001435.1 coordinate 6,906, forward strand.
GGACCACATTAATGTACTTGGCGAAAGTTTTTTGCACCAGAGGTGCTTTTTGGGGGATCGTATTTTTTAAAATGGTCGTTCTTTCAATTTATCTTTCCGTTTCACGATTTTTTACAACTAGGTACATATTTGGAAAAATCATTAAAAATCATGAAAAAAAATGGCGCTTACGACGTTTTGCCTGTACGTTGTTTTTTATTTTTCCTTAAAAATTGTAATGAAAGAACGACGTATCCGCCCAACTTACGACCTTTTGCACTTACATTTTTCGATCTCGTAATTTCAATTGATCTATACGCTTTGGCCGTTTTCAGAGCGAATGGCGTGAAAAAAAAAATTATACGACTTTTTGCCACCAAAATCGCGTGTTTGCCGCTTACGACCTTAAGCCATTAGACACGCGATGTAACAAAGTTTGCACAAGTTTTCCTAAATATCTTTCAGGCTTCAGCACACGAGATTATGGTATAATATTTGCTCAGATTGATGTTACGATTAATTCACACATCACGTCATTCGAATTAACGGTTGATAAGAATTATTTAATCGACTTGGAAAACGTTGAGACGTGGTTAGAAAAATTAAAGTAAGTTTTCGACCATATTTGCTACGGAGCATTCGTTTCATTGACGAAGTTCTGTGAGGATATCAGGCGGGAGCCCCATGTGCCTATAAATTTCATCGAAATGTAACATATGAAATTGTAAAATCGATTGCAAAGTGATCGTGACGTTAGAAGGGATCAGACTATCTTAGGAACTTGGAAATTACGGAGAGTGGGAAATTTGAGGATGGAGCAAATTGAACCGATAATCTTCTGAACCGAACGGTCTCTCCAAAAGATGCTCGAAAGTGCCAAAGATGTTGAAACCAATACAGAAATCGACGGATTCCATACAGTCACTTGTAATAGTATATTGTGCACCAAGGGAGCAAAGGACATTTTCGCTCCCGAGCGTGTAGTTTGCTGCACGAAGTCGCGAGCCGAAGACGAGGGTAGCAAAGTACACCGAGAGAGTGAAAAGTGCTGCGACCGCGGTGCACACTGGTTTTTTTTTCACCATGAACGGAAAGGTCGATTTTGCGGGCAAAACGGTGATCATTTGAGGTTATGTGGCTGAAGTGTAGCGCGGTCGGTACGGGAACTAAAAGCAGGGACGGAAGAGTTTCAGGGAAGAAAGACCGGGGAAGAAGGACTTACCGGGAGAGAAGACTTCCCGGTCGGTGAAACCACTGTTTGCTCCCCGAAAACAGGTAGCAAAATCGGCCTTTCCGTTCATGTATGGAAAAAAATATATTTTTTCAGTATGAAGCGATGCTTCAGCAACAATGAAACTCACAGAACCTATGAGTCATAATATATCATCCCACATATTGTGTGAAATATTTATTGGAAAAAGAAGTTTCATTTTTAAGAAAATGAGTTTTTCCGATTTTCAAGATAATGTGCGTCATTCGGTTGATTTTCTGAATTCTTGAAATCCTTCTTCGGATTTTCAGGGAATGCAAGTGAAAAAAATAAAATAAAAAATGCACAAAATGTGACAAAGAATAATGAACGTCAAGAAATTGTTGTTAAATTCAGATGATGTGAACGCCAATTAGGCATCCACCTCTGAAGAAAATAATATTTGAATTTAGGTATTCGTAGTCCACGATGCACAACTGTATCAATAAGGTACAGGCGATGATAAAACTTTATTGAATATTCAGAAGTGATCACCAATTGACGATTCAAGTACTTGCGTCAATACAATATGAATCAGACTCGACAATGAACGAATCCCGTCATTGAAATGTCCTCTATACCATATCTAGATACGAAATGCCTGAAGATTATCGAAGGCCCGTTGATGCCATAAGGTGACTTAATTCTGAGCGGAAAAATCATGTCATATCTTTAACCATGGAAGGGGTGCACGGGGGAGGCACCGACTCTTCTCGTTTAGATATCATTCTGAACGTCTTTCGGTTTTTGAATCACTATTTTCGGATAATCAGTGACTAATTATCTGTATCGCAATATCCCTCACGGTATTTTGTATTTAAACATGAAAGTTACGTGGTTAGCGAGCGACGTTTGGAAACTTTATTGGCACAGCCTCGGAATAAGAACAGTATGCCTTGCAAATTTCATCCAAATCGGTTTAGCGGTCCGAACGGAATAAAACTTTTCGTGCAGGTGTTGCAAATAAAAGAACCTTTTCGCATGTCACGTGACTCGAAAGGAAAAAGTAATCGTTTTTATAAGGGTCTCTGAATGTCTTTATTCTTTTGTATTCGGAATCTGTGTTGGGAAATTGAAGATTTATACGATACAGCGAATGAATATTTTCGAAATTGATTTTTATTGCTCACAATCTTATGCAGCTTTACATTATTCTCACTGGTATGTACATATTCATTAATCAATTGGAAGACGTGCTGGAAGAAAGTGGTAGTAGTCTCTCGTCCAGCAGATGATTTACGTTCTTCCACAAAAAGTTCTTCAGATTAGCACAAGCGGTTCCGAATATTCCGCTTCGCGATAGCTGCTAAGAAGTGGCCTGCGAATAGATTCACCAAAATTAGCGAATAAATATATTCAGCATCTTCGTATCACGTGATACTGTCGATGACACTCACCAAATAGTCTCTTCCGCTGCTTCGGTTCAGCTGGACTGCCATGGGACTTATGATCGTGAAGGACTTCCTGAGAAAGTGAAATTACGATTCAATGGTAATTACCAGAACACATTGAAAGTATAATTTAAGAAATCGTCATATTTTTCTTGATGTTGGAAATAATATAAAAAGTAAAAATATTCCGGATCGTAGTTTAGCAGTACTAAACTGGTGGTACAATTGAAATCAGGGATCGAATGTTGAGTATCAAATACGTTTGCCTAACTGGAGGCTAAGGAAATAGATCAATTTATGGAAGCCTAATTGGAATTTGGTTTGTAGCAAACGATAGATCTCAGTATGACAATTATATTTCTAATGGTACGATTGTTTCCAACTTACTACGGGCAGCCGGGATACCCAAAATCGCATCGACTTCGTTCTTTATTGAGTTGAATATACCATTAATGCTGGCCACAGCAGCTCTCTTCTGAAAGGCAACTGGAAATTAAAAGATACCTCAATAATTTAGACAATTTTCAAGTGCTAATTGAGGCGCGATATTCTAGATGGGCACAACTCACGTTCAGTTCCCCTTTCTGGGGTCGTCAACTCATATCCAGCTACCACTCCATGTATTGCCGAATGAGATGTCATTTTGTCTTTTACTGGTTCGACCAAACCTGAAATTGGAATACAGATGTTAGATCAAGTTGTCTTCGACTCTCACTCAGTTCTAACAACAGCTGGATGAAAATCAAGCTAGGCTTGATGTATTTTTCGAATGAGTGTCACTTACGCCAGAATTCGGCAGCAATTTCTGAATTTTTTCCTGAAAATAAAATAGGCGTATCATGACAGAGTGGAAATTCACCAATTGACGCATGATATAATGGCAAAAAGTGAAAAAAATACTGAAACATGAAGAATCAAAATAGAAAACCTCGGTCAATTCAAACAATTTCTCGACTTCACCCTGATATGTGAAGCAAACAGTAGATCACAAAAACATTTTTAAAGGGTAAAAATCGTCTTCAACTCACTCCCATGACCCCGTAGGATATCAACTACAGAGGTTTCGAGATAGTCTCCGGCTCCCACCAAAGTATCTGAAATAGAAATAGAGAGGTCCTGAATATCAAACGGAATGATTTTCCAGAATACGGAGACAAACTTAATTCGAGCGTTTTGGTAGACGTATAAATTGGTCAAGTAAGTGTATCCACTTATCACTTACCAGCGTCTGCTTCGGTCACCTGGGAATCGCGATCTGCAAAATAAAATAGGTACATCATGACACTTTGTACTTTGTCAATATTGGACGCATGACTTAGTAGCTATGACTTGATTATCTTCATTGGGTGACATTGTTTTGAACTTACAGCGGGACATCCGTCTAGCATCCTCCGCAAGTATTGTCAGTTGGTGTTGGACACGTGGCACGCTATCTGAAATTCAAGTAAAGAGGACTGTGATTAAGTCGTCATTCCGCGGTGCTCGACTCGCTTGAGCTAAATTCGAACAACAAGTGAATATCTGTCATTACCGAAAATCTCTGTATCTTTAACTTACAGTAGATGCCGGCAGCCGCTGCTGGGTTGACTCCTGAAACAAAAATCAGGATATCATGACAATACTTGACGAATCGAGTGGAACCTGAAGTTTTGAAAATGGTTTGAACATTCCGTGTAGCATAAAATGTAGAGAATAAAATGGTCCCAAACAAAGAGCATAACGTTCAAAAAACACGTATTATCTATATCGCGATGACGTACGCATAGTTTTTGCTTCTTCTGCGCTACCTCCGTCGGAAAACTTTCCTCGCACCGTTATCCCCACTCCGGGCGCGCAGAAACTTAGATGTATGGCTCGGGCGCATTTAGGGACGCAGTGACCCGTGCTTGTGTGTCACACTCGCCTGCGGCGCGTATGTCTGACGCGTACTCGTCACACGTACGTTCCTCTTTCTCCCTACTGCAAATTTCCAGGTGGAAAACCATAGGAAAATCCACCTGGAAATCCACCTGGAAATCCATACAAAAATCCATGTAAATGTTCATGGTTTTCTACCGGAATTTGGAACTGGGAATCTATGGGATTCCATATAGATATCCGCTGGTTGTGGCGGTTACTGGAGCATGGATTTCTATGTGCAACACCATGTGGAATTTTATGGACAGTCCATAAAATTCAGAGCATGGATTTCTATGTGCAACACCATGTGGAATTTTATGGACAGTCCATAAAATTCCACATTGTGTTGCACATAGAAATCCATGCTCCAGTAACCGCCACAACCAGCGGATATCTATATGGAATCCCATAGATTCCCAGTTCCAAATTCCGGTAGAAAACCATGAACATTTACATGGATTTTTGTATGGATTTCCAGGTGGATTTCCAGGTGGATTTTCCTATGGTTTTCCACCTGGAAATTTGCAGTAGGGCTACGCCCTTGCCATACAATACAGTAGACTCTCACTTATTTTACGGAGTCGGGACCGGGCCCGACCACCTATTTTACCGTGAGAGGGGCTCCCCACTACCGACCTGGCGCAGCAGCGTCATCTCTTGGTGCGCCAGCGAATTACCACCATCCGCACTCACTGTCTCACTAAGGTGAAACGCAAGCTGATTTACACTTGGAATTTTCAAAACCTGTTTGAGCAGCCAAAACACCCTCGATTGATGTGAATTTGATATCAGTGACGTAGAAAAACTTAATGAAGGGCCTAAAAGTCTTGGATTTGCGAAAATCCAAACACGTAATCAGAATTTTGTGTAACAATATTGTTCTGTAACCCAAGGAAGTGCTGCCCCTAGTGGAGAGGGGCAGCACTTCCTTGGATTACAGAACAATATTGTTTAAAAAACTGTAATTACGTCTTGATTTTCGCAAATCTAAGACTCTTAGGCCCTTCATTAAGTTTGTCTACGTCATTGATATCAAATTCACGTCAATCAAATGTGTTTTGGCTGCTCAAATAGATTTTGAAAATTAAAAGTGTAAATCAGCTTGCGTTTCACCCTAATGCATGGTCGAATGAAGCAAAGTGAGGTAAGAGCTACATACAAAGGAAGAAAGAGTGGGGGTTAGGTCCCCCCTCGAGTCGTAAGATACGTGAGAGCACTTTCGTAAAATAGGTGGTGGCGGTAAAATAGGTGAGAGTCTACTGTAGTACATTGTGTATCAAGGGCGTAAAACACTATTTTTCGAGTGTGAAATTTGCAGTTCGAGCCGAAGGCGAGTGTACTGCAATCACACTCGCCAAAATAGCTTTGCGCCCGTGTTGCACACGATTTTTTTCTCAACACCTGGTCTGCAAAAATGCCTCTTTTCAGACCGAGTGAGCGGGCGCAAAACGGAACTTTGCGCCCGAGGGCAGGAAAAGAGTCGTTTGCGCCCGCTTTAGGCGGGCGCAAAGCACATTTCCGCCCGAGGGCCGAAAAGATCTGTTTTGCGCCGGCTCAAGAGGTATGAAAAGTGGCATTTTGCGACAGGGTGTGAGAAAATAACTATAACGATTCAATGAATCTTACCACCTGCAGAACATACGTGCTACAAAATGTTAAGTGTGCTGTTAAATATCGCGTGTCTAATGGCATAAGGTCGTAAGCGCCGAAAACGCGATTTTGGTGGCAGAAGGTCGTATAATTTATTTTTTCACGCCATTCGCTCTGAAAACGGCCAAAACGTATAAATCAATTGAAATCACGAGATCGAAAAATGTAAGTGCAAGAGGTCCTAAGTTGGGCGGATACGTCATTCTGTCATCACAATTTTGAGGAAAAAATAAAAAACAGCGCAAAGGCAAAACGTGGTAAGCGCCATTTTTTTCATGATTTTTAATGATTTTTCCAAATAGTTATAAAAACTCGTAAAACGCAAAGATAAATCTATTTTTAGGAAAGATCGACTATTTAAAAAAATTCGATAAAAAATATTGGTAGTTAAAAGCAGAAGGTCATAAGCGCCATTTTGATTTTTTTATTTCTCATGATTTTTTTTTTAAATAGCTGTAAAAACTCGTAAAACGCAAAGATAAATTGAAAGAACGACCATTTAAAAAAATTCGATAAAAATATTGGTAGTTAAAAGCAGAAGGTCGTGAGCGCACTTTTTATTTTTTTTTTTCATTTTTCATGATTTTTTCAAATATCTGTAAAAACTCGTAAAACGCAAACATAAATTGAAAGAAGGACCATTTAAAAATATTGGTAGTTGAAAGCAGAAGGTCGTAAGCGCCATTTTCATTTTTTTCACTTTTCCATGATTTTTCCAAATAGTTGTAAAAACTCGTAAAATGCAAAGATAAATTGGAAGAACGACCATTTAAAAAAATTCGATAAAAAAATATTGGTAGTTAAAAGTAGAAGGTCGTAAGCGCCATTTTGATTGTTTTTATTTATCATCATTATCATGATTTTTTTTAAATAGCTGTAAAAACTCGTGAAAAGCAAAGAAAAATCGAAATCGACGTCGTTCCGAAAAATTAGATAACAGAAATCGCAGTTAAAAGCAGAAGGTCGTATCCACCATTTTTTTTCTTCAATTTTTCATGATTCTTCCAAATAGTTGTAAAAACTCGTAAAACGCAAAGATAAATTGAAAGAACGACCATTTAAAAAACTTCGATAAAAAATATTGGTAGTTAAAAGCAGAAGGTCGTAAACGCCATTTTGATTTAGTTTATTTTTCATGAATTTTTTAAATAGTTGTAAAAACTCGTGAAACACAAAGAAAAATCGAAATCGACGTCGTTTCGAAAAATTAGATAACAGAAATCGCAGTTAAAAGCAGAAGGTCGTATCCGCCCAACTTACGACCTTTTGTACTTACATTTTTCGGTCTCGTAATTTCAATTGATTTATACGTTTCGAACGTTTTCAGAGCGGTTGGCGTGAAAAAAAAATTATACGTCTTTATGCCATTATAAACAGCAAAACGTCGTATAACGGCGCTTTTTTTTTTTTTTTTAATCGGGGGTGACCAGGCGCTCAGTCCATACGGACCATTGTGCCCGGGCCCTTATGGGCACCCTATGTAGTAGGGAAGGACGTGAGGTCGGCCAGCTTGGCGAACCGAAGCAGCCTGCCCACGCCCATCTCCTCTATTTTCTCCTCGCCGGTGAAGTCGGTTCCCAGGGCCAGCCTCCGCGGGCCCACGAGTCCGTCGCACCGTGCGATCAGGTGAAGGGGAGTCTCTTGCTCCTTCCCGCATCTCGTGCAGAGGGACCCTACTCTGAGCCCCAGGTGTACGAGGTGCTTGCCTGTGTACCAGTGACCGGTGATGAGTCCTATAATAGTCCTCAAATCCGTCCTGTTCATCTTCGTGAGCGTGGACCCCAACTGGTGGGATGGCCCTCGGAAGAGGGCCCTCGTATGAGCCATGCCTGGTGTGTCGGTCCAGAGGTCGACGAAGCGACTCTCCGCCCTTGCTTTGGATAGGCTCCTTGTGAGCCCTGCTGTTATGCCCGTTAGGCAGTCCTCGTCGCATTCTCTGCGAGAGGCTCCTTTCCTGGCCAAGTTGTGCGCTAGCTCGTTGCCCCGGATGCCGCTGTGTCCCGGCACCCAGAGCAGCTTGACGTGGTTCGCACGCGCTAGCCTTGTCAGAAGTTCGACGCAGTCCCATACCAGCCCGGATCTTGTGACGCAAGCGTCCAAGGAGCTGAGTGCGGCACGGCTGTCGCTGCATATGTAGATGTGCTTGCCTTTGTAGCCCTTTGTCAGGATGGACCTGACGCAGGCCTTTATGGCAAACACCTCAGCTTGTAGGACTGTGGCCGTGGGCCCCAGGGCTAGCGAGGTGCTCTCCCTGGGTCCCTCGCACCAAATGCCGGCCCCACTCCCAGTGTTCGTTTTGGAGCCGTCTGTGTACCAGACGAGTCCTTGTGGCGAGAGAATCCTGTCCCGGTCTGCTTCCCAGGACTCCCTGTCAGGGTAAGCCACATTGAAGTTGCGGCCGAATAGATATCTGTTGGGACACCGGTCCCCTCCTTGGGCCAGGGTTGCCAGGGGCACCCCCACCTCCCGGAGTAACACCGTGTGTCCCACGCCCGTTCTTCTCCAGAGTCCTAGGTACCATAGGCGTAGTGCCGCCCTCCAGGCCTCCTCTAGTATCGTGATATGCGGTGGCGGCAGGTTGAGCAGGGCTCCCATGGCAAGTCCGGGTGTGGTTCTGAGAGCCCCAGTTATGCCAAGCAGCGCCATCCTGTATATCCGATCGTATGTCCTCCGGAGTGTGACCTTGCCCATAGCAGGCCACCACACTAGGGAGGCGTATGATAGTTGGGGTAGCATGATGGCTGTGAATAGCCATCGAACCACCTTTGGTTGTAGTCCCCAGGTCTGGCCCACCATCCTTCTACAAGCCCAGTAAGTGGCCGTGGCCTTCTGTGCCTGCTTGTTGATGTGGGCCTTCCAAGTTAATTTGGTGTCCAGGGTGACTCCTAGGTAGCGCACCTCTGTGGAAAGAGCCAGCCTCGATCCGAAGATCTCCACCGGTTCCAACGAGAGGTTGCGTTTCTTGGTGAAGAGCACCATTTCAGTTTTGCTGGGATTGATTCTCAGCGCCTGAGTGGTGCACCAGTTCTGTACGAGGACAAGAGCTCTCTGCATCTTGCCTCTCATGGTTGGTAGGTGGTCGCCCGCGACGATTAAAGCCACGTCGTCAGCATAGCCCACCGTTGTCACGCCCATCCCGTTGAGCTCCACCAGGAGCCCGTCTACGACTAGGGTCCACAGCAGGGGTGATAGCACACCTCCCTGCGGGCACCCCCTGCCGACGAGAGCCCTGGCCTTGGTACCCCCGAGACTGGCGGTGACGACCCTGGTTTGCAGCATCTCCCTGATCCAGTCGACAACCGTGGCGTTGATGCCGAACCTGGAAGCCGCTCCACAGATCGCGTCGAAGGAGGTGTTATCAAACGCCCCCTCAACGTCCATGAACACGCAGAGTGCTGCTTTCTTGCGGATAAGCGGCCCTTCTACCTCCCGTACGAGGTGGTGGAGGGCCGTTTCCGTGGATTTGCCGGCCTGGTAGGCGTGTTGTGACGGAGAGAGTGGTCGTTCGACCAGTGCCCCGTCTCTTATGTGTCTGTCCACCAGTCGTTCCAACGTCTTCAGTAGGAACGACATGAGGCTGATAGGTCTCCAGGATTTGGCTCGGTCGTAGTGGCCCTTGCCCGGTTTGGGTATGAAGACCACCCTGACCTCTCGCCAGATCCTGGGTATGTAACGCAGCGTCAGGCAAGCCCTGAAAATGTGGAGTAGTCTCGCGACCAGGAACATCTCACCCTCCTGGAGGAGGGCTGGGAAGATCCCGTCCACACCAGGGCTCTTGAACTTGTCAAAGGATTTGACAGCCCATCTGATCCTGTCGTGCGTGACAATCTCCGCTGCTGTGCCCCAGTCCCCCGGTCCACGCCTGTCCGGGCCTGCCCTCTCGGGCGGTCCCAGATCTGTAGGCACGGACCCCGGGAAGTGGACCTCCAGCATGTGGGAAAGGATGTCTGAGTGGCTTTCCGTCATGTTACCGTTAGGTAATATGAGTCCATCCAGCTTAGTCGGAGGGCCAGCTGAGAAGACCCTGCGGAGCCTGGCCACTAGGGGAAGGGCCTCGGTCTCGTCACAGAATCCTCTCCAGGCCTCTGTTTTAGATTTGTTGATCAGCTTCTTATACTCCTTCTGCGCTGCTCTGTAGGCTGCCCAGTCAGGAGCTAGTTTCGTCTTAAGGGCTCTGTTTAGGAGTTTCCGGGAACTGGACCTGAGTCTGTCCAGATCTCCGCTCCACCACGGGACCTTAGTGCTGTCAATCTTTTGCTTGGCGGGGCACGAGGCCTCGTAAGCTTGTATGATTGAGGATTGTAGGTGCGTTACCTCGCTCTCCACCATGTCAGGGTTCCTCAGGCGTCCACAGGGTCCCCTGAGCCTCCATTCCAGCTCCTCCCTGTAGGAGTGCCAGTCTGTGGCCTTGGGGTTCCTGTATACTCCCTCCGGCTCCTTCGCAGCTGCCGCCGCCAAGGAGAAAGAGATGCGCCTGTGGTCTGACAGGGTGTCTTCTTCCAGCACCCGCCAGTCCTTTATCAGGCTCGTTAGCTTGGTGCTGCAGATCGTTAGGTCGATCACCTCCTGTCTACGGGAGGTGACGAATGTGGGCTTCGATCCCTTGTTCAGGGTGTCGAGGTCCGTTGTCGAGAGGTAGTCCAGCAGTGCCGTACCCCTGTCGTTGATGTCGGAGCTGCCCCAGACAACGTGGTGCGAGTTTGCGTCGCACCCAATCACCAGGTGCAGCTTCTTGTCGGCACAGTACCTGACCAGTGCCCTGAGTTCCTCCGTGGGCGGTGGATCCTCAGAGTCGTAGGGGAGATAGGCTGAGCAGACCACCATCTCGGTGGTGCCACCTCTTGCCCCCCCCCCATCCTGATCCTGGCTGCTGCTAGGTCTCTGCTGCAGAACTGGTTCAGCTTCAGCGCGCAGAGCTTCTTGTTGATGTAAACAGCTGCCCTGGGGCCGGGGCCTTGGGCTCCTTGCTCGCACACCAGCACGCCGTTCCTTCTGTCCAGACCTAAAACAAGTCCCCCGTTAATCCAAGGTTCTTGTATAAGTGATATGTCTGTTTGCTCCACTGTCAGGCTTCGGCTATGAATAGCCGAGGCCGCTTTGCAGTGTTGCAAGTTGATCTGCGAGAATGCTATGCAACTTGAGGCCATGGGCACCGTTTGTCTTTGCCTTCGCGTTGATTGGGGATTGGGTGAGACTGGTTACCTTGTTACCTTGGTATTACCTTAGCCCCACCGTCTCCCTTGTCCGGCGGGGGCCCCTCCTGCTGGTGCCCCGGCGGCGTCGTCGTCGGTGTAGGGGCTGTGCAGGTGAGGGTCCTCTGGACGCCCGCCCGCACGCTCTCCTGTCCGGCTCTGCTGGTCGAGGAGGCCCTGTACGGTCTGCCTCTGGACCTTTGGTGTCTGCCACCCCTCCCAGGCGGACCCTTCGGTCTCTGGTGCCCTGGGTTTGTGCCCTGGGCCCCTGAGCCCGGGGCCGCCTGGGGAGGTGCTTCTGCCGGCAGCCCTGCGACGGCGCCTGGTTCAGCCACGGCTTCCTGGAGCCCAGTCGCCGTTGGTGGCTCCGGAGCTCCTTGGGCCGTCTCTGCCCCTCGCTCCCCAGGGTCGGGGGTCCCCTGGCCCCTCCCCGTGCCTGGGTGGCCCTCCTTGAAGGAGATCCGCCCGAGGCCGTAGTGAGCCTGGAGCCCCCTGCCCCTTAGGACGTCTCTTGACAGGGCGTCGACGCCCACCACCAGATGGACCGATGTGGGTCCGGCGTTGCGGCCCCAGACCCTCCATAGGTGGGTTTGTAGGCCCGCGTTCTGACGCTGTAGCCTCCTGAGCATGACGTCTGTTTCCGCCGGTGGACCGGGGACGAACGTCATCATTCTGGTGAGCTTGGGCAGCTGATCGCTCTCCAGAAGACGGAGAGCGGCATCCGCCCAAGGCACCAGTGTTGGCACGATGGTCCTGAGCCAGGCCAGCGCACTCGTGTCGGAGCACGTGACCCAGAGGACCCCCTGGCCGCACCGGTACCGCTCGAAGCATGGCACAGCCTCCCCTTCTGGGATGGCGTCCATCGCCCCGCACAGCGCCTGCACCACCAGGTCTCCCTGACCCTCGCCCAGAGTGACTTCGGGGTAGTCCGCAGGTGCGATAGTCACCCTCTTACTCCCCTTGGCCGCCTCTCGGTAGCTAGGCACGTTCTCTCCTCGGCCCCGCTTGGGGGCCGAGCTTCTCCGGTGGTGTGCTGTCGGATCCTCTGGGCCTCTTCAGCCTCGAGGCACCCGACGCCACCGGAGTGGAGTTTTGTCCCTGCCCCTCGTTGGGTTGCCCACTAGCTGAGCCTCCCGACTTAGGTTGCGCTTGTACGCTGGGGTTGGCTGAGAGGGTCCCGGACGCCAGCCTGGCCTTCCGAGCCCTCTTTTTCGCCGCTCCACTGCGATTTCTTTTCTTACTTTCGCCGGTCGTGGAGTCAGTCGGCCCGACTTGCGTTGAGCCTACCGCCTCCCCGACCGTTGCCGGCGTCGAGACCACCAGGTTGCGGTGAGCCAAGTTGACCAGCGTCTCCTCGGCCCCCGAGCCGTCCCCGGACTCGACGTCCATTGTCACCGCTGAGTCAGCCTCGTTCGAGGCCGCGTCAGCGGGTTCTCCCTGTACATCGTCTTTTTTGTTTTTCGGTTCCATAAAAGTCCCACGAAAAGCTATGGAAATAAACGGTCCGCCCGGCCAGAGCCCCGCATAGCCGGGTAAGGCTGCTTACAATGGGGGGTCGCCCGGTGCCCCAAGGGCATCGTTACGGCACTGTACCCCAGTACCTTTCAGCCTCGGCACGATAGCTCCCACCTCGGCATAAGGGAGCTGGTCCGCGGCCGGGGCCTTCAGTCCCCTGATCCGGTTTTTACGCCGGACGGGTCCTTTATAGCCTCCGACTAACCCGGGTGTCCCCAGTACCCGGCCCGGTGCACTGGCTGCCCAGGCCCCCGAGCCATGGTTGTCTGGGTCTCCTGGGCCGTCCTCCTATCCGCCACCCGGAGACGCGCTCGGTAGGGGCTCAACCTGTCCCCCCGCCCCTCGAAAGGCAGGGGGCTTCATCGAGATAACGGCGCTTACGTCCTTATGTCATTAGACACGCGATATTTCGAGACACAATACTTGAAAAATTGATTGCTTTCGATATACGTCCACGAGTCCCAGTTTGGCTGTTGGAATTGAAATCAATAATTCAAATATTCTCAGTTTGAATATTGTATCCTTGTTGTATCGAGAATATTTTACTCCTTGATGCAAAAGTATTTTTACGTTTATCTACAGAACAGGTTTTTTTCACCTAGGTTGATGATGTGTATGAATAATTGCAATGCTGACGTGCAAAGCTATCGAACCACTTGACTCTTAATTATTTTTTTTTTTACGTTATTCTCACTTATATGTATGTATGTCTAGCGTACCCGATTGAAATAAGTACAAGTGAGGTTTCATTGTATTGGAAAATAGAACGTTCGAGCATGTGCTATTGGTCTGTAACTTACCGCACAGCACTGAGGCGACAAGAAGAAAGACGATCTTGTTCATGTTGAAGGTAGCCATTTACTCCGTTTCTGGTTAGAATTCGTCCGATCGGTCGTATTTATACAGAGTAGAGAGACCCCCTACCACGTCGATAACTTAACGTAGGCGATGAACAAAACATTGGTAACGTATGTCGCGTGTCTAATGAAATAAGGACGTAAGCGCCATTATACGACGTTTTGCTGTTTATAATGGCATAAAGTCGTATAACTTTTTTTTCACTCCGATCGCTCTGAAAACGTTCGAAACGTATCAATTGAAATTACGAGGTCGAAAACTGTAAGTGCAAAAGGTCGTAAGTCGGGCGGATACGACCTTCTGCTTTTAACTGCGATTTCTTTTATCGAATTTTTCGAAACGACGTCGATTTCGATTTTTCTTTGCGTTTCACGAGTTTTGACAGCTATTTGGAAAAATCATGGAAAATTGAAAAAAATTACAATGGCGCTGAGGACCTTCTGCTTTTAACTACCAATATTTTCTATCGCATTTTTTGAATTGGCGTTCTTTCAATTTATCTTTGCGTTTTACGAGTTTTTACAGCTATTTGACAAAATCATGAAAAATAAAAAAAAAAAGTGCGCTTACGACCTTCTGCTTTTAACCACCAATATTTTTTATCGAATTTTTTTAAATGGTCGTTCTTTCAATTTATCTTTGCGTTTTACGAGTTTTCACAGCTATTTGAAAAAATCATGACAAATGAAAAAAAAAATAAAAAGTGCGCTTACGACCTTCTGCTTTTATCTTAGAATTTTTCTTCATAAATTTTTGAAACGGTCGTTTTTCCGATTTATCTTTGCGTTTTACGAGTTTTTACAGATATTTGAAAAAATCATGAAAAATGAAAAAAAAAATAAAAAGTGCGCTCACGACCTTCTGCTTTTAACGATCAATATTTTTTATCGATTTTTTTTAAATGGTCGTTCTTTCAATTTATCTTTACGTTTTACGAGTTTTTACAGCTATTTAAAAAAAATCGTGAGAAATAAAAAAATCGAAATGGCTCGTACGACCTTCTGCTTCTAACTACTAATATTTTCTATCGTATTTTTAAAAATGGTCGTTCTTTCAATTTATCTTTCCGTTTTACGATTTTTTACAACTAGGTACATATTTGGAAAAATCATTAAAAATCATGAAAAAAAATGGCGCTTACGACGTTTTGCCTGTACGTTGTTTTTTATTTTTCCTTAAAAATTGTAATAAAAGAACGACGTATCCGCCCAACTTACGACCTTTTGCACTTACATTTTTCGATCTCGTAATTTCAATTGATCTATACGCTTTGGCTGTTTTCACAGCGAATGGCGTGAAAAAAAAAATTATACGACTTTTTGCCACCAAAATCGCGTTTTTTGGTGCTTACGACCTTAAGCCATTAGACACGCGATGTAACAAAGTTTGCACAAGTTTTCCTAAATATCTTTCAGCACACGAGATTATGGTATAATATTTGCTCAGATTGATGTTACGATTAATTCACACATCACGTCATTCGAATTAACGGTTGATAAGAATTATTTAATCGACTTGGAAAACGTTGAGACGTGGTTAGAAAAATTAAAGTAAGTTTTCGACCATATTTGCTACGGAGCATTCGTTTCATTGACGAAGTTCTGTGAGGATATCAGGCGGGAGCCCCATGTGCCTATAAATTTCATCGAAATGTAACATATGAAATTGTAAAATCGATTGCAAAGTGATCGTGACGTTAGAAGGGATCAGACTATCTTAGGAACTTGGAAATTACGGAGAGTGGGAAATTTGAGGATGGAGCAAATTGAACCGATAATCTTCTGAACCGAACGGTCTCTCCAAAAGATGCTCGAAAGTGCCAAAGATGTTGAAACCAATACAGAAATCGACGGATTCCATACAGTCACTTGTAATAGTATATTGTGCACCAAGGGAGCAAAGGACATTTTCGCTCCCGAGCGTGTAGTTTGCTGCACGAAGTCGCGAGCCGAAGACGAGGGTAGCAAAGTACACCGAGAGAGTGAAAAGTGCTGCGACCGCGGTGCACACTGGTTTTTTTTTCACCATGAACGGAAAGGTCGATTTTGCGGGCAAAACGGTGATCATTTGAGGTTATGTGGCTGAAGTGTAGCGCGGTCGGTACGGGAACTAAAAGCAGGGACGGAAGAGTTTCAGGGAAGAAAGACCGGGGAAGAAGGACTTACCGGGAGAGAAGACTTCCCGGTCGGTGAAACCACTGTTTGCTCCCCGAAAACAGGTAGCAAAATCGGCCTTTCCGTTCATGTATGGAAAAAAATATATTTTTTCAGTATGAAGCGATGCTTCAGCAACAATGAAACTCACAGAACCTATGAGTCATAATATATCATCCCACATATTGTGTGAAATATTTATTGGAAAAAGAAGTTTCATTTTTAAGAAAATGAGTTTTTCCGATTTTCAAGATAATGTGCGTCATTCGGTTGATTTTCTGAATTCTTGAAATCCCTCTTCGGATTTTCAGGGAATGCAAGTGAAAAAAATAAAATAAAAAATGCACAAAATGTGACAAAGAATAATGAACGTCAAGAAATTGTTGTTAAATTCAGATGATGTGAACGCCAATTAGGCATCCACCTCTGAAGAAAATAATATTTGAATTTAGGTATTCGTAGTCCACGATGCACAACTGTATCAATAAGGTACAGGCGATGATAAAACTTTATTGAATATTCAGAAGTGATCACCAATTGACGATTCAAGTACTTGCGTCAATACAATATGAATCAGACTCGACAATGAACGAATCCCGTCATTGAAATGTCCTCTATACCATATCTAGATACGAAATGCCTGAAGATTATCGAAGGCCCGTTGATGCCATAAGGTGACTTAATTCTGAGCGGAAAAATCATGTCATATCTTTAACCATGGAAGGGGTGCACGGGGGAGGCACCGACTCTTCTCGTTTAGATATCATTCTGAACGTCTTTCGGTTTTTGAATCACTATTTTCGGATAATCAGTGACTAATTATCTGTATCGCAATATCCCTCACGGTATTTTGTATTTAAACATGAAAGTTACGTGGTTAGCGAGCGACGTTTGGAAACTTTATTGGCACAGCCTCGGAATAAGAACAGTATGCCTTGCAAATTTCATCCAAATCGGTTTAGCGGTCCGAACGGAATAAAACTTTTCGTGCAGGTGTTGCAAATAAAAGAACCTTTTCGCATGTCACGTGACTCGAAAGGAAAAAGTAATCGTTTTTATAAGGGTCTCTGAATGTCTTTATTCTTTTGTATTCGGAATCTGTGTTGGGAAATTGAAGATTTATACGATACAGCGAATGAATATTTTCGAAATTGATTTTTATTGCTCACAATCTTATGCAGCTTTACATTATTCTCACTGGTATGTACATATTCATTAATCAATTGGAAGACGTGCTGGAAGAAAGTGGTAGTAGTCTCTCGTCCAGCAGATGATTTACGTTCTTCCACAAAAAGTTCTTCAGATTAGCACAAGCGGTTCCGAATATTCCGCTTCGCGATAGCTGCTAAGAAGTGGCCTGCGAATAGATTCACCAAAATTAGCGAATAAATATATTCAGCATCTTCGTATCACGTGATACTGTCGATGACACTCACCAAATAGTCTCTTCCGCTGCTTCGGTTCAGCTGGACTGCCATGGGACTTATGATCGTGAAGGACTTCCTGAGAAAGTGAAATTACGATTCAATGGCAATTACCAGAACACATTGAAAGTATAATTTAAGAAATCGTCATATTTTTCTTGATGTTGGAAATAATATAAAAAGTAAAAATATTCCGGATCGTAGTTTAGCAGTACTAAACTGGTGGTACGATTGAAATCAGGGATCGAATGTTGAGTATCAAATACGTTTGCCTAACTGGAGGCTAAGGAAATAGATCAATTTATGGAAGCCTAATTGGAATTTGGTTTGTAGCAAACGATAGATCTCAGTATGACAATTATATTTCTAATGGTACGATTGTTTCCAACTCACTACGGGCAGCCGGGATACCCAAAATCGCATCGACTTCGTTCTTTATTGAGTTGAATGTACCATTAATGCTGGCCACAGCAGCTCTCTTCTGAAAGGCAACTGGAAATTAAAAGATACCTCAATAATTTAGACAATTTTCAAGTGCTAATTGAGGCGCGATATTCTAGATGGGCACAACTCACGTGCAGTTCCCACTTCTGGGGTCGTCAACTCATATCCAGCTACCACTCCATGTATTGCCGAATGAGATGTCATTTTGTCTCTTACTGGTTCGACCAAACCTGAAATTGGAATACAGATGTTAGATCAAGTTGTCTTCGACTCTCACTCAGTTCTAACAACAGCTGGATGAAAATCAAGCTAGGCTTGATGTATTTTTCGAATGAGTGTCACTTACGCCAGAATTCGGCAGCAATTTCTGAATTTTTTCCTGAAAATAAAATAGGCGTATCATGACAGAGTGGAAATTCACCAATTGACGCATGATATAATGGCAAAAAGTGAAAAAAATACTGAAACATGAAGAATTAAAATAGAAAACCTCGGTCAATTCAAACAATTTCTCGACTTCACCCTGATATGTGAAGCAAACAGTAGATCACAAAAACATTTTTAAAGGGTAAAAATCGTCTTCAACTCACTCCCATTACCCCGTCGGATATCAACTACAGAGGTTTCGAGATAGTCTCCGGCTCCCACCAAAGTATCTGAAATAGAAATAGAGAGGTCCTGAATATCAAACGGAATGATTTTCCAGAATACGGAGACAAACTTAATTCGAGCGTTTTGGTAGACGTATAAATTGGTCAAGTAAGTGTATCCACTTATCACTTACCAGCGTCTGCTTCGGTCACCTGGGGATCGCGATCTGCAAAATAAAATAGGTACATCATGACACTTTGTACTTTGTCAATATTGGACGCATGTCTTAGTAGCTATGACTTGATTATCTTCATTGGGTGACATTGTTTTGAACTTACAGCGGGACATCCGTCTAGCATCCTCCGCAAGTATTGTCAGTTGGTGTTGGACACGTGGCACGCTATCTGAAATTCAAGTAAAGAGGACTGTGATTAAGTCGTCATTCCGCGGTGCTCGACTCGCTTGAGCTAAATTCGAACAACAAGTGAATATCTGTCATTACCGAAAATCTCTGTATCTTTAACTTACAGTAGATGCCGGCAGCCGCTGCTGGGTTGACTCCTGAAACAAAAATCAGGATATCATGACAATACTTGACGAATCGAGTGGAACCTGAAGTTTTGAAAATGGTTTGAACATTCCGTGTAGCATAAAATGTAGAGAATAACATGGTCCCAAACAAAGAGCATAACGTTCAAAAAACACGTATTATCTATATCGCGATGACGTACGCATAGTTTTTGCTTCTTCTGCGCTACCTCCGTCGGAAAACTTTCCTCGCACCGTTATCCCCAATCCGGGCGCGCAGAAACTTAGATGTATGGCTCGGGCGTATTTAGGGACGCAGTGACCCGTGCTTGTGTGTCACACTCGCCTGCGGCGCGTATGTCTGACGCGTACTCGTCACACGTCCCTCTTTCTACGCCCTTGCCATACAATACAGTAGACTCTCACTTATTTTACGGAGTCGGGACCCAAGGATACTTAACTATAGAAGGATGCCCAGATCCGGCCGTTGACGCTGATTGGCTAGTCAGTTGTGACGTAGCGCTAGACCCGAACTCCGCGGCACAACCAAAATAACGGCTACATATCATTCATTTCTACAGTTTTATGTCGTTCTGACCGTAAAAACTATTATTGGAGGCTATTATTTTCGCAATTAAATATATTAACATGCTTTTAGGCAAATTAATCGCAAGAACAAACACATATATGTATATATTTTACCGAGATATTGAAAGGAATTGGAAATAACGTATGGCATGCAATATTAATTTCAACATCTCTCGTAACGTTGGGTATTACTTTGTGTATGTACATATAACACAATTTGGATAATACTTAGGAAAAACGGATTGGATAAACGGATTGACAAGGATTGGGTTTCATTAAGATTTTAATCACACAATATGTAAACCAAATCGTCGCCTTAGTATTTATTTGCCCTACCGACTATTTTCTATTATGTTAATATAATATATTGTTGAATTATTATAAACCATACATATTCAAAAATATTTTCATGTGACGTATTATAAATTGAAATTTTTTATTATATTAATATAATATAATATTGAATTATTATAAGCCATACATATTCAAAAATATTTTCATGTGACTTATTATAAATTAAATTTTTCTATTATATTAATATAATAATATAATATTGAATTATTATAAACCATACATATTCAAAAATATGTATGGTATGTATGGTTACATTCAAAAATATGTATGGTTAACCTCAAAACTCGTTGTCACGAGTACATTTATTCGAAAAACATGGCACTAGCAAATGTTTACAACACAACAGAATATTATTTTAACGTAATCCACGGGATAACCTAGTTAGAATGGAGTTACCACGATGAAAATGATGTAAAACCGTGAAAACCATACCTACGGCTATGGATAAGAGGTCTACGACGGTCTAGCGCTTATACGTCATCGGTCTACCCCCACCACCGGACCGGCCGTTAACATTGCGCTTATGGGATCTGGGCATCCTTCTATTCGCTATGTGCGTCTAGACAACTAGCGCCAAGAGTGGCGAGAAATTGAACTTCCAGTAGGAGAGTAATACTAAAATATATAGCTAAATCCGAATTATTCGGAAATATCGTAGTCAGCAAATATTGGAATAACCTCACAATTGAACATTATCTTCCTGCATGAATAAAGAAAGCACTGAAGGAAAATTCGTACGTAGTTGTGCGATAGAATCCGCCAAATTCGTGATCAAAATTTCGAACTGGCGTGGAGTGCGCCCGCTTGCTACGCGCGATCGCCGCGTCCCGCGGCTCGCTCATATGATAACCTAACCTCAAAACTGTCATTAAAATGGATATGGTGATAAGGACTGATTTCGATGCTGTTTCAATTCCATTTCGTTCTCATAATGATCAAAAAAGGAAAAGTTTTAGCAGTTTCGCATGCAGTGCGAGTTGAAGAAATCCGAATAAACGGAATTTGAAGCTCTATTCGCAGTAGCGTCATTCGGCCGACTCCTATTCGATACCCCTTACAGAGTTTGGTCGCAGGTGTGATTTTGAAAGATCATATTCTTCATTCTTTTTTTAAATGACATAAATGAATTGAAAAAGAAATCTAGCTCGACGATTACTTGGCAACTCGTTCATAAACTTACTTGAATGAATAGTAATTCTTTCATTCCTACATTTTCCTATGTATTGCCCCTATTAACTGGCGGATTTATCCTACTGGAAGTTCATTATTTCGCCACTGGGAGCAGATGTGTCGAAAACGGCTCTGGTTCAAGGTCATGCACATAGCGAATAGTTAAGTACACGGAAAAAATGTCGGGTGGGCTGCTCGCCCGACGAGTACGGCCGCGCGCCGAAAAACACCGAGAGTGGGGCGACCACAGCTCGAGGCGGCTGCCTTCCCAGTTTGGGAGCGCTGCCGCCCCAAAACGGGCGGGCTGCCGTCCGTACGCGCGGGCTGCCGTCCCTACGGGCGAGCTGCCGTCCCTCATCGGGCGCCCTGCCGTACCATAGTGGTAATGCCGCCGCACCGACGTGCGGTGGCGCTGTGCGACTATGCCATGGTGCAGCCTCGTGCCCAACATTTTTTCCGTGTATCCTTGGTCGGGACCGGGCCCGACCACCTATTTTACCGTGAGAGGGGCTCCCCACTACCGACCTGGCGCAGCAGCGTCATCTCTTGGTGCGCCAGCGAATTACCACCATCCGCACTCACTGTCTCACTAAGGTGAAACGCAAGCTGATTTACACTTGGAATTTTCAAAACCTGTTCGAGCAGCCAAAACACCCTCGATTGATGTGAATTTGATATCAGTGACGTAGAAAAACTTAATGAAGGGCCTAAAAGTCTTGGATTTGCGAAAATCCAAACACGTAATCAGAATTTTGTGTAACAATATTGTTCTGTAACCCAAGGAAGTGCTGCCCCTAGTGGAGAGGGGCAGCACTTCCTTGGATTACAGAACAATATTGTTTAAAAAACTGTAATTACGTCTTGATTTTCGCAAATCTAAGACTCTTAGGCCCTTCATTAAGTTTGTCTACGTCATTGATATCAAATTCACGTCAATCAAATGTGTTTTGGCTGCTCAAATAGATTTGACTGCGTCTATTCGTCCGGCAGCCGTACGAATAAGCTCAAAATTATTCATCCGGTAACCGTACGAATAGGCTAAAAATGGAGTGATTGCTATTCGTCCGGCAATTAATAACCGTACAAATAGACCGTAATGTGATAGTTGCTATTCGTCCGGATACCGTACGAATAAGCTTCAAATTATTCGTCCGGCAACCATACTAATATTATATTACATTCGTCAGACAATTAACATTAGATAGACAATTAGTATCAATGGCTGGCCTAACTTTTTCTGAGTGTCAGTGGCTGGCCTAACTTTTTCTAACCCTTCACGGAACACCGTCTGCGTTGTACCCATGTGTGTGTGTGTGTGTGTGTGTGTGTGTTGTATCAATGGCTGGCCTAACTTTTTCTAACCCTTCACGAAACACCGTCTGCGTTGTACCCATGTGTGTGTGTGTGTGTCGTATCAATGGCTGGCCTAACTTTTTCTAACCGTCAGTGGCTGGCCCAACTTTTTCTAACCCTTCACGGAACACCGTCTGCGTTTTACCCATATGTGTGTATGTGTGTCGTATCAATGGCTGGCCTAACTTTTTCTAACCGTCAGTGGCTGGCCTAACTTTTTCTAACCCTTCACGGAACACCGTCTGCGTTGTACCCATGTGTGTGTGTGTGTGTGTGTGTGTGTGTGTTGTATCAATGGCTGGCCTAACTTTTTCTAACCCTTCACGAAACACCGTCTGCGTTGTACCCATGTGTGTGTGTGTGTGTTGTATCAATGGCTGGCCTAACTTTTTCTAACCGTCAGTGGCTGGCCCAAATTTTTCTAACCCTTCACGGAACACCGTCTACGTTGTACCCATGTGTGTGTGTGTGTTGTATCAATGGCTGGCCTAACTTTTTCTAACCCTTCACGGAATACCGTCTGCGTTGTACCCATGTGTGTGTGTGTGTGTGTGTGTGTGTGTGTGTGTGTGTGTGTGTGTGTTGTATCAATGGCTGGCCTAACTTTTTCTAACCCTTCACGGAACACCGTCTGCGTTGTACCCATGTGTGTGTGTGTGTGTCGTATCAATGGCTGGCCTAACTTTTTCTAACCCTTCACGGAACACCGTCTGCGTTGTACCCATGTGTGTGTGTGTGTGTGTGTGTCGTATCAATGGCTGGCCTAACTTTTTCTAACCCTTCACGGAATACCGTCTGCGTTGTACCCATGTGTGTGTGTGTGTGTGTGTGTGTGTTGTATCAATGGCTGGCCTAACTTTTTCTAACCCTTCACGAAACACCGTCTGCGTTGTACCCATGTGTGTGTGTGTGTGTTGTATCAATGGCTGGCCTAACTTTTTCTAACCGTCAGTGGCTGGCCCAAATTTTTCTAACCCTTCACGGAACACCGTCTACGTTGTACCCATGTGTGTGTGTGTGTTGTATCAATGGCTGGCCTAACTTTTTCTAACCCTTCACGGAACACCGTCTGCGTTGTACCCATGTGTGTGTGTGTGTTGTATCAATGGCTGGCCTAACTTTTTTTTAACCGTCAATGGCTGGCCTAACTTGGACATTCATTATTGAGCCTACTTGTCGTTGCCGGACGAATAGCAACTGGTCTGATAGTAGCCTATTCGTACGGTTGCCGGACGAATAATTTTGAGCTTATTCGTACGTTATCCGGACGAATAGCCACTTCGAATAGATTTTGAAGATTAAAAGTGTAAATCAGCTTGCGTTTCACCCTAATGCATGGTCGAATGAAGCAAAGTGAGGTAAGAGCTACATACAAAGGAAGAAAGAGTGGGGGTTAGGTCCCCCTCGAGTCGTAAGATACGTGAGAGCACTTTCGTAAAATAGGTGGTGGCGGTAAAATAGGTGAGAGTCTACTTTAGTACATTGTGTATCAAGGGCGTAAAACACTATTTTTCGAGTGTGAAATTTGCAGTTCGAGCCGAAGGCGAGTGTACTGCAATCACACTCGCCAAAATAGCTTTGCGCCCGTGTTGCACACGATTTTTTTCTCAACACCTGGTCTGCAAAAATGCCTCTTTTCAGACCGAGTGAGCGGGCGCAAAACGGAACTTTGCGCCCGAGGGCAGGAAAAGAGTCGTTTGCGCCCGCTTTAGGCGGGCGCAAAGCACATTTCCGCCCGAGGGCCGAAAAGATCTGTTTTGCGCCGGCTCAAGAGGTATGAAAAGTGGCATTTTGTGACAGGGTGTGAGAAAATAACTATAACGATTCAATGAATCTTACCACCTGCAGAACATACGTGCTACAAAATGTTAAGTGTGCTGTTAAATATCGCGTGTCTAATGGCATAAGGTCGTAAGCGCCAAAAACGCGATTTTGGTGGCAGCCCTGGTGAAAATAATTTCTACGCCAAACTACGAAAAGAATCTACGAAAAAGTATCGGATTTCGGACTTTTCGTAGTTTATTTTTACGCCAGATTTTGTACAGAGTAGTAGTTTTTCGTAGATAGTTGTAGAATGAAATTCGATGTCTATATGAATTGTCGTTTCTAGGTATTCATAGTTTATCGTAGTTCCTCGTAGTTTTTTCGTAGATAGTTGTAGAAGCCAGTTTCGGGATTGTATCTGGATCCTACCCGTACCGCAATTTAATAAACGAAGCGATTTCATAGTAATTCGACCTATTTTTAGAAAAAATCTACTCAACGTTGATGGAATTATTGAATTTAAAATTAAAAAAAAAAAAATTTACCCCCAGAAGGATTTGAACCTAGCTCACTTTTAGGGGCCACCCATCCAAGTACTGACCGCGTCCGATGTTGCTTAACCTCGGTGATCCCCAGATGTATGGTCTTCAACTCGCCCAAATTTCATCTCCTTGCAGAACTTGACATTTTCTGGCAACATGAAGTTAGTGACTGACATGGAACTTCAACTGAATATTTGAAAAGCTTTGTCACGTTAAGCTTCATATTCTGCCAGCTTTTCGTAGAAAATCATACATTATAGTAATTTTGCGTAGAAATTCGTACTATTCAACAAACAATCGCCAAAGTTTAATCAAATCCTTCCGGCAATTAGACTTTTCACTTTTGTTGTAGAAAATTCTAAATTATCGTAATTTTTTGTAGTTTTATACTTGCGATCTACGTAAAAAGATTCTCATACATTTCAGTCGTAAATTTCTGTAAATGTTCGTAGATATTCATAGTTTGTGCAATTCTTATCTACCATATTCCGTAAAATCTACGAAAATTTTTTCGGGTTGATCATGGTCGTAGATTTTCGTAAACTTTCGTAGATATTTGTAGTAAAGATATTCTGTTGCTTGAAAGATGTAAATTTCCATAATTAATCATGAAATTTTGTAGTTTTCTACTTCCGGAACTACGAAAGACTACGAAAAATTACGAGAAATTGCAAACAATTCCGATTTTCTGAACATTTCTACGATTTGACAGTTTTTGTAGTTTGACGTGAAAATTATTTTTACCAGGGATATTCCGTTGTCGGGAAACTGTAGATTTTTGTAATTGTTCATGAAAATCCGTAGTTTTCCACTGCCAAAACTACGAAAAACTACGACAAATCAAGACAAGAACATTCAGCTTCATTCCGTTTGTAGATTTTCGTAGATTCCCGTAGATACTCGTAGAACTGATATTCCGTTGTGGGAAAACTGTAGATTTTCGTAATTGTTCAAGAAAATCCGTAGTCTTCCACTTCCAAAACTACGAAAAACTACGACAACTCAAGACAAGAACATTCAGCTTCATTCCGTTTGTAGATATTCGTAGATTCCCGTAGATACTCGTAGAACTGATATTCCGTTGTGGGAAAACTGTAGATTTTCGTAATTGTTCATGAAAATTCGTAGTTTTCTACTTCCAAAACTACGAACAACTACGACAAATTACGAAAAATTATGAATTATTACGAAAAACCTCGTTTTTCTACGCATTTTTACGCTTCGGTATTTTTCGTAGTTTGGCGTAGAAATTATTTTCACCAGGGAGAAGGTCGTATAATTTATTTTTTCACGCCATTCGCTCTGAAAACGGCCAAAACGTATGAATCAATTGAAATTACGAGATCGAAAAATGTAAGTGCAAGAGGTCCTAAGTTGGGCGGATACGTCATTCTGTCATCACAATTTTGAGGAAAAAATAAAAAACAGCGCAAAGGCAAAACGTGGTAAGCGCCATTTTTTTCATGATTTTTAATCATTTTTCCAAATAGTTATAAAAACTCGTAAAACGCAAAGATAAATCTATTTTTAGGAAAGATCGACTATTTAAAAACATTCGATAAAAAATATTGGTAGTTAAAAGCAGAAGGTCATAAGCGCCATTTTGATTTTTTTATTTCTCATGATTTTTTTTTTTTTTAAATAGCTGTAAAAACTCGTAAAACGCAAAGATAAATTGAAAGAACGACCATTTAAAAAAATTCGATAAAAATATTGGTAGTTAAAAGCAGGTCGTGAGCGCACTTTTTATTTATTTTTTTCATTTTTCATGATTTTTTCAAATATCTGTAAAAACTCGTAAAACGCAAACATAAATTGAAAGAAGGACCATTTAAAAATATTGGTAGTTGAAAGCAGAAGGTCGTAAGCGCCATTTTGATTTTTTTCACTTTTCCGTGATTTTTCCAAATAGTTGTAAAAACTCGTAAAATGCAAAGATAAATTGGAAGAACGACCATTTAAAAAAATTCGATAAAAAAATATTGATAGTTAAAAGCAGAAGGTCGTAAGCGCCATTTTGATTGTTTTTATTTATCATGATTTTTTTAAATAGCTGTAAAAACTCGTGAAACGCAAAGAAAAATCGAAATCGACGTCGTTTCGAAAAATTAGATAATAGAAATCGCAGTTAAAAGCAGAAGGTCGTATCCACCATTTTTTTCTTCAATTTTTCATGATTCTTCCAAATGGTTGTAAAAACTCGTAAAACGCAAAGATAAATTGAAAGAACGACCATTTAAAAAACTTCGATAAAAAATATTGGTAGGTCAAAGCAGAAGGTCATAAACGCCATTTTGATTTCGGTTATTTTTCATGATTTTCTTAAATAGCTGTAAAAACTCGTGAAACACAAAGAAAAATCGAAATCGACATCGTTTCGAAAAATTCGATAAAAGAAATCGCAGTTAAAAGCAGAAGGTCGTATTCGCCCAACTTACGTCCTTTTGCACTTACATTTTACAGCGGGCCGCAAGTCGTACTTTCCGTGCAGGTGTGGTGAAAAAGTATTTTTACGTTTATCTACAGAACAGGTTTTATTCACCGAGGTTGATGATGTGTGTGAATAATTGCAATGCTGACTTGGAAAGCTATCGAACCACTTGACTCTCAACTAGTTTTTTTTTTTACGTTATTCTCACTTATATGTATGTATGTTCTAGCGTACCCGATCGAAATAAGTACAAGTGAGGTTTCATTGTATTGGAAAATAGAACGTTCGAGCATGTGCTATTATGGTCTGTAACTTACCGCACAGCAATGAGGCGACAAGAAGAAAGACGATCTTGTTCATGTTGAAGGTAGCCATTTACTTCGTTTCTGGTTAGAATTCGTCCGATCGGTCGTATTTATACACAGCAGAGAGACCCCCTACCACGTCGATAACTTAACGTAGGCGATGAAAAAAACATTGGTAACGTATGTCGCGTGTCTAATGAAATAAGGACGTAAGCGCCATTATACGACGTTTTGCTGTTTATAATGGCATAAAGTCGTATAACTTTTTTTTCACTCCGATAGCTCTGAAAACATTCGAAACGTATCAATTGAAATTACGAGATCGAAAAATGTAAGTGCAAAAGGTCGTAAGTTGGGCGGATACGACCTTCTACTTTTAACTGCGATTTCGTTTATCGAATTTTTCGTAACGACGTCGATTTCGATTTTTCTTTGCGTTTCACGAGTTTTGACAGCTATTTGGAAAAATCATGGAAAATTGAAAAAAATTAAAATGGCGCTTACGACCTTCTGCTGTAAACTACCAATATTTTCTATCGAATTTTTTTTTAAATGATCGTTCTTTCAATTTATCTTTGCGTTTTACGAGTTTTTACAGATATTTGAAAAAATCATGAAAAATCAGCCTTAGGCAGTGTAGTAAGAACGCTACACTGGCTACGTGTTCTTGCAGGAGGCACCCCCTGCTTTTCCTCGTGTTCAAAATATAATTTTTTTTCTTGTTTTTTTTTATTATTTGACGTTTATGTTTCACTGGATTTGTTACCTACATAACGGTCAAAAATCACTGAATTTGAAAGCGCAAGGCTAATTCAGCGTATGCAGTACTGTGTGAGTTTTCATAATCCACAAACGGTGTCAAAGTGAGTGTATGGTACATCCCCTATATTGGAGAATGTATTACACGCGAGTCTTTGGTTTTCATAATCTGAAACTAGTATTGAAGTGAGAAATTGGTATACACTCGAACTCCCTCAGGTTAACCGTCCGCTATTTGACGAACTCCCGTGTTTGACCGAACTCGCTTCCGCTATCTGACGGGCTCTACCCCCACTCTCTATAGCGTTCCCCATAAAATTTAGAGCGTTGTAATATGAAACAGCCGCGCGGTGGCGCCACTTGCCGGTGCTGTACATCGCGCTCTCACTCGCACCCGTTGTCACTGTCTGCTCTCACTCACACCTTGGGGAGAGGAGAGGCAGCCCGCGGCGACCGGAGTGGGGGCCCCTACTTTCGTCAAATAGCGGAAATAGCTCGGTCCCAACTCGGTCAACCTGGGGGAGTTCGAGTGTATTTACTCATCGCAGACTGTATTTCATCCCAGTCTCTAGTTTCCACCATCTACAACTAGTGTCGAAGCAAGATTTTGGTATATGTACTCTACGACAGACTGTATTTCGTCTAAGTCTTCAGTTTCCACATCTACGACTTGTGCCGAAGCAGGATTAGGTCATACGGTTGAGGAGATATAGCTCCGGACAGACATTAAATCTGACAAAAACCCAGAAATACCTATTGTTGACATCAAAAGTTAAGGGTTTTTCGCTCTGTGTTAATAGAGCTTCTCGCTAGCTAACAAATGAGCCCTTTACGACCCGGCTAGCTCGTGCGGTTGAAAAGATATAGCTCCGGACAGGAATTTTATAGGATGTCAAACACATAAGGCTTCATAGCTGGGCACATTTACCACATAAATTACTCTATTCAATCGGAGATTGTTTTATTCTTCTATTTTATCATTAGAAATAGGTATTCGATATAGCATTCAACATAGAATTTTGTACGATGGCAAACACATAAGGCTTCTCCCTAGTATATTTCATATACTTAGGGAGTGCCTAATTCATATACTTAGGGAGTGCCTAAAAATGAAAGAAAATAAAAAGTGCGCTCACGACCTTCTGCTTTTAACCACCAATATTTTTTATCGAATTTTTTTAAATGGTCGTTCTTTCAATTTATCTTTGCGTTTTACGAGTTTTTACAGCTATTTGAAAAAATCATGAAAAATGAAAAAAATAAATAAAAGTGCGCTTACGCCCTTCTGCTTTTATCCTAGTATTTTTCTTCACAAATTTTTGAAACGGTCGTTTTTCCGATTTATCTTTGCGTTTTACGAGTTTTTACAGATATTTGAAAAAATCATGAAAAATGAAAAAAAAATAAAAAGTGCGCTCATGACCTTCTGCTTTTAACGATCAATATTTTTTATCGATTTTTTTTAATGGTCGTTCTTTCAATTTATCTTTGCGTTTTACGATTTTTTACAACTAGGTACATAATGAAAAAATCATGAAAAATCATGAAAAAAACTGGCGCTTACGACGTTTTGCCTGTACGTTGTTTTTTAATTTTCCTTAAAAATTTTAATGAAAGAACGACGTATCCGCCCAACTTACGACCTTTTGCATTTACATTTTTCGATCTCGCAATTTCAATTGATCCATAAGTGTTTACCATTTTTAGTGCGAATAAAGTGAAAAATAGTATATTGTGCATCAAGTGCGGGAAGTTGGCGATTCCGGACGAGTGTGAGGTATGCCGGACGAGCCGAAGGCGAGTGTCGGCATTCACACGAGTTAGGAATCACCAACCCGCACGAGATCCACATCCTGTTTTTTGTATAAAACCTGATATGGAAAGTCTGACTTCGCGGACTGTGGAGAATGTGCGAGATAGCTGATCCTCTTACCGACCGAGGACAGTGCTGGAATGTGGACATATATGTCCACATTCCGGCACTGCTCTCGGCCGGTAAGGGAATCAGCCATTTCGCGCACCCTCTACCGTGCGCGGAGTCGAACTTCCCATGCAGGTGTTACGAAATAGTATATTACACACCTAGGGCGGGAAAGTAGGCTATTCCAAACTGCATGTGAGATTGACACCCGAGCCGAAGGCGAGGGTGGCAAGAACGCAGTTTGGGATGGCCTGTTTCACGCCCGTGGGTTGTATACTATTTTTCACCACCCCCTGCATCGGAAAGCACGACTTCCCGTTTACGCAGCGGGCCGAAAGTCGTACTTTCCGTGCAGGTGTGGTGAAAAAAAAATTACACGACCTTTTGCCATTAGACACGCGATATTCTGACCAATTAACTGATAATCATTGCGTCAATCCTATGAAGCGTGTAATGTGAACGGACTACACAAGAGGCGGTACCTATGCACAATGCAGAATAAGGATTGGTATTATATACACGCACTATGAGAAACCAATCGAGTGAGCGAGCGTAGCGAGCGAACGAGCACAATACTATTCATTCGAAATTAATCTTCATGTTTTGTGCTTGGCAGTTGTATTTGATATCAATTCTGTTTGTAGAAATATTTTTGGAGGGCGAGTTTCGTTGAAGACGAATTTTTGTTGGTAGGTATTTTTGAAGAAATATTTTTTGTCGAAGGGGCTGTCCATATATTACGTAACGCTATTTTCGAAGATTTTTGACCCCCCCCCTCCCCCCCTGTAACGGAACCGTAACACTGGGCATCACCCCCCCCCCTCCTCATCGTTACGTAATTTTTGGTAAATTAGATGAATAACAAACCGTGTCTAGTAGCAAGGTCATGCCCTTAAAAGCGGTGTTATTTATTACAAAACAATATTAGGGAGCATTCAAATACTACGTCACGCTGTTAGGGGGGGGAGGGGGTAAGCTTCACTGTGATGACCTATGACGAGGGGGCGGGGGGGATAAACTCGCAGCGTCACGTCACGCTTTTTTTACCGACAGGCATGGTGCGAGTTTCAAAATATTGACAAATTTTCAGACAAATTTCATAATATACGAAGGTGAGGGGGGGGGAGTCGAGATCGAAGTCGTCACATCACGTCGAGAGGGGGGTAAAAAACTGCGTGACGATGTGTGATGTGGGGGAGGGGGGGGGGTCCAAAATGGCCAAAAACAGCGTGACGTAGTATTTGAATGCCCCCTTATAGATTTATATAATGTTACGGCCCGTCCTCATTTTTCACAAATTCCAAAGGATGCGCAGTCGGCGCATTCCTGCACACGCTCGATTACCTGATTTTAAGCAATATCAATACAAGGAAGGGATGAGTCAATCCAGGGGCATTCACACCGTAAACTGCTGATGTCGGGCTTACCACATCAATAGTTTACGAAATTAGAGCAACCCGAAGTACATTTAAGGGGTACTGCGGGAGTTGCTCGTCAGTCACAATCTATCCTTTCGGTGAGTGCATCCTGGTCAAAGTGCCCAGGACCCGGAGTCTACAGAGTCGTCGCACCTAGCCGTTGGGTCAGTCCGACGTGGTTGCCGAGTAAGTCCAAGGTAGCGAGGGGGACAGTTAAAAGGAACTCGTCCTACACCTTCAATGAGTAAAGGGCCTAGGACTGCCTGAGGGACGAGAACCGCTGCCAATTCTACCCAAGCCTTGGCGAGGACATCCACGGCGCACTGGACTCAAGACAGGTTAAATCGAAGCCGACCTCACTGTGACTCTGGGTACGCACTCGTGACTCACTCTCTTTCCTTTCATTGATTTATTAATATTATTTCATTATATTATTATAGTTTTGTTTTTTGATTATTTATATATTTGATTTTGATTGATATTGAAGATTAGTTTATTTCAATTATAATAGTGGTTGTTTATTGTTAGCCTTTCTTATCCTTTTTAATTGTCAATAAACTCAAGGTTTCGTTCACGGATTATCAATAAATCAGGTTACCTTACCACCTCACTCCTCCCATATCTCAGAATAGGTGTCCTCAGGACTTTATTCGAGCTAAGCCCACGAGGGTGATCTTCAGCCGCTCGAAGATTACTCTCAATAATTATAATACACAGCAACCGTAGCCTTCAGCTCGGTTGCACGTAACAATAATATTACATATTTCGAACAAAAATATAATATAAATATGTTTAACAAAAATCATAAAATATTGATATATGTGGCTGAAGCATACGAGCATTCGTTAACATATTAGTCAATGTTGAAATACGTAAGTCGGTTTTATCGCGAGTTGACGAAGTTTAGAAGTATAAATTGATAAATTGACCAAAAACACCGTTGAGGCTACGGTTACGTAACGCTACACCCCCGCGTAACAAAATAGTAACGGTGACTACTTACCCCTCCCCCCCCCAATTTGCGTTACGTAATATATGGACAGCCCCGAAGGCAAGTTTTTTTTCATAGATTTTTTTGTAGGTGGATCACATTAATGTATTTGGCGAAAGATTTTTGCACCAGAGGTGCTTTTTGGGGGGATAAAATAATCTGATATGGAGTCTACATCGACGATCGCGTACTCTCGGATGTATTCAGTGGCTCTCACAACGTCCTCTTGGGTACTCGAGACGTTTGAAATTCGATCGAACACCGGGTTCACGATGCTCGTACCTATGGAGACTACTTCTTCCCTGGTGGTTTCTATAATCTTGCCAGAGTTTCGTCGGAGTTTGGGCTCTTCTTGGCGAATAGAAGCGCGTCGTAGAGGCGCCCGACCATCTTCTCGATTCCGGAGTGAGCTGCTTCTCGGACGGTTTTGGAGATGACGGCCTCCCCGGACGAGAGGGTCTCAACTTCCCTCCTCAATCCATCGTATCCGGATTTTAGCGAGGCGATCACTATCGAGGTTTCGTTGGGGTTGTTCCGGGTTCCGCAAGTGGATTCTCGCAGCTTCAATATTGACAGGAAAATATCGTCGAGTCCATTCTCGAATTTCGAATGTGTAGTCTCCTCGATTGACCGCAGATTTACTAAATTCGTACGAATTTTTGTATCTGTCTATGATAACGAGATAGAAATTTGCTCGACGGAAGCGACTAACGCGAGAAATGTCACTTTTTACGGCACAGGCATTAAAAAGTCACTTTTTGACGCCTGTTTTCGTTCCGGCAAATGGCACTTTATACCGCTCCGTTCAAAGTTGCGGTATAAAGTCTTTATTCCGCAACTTTGATGCGCAGTTCGAAGTGCGCATGTCAAAGTTGCGGAATAAAGTCTTTATACCGCAGGTTACCCCCAGTTCGTGCAGTTCGTGCGGAACTCAACTGGCGTCAAAGTGACTATTAACGCCTTTTCCGTAAAAAATATTGTATGGGGCGCGCGCAGAAAGTAACTGTTCGGCAAGGTTATGTTTTTAGTAGGGGAGACCGGTGTCGGTTGTAACAATTTTTGTAAAATATTTTTTTTCTCGCTCACTATTATCCATTTAAAATTTTTTTTTTTTCGAGCAAGTTCGTTGATCTTTGCTCTCGCTGATTCTATTTTTTTCAGTTCGAAAACAATTTCAAAATTAGCAACAAAAATCAAAGTTGGGCATTGCTACACATGTTACAATTGACACCTTACCGGTGTCGATTGTAACAGCTCTAGTGTCAATTGTAACACGGAAGCGATATGATATAATTGTATGGAAAATATTTATTTACTCCCTCAAAACTGGTTTCAAAGGTCTTCAGTAAACTAATACATTGTTATTCAATATTTTTTGTCACAAAGACAAACACACATTTCCAATATTAATATATAATTGCATATCTCTGCAATAAAATTTATAACGGGAATTCAACAACGAATAAGACAGTTGAGCTTCTGAGCAGTCATCGCAGATGACGAATGCACCACCATCGGTGCAACCGATGTATGCCCATTTTTTGCATTCAGTGCATTGATTTCTATAGTGTTACAATCGACACCGATCGGCGTGTTACAATTGACACCTGCGACATTTTTCAGTAAATAAATTAAATATTATCCTACGCGTCATGATCTAAAAATGCTGATTGATATCATTTATAGCCAAACCATCATAGATCAATATAGAATCGATCAATTATTAAAAAAAAATTATTGTTAGATACTAGACCAAAACATAGTGGGAGTGATAAAGTTACTCACGGGAGTAGAAAACCATAAAAGTCGACAAAAATGAAGGAAAGAGCGCATAAAATTTGGCAAAACGTTGGGTAGCAGAAGCGAAATGGACGTTGCCATTGACATGTCCAAGCAGTTCGGACATTTTGCGCAAGATGGCGCCGTTATTTGCGTTGTAACAATTGACACCGTGTTACAACCGACACCGGTCTCCCCTACTCGCCGTTGCTTTACAAGGCTCGCCTTCGGCTCGCCAGGTAAAACCAACGGCTCGTACGAAAAACATAACCTTGCCGAATAAACAGTTACTTTCGGCGCATGCCACATAAATATCTATTATTTGCCATATTTTTTACCGTAATGTAGCTCTCCGAATTCTGCTGGTCCCATGTATCGGTTTGGAATCTGTCCACACAGGTGTGATATTCCCATCACGTGGTGTATTATATAGTTAATTAATATTCCTATCATTGTAAGAATAGGCTGGAGAACAAACTTGGCAGTCTCAATATTTACTATTCTATGACTATATCACGTGTAACTTCAGCTATATCGATGTTTTAATAAGTAATACAAATTGTGAAAAATTATGGGTACAACATAAAGGATAAAGATATAACATGAATTTTGAAGTAAATATTTCTATCTCTAAAATAGTTAGTTATTGTTGATGATAAAGCTATGGTAAAAGAACAGAAAAAGTAACACCAATCTAATTGATCGGTTAAAAAAATTTCTTGAAATAAAAAATTAAGAATACGGTTTTCGAACGAAAATTTTCTGAATTTTTCGCAAATGATCGTCATTTTTATCTAACTTGTCATTTTCAACGTGAAATTCGAAAAATAATAGGACTTCAAAGCGCAATTTCACCATGTTCCCCACCATTCTTTGAAAATCGTAATTTCTCTTCTGAGAACTCATAAAATTTCCGATGACAATCATGTCTAAACATTTTCCGCTCGTTTACCTCCAAGTCGCTATAGTCGCAGCTACGGTTTGAATACAATTTGACGGTTCATCGTCATTATTCGTGCATTACGACGTTGACATGCAAATGTATGCATGTATGTATAATATGTGTGTTTAATGTTCGAATAATAGCAGAGCGTGTCGCTGAAAATAAATGCTCATGAAATACGTATCTTAGGGGTGTATAAAAAGATAGATACCAGCCCGTTTTATAGCCAAAAAGCTCATAACTTTTTCGCGTGAGGCATGCACTGAGAATAATTCATACAGTTCTCAGATTCTATGATTGACAGGACTATAAAAATATTCAATAAAACTGAAATGATGGTTGAGAATACTATATTATAGTTTCGATTGCTATAAAAAAATATCGGCGGCCATTTATAACCCACATGAACAGTACCTATAACTATAAATGTTTCTGATTGTGAGTGCACGATTACACGGTGCTAATTTGTTTGAATATCGCGTGTCTAATGGCACAAAGCCGTGAGCGCCAAAAACGCGACTTTGGTGGCAAAAGGTCGTATAATTTTTTTTTCACGCCACACAGTGGGACGGAATCCCAAGTCGACGGCCAAAAGTCTGACAAGTTTTCAATGCGTGTGAAAGTCCGTACTCGGAGGTTTCTTGGGTCGCTGATTACGAATCTGAAGTTAAAATTTTTAAAAACAAAATGGCGGATCCAGTACCGCAAATAATTTAATGAAAAACGAATTGAATCGCGGTGAAAGTCTGTATCCGAGGGTTTTTGGGGTCGCTGATTACGAATCTGAAGTTGAAATTTCGAGAAACAAAATGGCGGATCCAGTACGGCAAAAAATTTCATGAAAAACGAATTGAATCGAGGTGAAAGTCTGTATCCGGGGGTTTTTGGGGTTGCTGATTACGAATCTGAAGTCAAAATTTGGGAATACAAAATGGCGGATTCAATATGTACGACTTGTGTAGAAAAAGCGTTATATTTATGTCACATAGCAAAGGTTTTCCTTAAAATTAGGTTGATACAGAGTATTGAGATCGAAGGGTGAATCACAAAGGAAATGTGGTGTATATACGAAGGGCCGGAAATGTCGGGAGATGTTTTGGACCCCCCTAAACACAAAACACGGTAAGTATCTCATTATGCACACAATTGTTAAGCCAACGTCTTAAAATCTGACAATTTATTGTTTGTGCCAAATTACTTCTTAGAATGATGAATGCAACTGTTATCTATCGATTTAATCTTATCCGTGACCTATCTGTTTTTATCTACTGACTATCTATCTAACTCCTATCTATTATGCACTCTCTTATCTGCTCGTAACTGTCGTTTGTGCCCCGTCACATCTCTATTTGATTTCACTATCGCTTATTCTTTCTTTCTGCATCTACCTATTTTATACGCCTATATTATGTTATTCTCTCTCTTTTTCCTATGTACTGGAAATAATCAATAAATTATTATTATTATTAATATTATTATTATTATTATTATTATTATTATTATTATTATTATTATTATTTCAGTGCGGAACAATGGATCAAATTTTCCGGGGCGCAAGTGGTGAAAGGCAGATGTTTTCGAATCTGCAGTATCCACTTTGAGGAAAAATTAATTTGGAAGTGCCGTCCTCGGCCACTTTTGGCACCTGGTGCGATACCAACTAGATTCAATCCAAAGGACAAGCCAAAGGAAAATGTTGCTACTTACAAAACAGGTAAAATGCTAGTTGACTAACCGAAGTTGATACGCCTAATAAATCCGATATTGCCTTATGTTGCCTTATGTTATGGTACTGTTATTTTTTATATTTCATTATGAAGACGTAACTTATATCAATATATCATCTGAACTTTACAGAAGCAAGTCCGGACCATTTGGCAGAGCCTGCTATGGAAGAAGATGAGGATGATCCTATGCCAATGCCCGTTGAGGAATCCTCTAATGGTAGTATAAGCTATGGTGAGTTTATGCAAATCTCTGTAAATTATGCTATTGGGAAGCTCGATTTTGCAGAAGAGCAAAAGGGCCTATAGGAAAAGATTCTTGTGGGCGAATAAACTGCGCTAATATGTCATAAAATTGGGTGCAACGATTATTATATGGACCATCACTGACAAAAACACAATCGAATAAAAAGTCGACGATTAAATTTACTTACCAGATCCCAGCCGCTTAAACGAACCGAAGTAGCCTGGCACATAACTCAGTTGCTGATTTTCGTTAAATTGCGATGGCAGGCCCGAATGACTCCCGTTTACTCCCACAAAAACATCACCCTAGTGAGCCATGCTGCATCGAGTATAACGAAACAAGTAACGGTTTTTCGAGAGTATTTGACGCTTGTCAAAAATTTTTGTGCGAAAAACTAAGTTCATCGTACACCGAACCACGCACTCTGGTATTTTCCCCGTGTAAAACTTTGTGTAATCGCGAGTTCGTGAACAATACCGAACAATGAGCAAACTCAACCGACCTATGTAGTCTTTCTACGACGGAGCCGGTAAAATTCACCATGCACTACAGTGATTTTCCCTCCAAACACGTGCTAACAGCATAGGCTAGTAAATATTACGAGAGTGGTTCGCAAAATATACCGACTCTATGGTGCTATTACTGACCGGGGTAGTGACGATTCGCCATGTCGAGTGGCAGAACTTACTATCTGACTGGTACCCGATGCGTTCGTCTCTGTCTAGTTAGCTCAGCCATACAACATGCATACATCACTAGAATTTCGGTATACTCTGCGATGATGACATCAGTAGGAAATATCGTAACTTTGGTGTAGTTTTTACTTTTGCACAAGTACTCTTAGGCATACACATTTATAAGTGTAACCAAAAGTTGAGTACTCATTACCATAAAAATTTTACCCGATGAGCACGGTAATCTGAACCGGGGGATTTTTCTCCGTGTATCTTATACATTCACATATAGATCACAGTAAGATTTTTTTTCATATCAGTTCACACTCTCATATCGCACCTGTGCACATGCGTGAAAAGGTAACAATTTTAACAGGTTCGTTTTCGTGTTTGCGCTGTAAAATCTACTTCTTTAGCGAGCACATTGTATATCATTCAGAATATATGTTATCTATATCTCGATCGTGCGAGAAAAAACATTTTTGATTTACGTAAATCAAATTTGAACCGGAAAATGATTTGAATTTTGTAAAATTGTAGATCTTCCTGGATCACCGTACATTTGAGTCGATCTAATGCTCAATATGCTCGTTAGATCTGTAGACCCGAGTTGAAAATTTCCATACGAAACGATTTTTTTCTGATCCAGCACAATCATGTTTTTGGTGATCCTCCTCATCGTTTTGTATTGACATTCTTCCATGTTCGATTTGGTCACATCTGAGTAAATTCCCTCGGCTCTTTGTGAGTTTATCATTCTGATACTGCAATATTACATCTACCAAAATTCAGTTTACATGTACGGAGACCTAAGTAAATCCGGGATTCACCAGAAATTGAATCTACCCAGTCATTTTTCACATCGGATTCGATCTACGTAGTTTGAAATATCTTTTTCCGGAAGTTAATCACAAGACTGTATCTCTAAAATGAGTCTTGCAGACAAATATTGCACATTATCTTCGCAGTTTTTGTCATATTCGAATGTGGACGTGGATATTCTTGTTTCATACGGAACTCAAAATATATATAGTATCGTGCCGAGTGACATTACTCAATATCTTCTTCGGTACAAGATAAAGATAGCCCCAATCATCCACAGTTACTAGAACCGCGGAAGTACATATTTCGAAAACCGTCTCTGTGGCTGCAAGAGCCCTAAATCCGCCTCTGGATTGACTTTAGTCAGAATAATAGGCAAAACCGACAAGCGACACCGAAGAATAATTATTTGCTTCATTGGGCACGAAATATTTCGGACACTGACCGTTTTAGACACCGGATAACCGAGTCCTTTCAACCGTTTCCGAGTTGCATATTGGGTGACGTGTGTTGAATCAGCGGCTGGTTCAACTTATTTACACCTTTCTCGTCCATGAAATGAAATTTCGGATACATTTTGTACCGCGTCCAATACAGAATGTGCCCGAAATATTTTGTGTACAATAAAGCAGACATTTTTCTTTTCTTTTTTTGTCCATCATCGATTGTGTCCAATTACGAGTCTAGCCTGACACCCTGCCATTAGAAATGAGCGCCTGAGAGCAGCCTCCTGCCGATACCCTCTGTGTAGTTGGATGCCTGCATGCCGGGGTCAGCGTGAGTTCATAATTCACTCCCCTATAACTGAGTATATCTCTCTAATTAATCCGTTCATGCACCGTAATACGGGGAGTTTGATTGAGAAGAATATCTAAGAAAGCGTTTGCAATCTGTTTTTAATAATATTCTGGTATTATTTCTTACCTTTTCGTATATTGCGTGAGTATATACATGATACACTGAAAATTAGGCGAATATGATACGTCGAAGTGTCTGTGCGGTTATGAAATGAGCCGAGAAAGAAGTGAAATTGGAAGAAAAAAAACATTTTGCGATGAACTGCTCTAAAATTACCGTTTTGTATGTATAAATTGACCGACAACTCGTTTGCTTATTTCAGATACAGGTGACGATATAATTTGGTCAATGGTTTTCGATTCAGTGACGAAGTTTACAAACTCTGTGCAAAATGTGTTTCACGTTTTAAAAAGTTAATAAAACCTTGTAATCAACGTGCACGGATGATTCGGACGTAGACGATCAAAGCCAAATCCACTGACGATGAGTCCCCAATTCATCAGTTGCAGTTTCGGATTTCCACACTATCCAAGTGTAGATACACAGAGAATAGTTGGACCTCTAGTTGCAGAATTTTCAATGTTATTTGAAATCATATTATTAAACTTGAAGTTGAAGCAACATAACTTGGCCCAAAATACATGATTAAAGATAGTATTTGAACCGAAAAATCCATTGTTGAATTCTGAATATTTAAGTATAGTCTGCCGAAAATATTACACGATCGAAGCTACTTATCGACGGGTCGTAAGGAAACAGACGTAACTCAGCGGGCAGTCTAGAACGGACGTAACTCAGGAAATAACAAAAGAATTACAATATAATTTCTGAGTTAGGACTGTTCTACTCTCTAAATTTGAATCAGTGAATAGTCACTGATCATCAGCGAATAGTCACTGATGCCTTCAGTTATAAGTATACCACTGGAAATCAGTGAAAAGTCACTAATTTATCCAGTGAATTTGAATCACTGATTCAAATAGTGAAATTTTCACTGATTGAATCAGCGAAAATTATTGGTTCTTATATGTAATTGATCCGGTTGAAGATATTTTCGAAACGGAAAGACAATATGGTATATTCGACACATTTTTGTTTCGCGAGTCTTTATTGCAAGTAAAGAAAAAACAGACTCCTAACGCAGATGAAACTTCTCCGTTTCCCATCTCGTCGGAGCGAGCCAAGACTGGATGCAGTGAGACAACCTAACCTACCAAAAGTATAAGGAATTCAATGTAAGACAGTGAACAGCAATATTCACACAATTCATTGATTATTTGCAACTAACAAGCCAAATTGTGAAGAATTTTATAAATCCGCATCTGTACTTACGTTATGATTTTTACTGAACAGTTCGCGTGGTTGAACCGACGCCCAAATCAGCACGCAACATACCTATGAACGCGAACGATTTGGCGGTTAGTAGGCAGCTCCATGGCGGTTAAAGACTTGGCGTACGCGGCGCCCCTAGCGTTCGTCACAAAAGTCACTGACGAAACAGTGAAGTTATGCACTGGTTTAGCAGTGGTAAAATCACTGCTGAAATGGACTTCACTGATACTCCAGTGAAAAAGGGTTCAAGTCACTGTTTCTGCAGTGAAATACCAAGTCACTGATTCAATAAGTAAAATTTTCACTGATTCAAATTTAGAGAGTATCCTGCACGGCGAGTTACGTCCGTTCTAGATTGCCCGCTGAGTTACGTCTGTTTCCTTAGGACCCGTCGATATCAACATAATACACATTTTAGGCCATAAAAAAAACGCCTGGCTCTCTCACTCTGAAAATTACACAGCACTGAGAAGATACATATATCTACGTCTATGATTTTTTTCTGTTTAAAAAAAAAAGCATTTTTCCGCAATCTCTAATTGTTTTGGGAAATGGAGAAAATTTTATGTTCAGCGAAATCTCAATGTTCTATTTTTTTTCTGAAAACTATATGAACCTATATTCCTTTGCCAATAAAATGAGCGCAAGTTGATCTCCCTATGACTATCGTAGCCGGAGTTATGATTTTTTCGAAAAAAAAAATGCGCCAAAACGAAGAGGTTGCATAACTTCGAAAATATTGATATTAAAATATATTCCGATTGATATTATACGCTTTTCTGGTCCGTAGCAAAGCTCAAAAATATAATATCACACGTATAGAAAAAATTACGATCCCCGAAAAGTTCGGAAACGCCTCTGTTTCTGTCTTCTTATTATTATTTTCTAGTCTTATCTGCAGAATTCTATGCATTTGTTACGTCCGGACTAACAAAACTATGAGGATAAAATAATTTTTTCCCAACGCATATGTAAAAATAGGCGGTTTTGGCCGTCTGCTGAAAATGAACAAAAGACGCTGTTTCTCAATGAATTGGGAAATAGAGAATTATTTTTCCACTAGCGAACAAAAAATAGTCCTGCCCACTGGCGAACACAACACACGCAAACCATTTCTTCACTAGTTGAGAAATGGTCCCATTTCTTCACTAGTGGAGAAATGGTTTGCTAGTTTGGTTCATTTTCAGCAAACGGCTAAAATCGCCTAATTTTACATATTTATTGGGAAAAATGTTATGTGCATCTCGCGGGCATTGCCCACTCGTTGCACAATATACTATTTTACGATGAAAATGAATAATTCATGAGTAGAGATTTTTTGCGAAAATTTGCCATACGGGCAATTCCATATCAAGTGATCAAGGCTTTTGGGACGAATTTTTCTGATCTTGACGTCGATCTCAGAAAAAGTAGTTCACGATTAAAAAAATACTCGCCAAAGCTTTTTTTGTACGGAAATCATACGTCTTACGTAATACGTGTGTCTAGTTATTACTCGACGTGGCGATTCTTTATCTTGCCCTGATTTCATCATATTTTAACGGTCATTTTGGGAAAATAAACATCATCCCATTCAGTAGATATCATTAATTAAAACCTAGAGATAGGAATAAATTTGGTCAGACTGCAGATAAGCAACAAAGGTCCACGAGAAGACGGCGCGTGTTGAGATGAAGGAGTTAAGACTCGAAGAAACTATAAAAGTGATAAAAACAACTTTGATCCATTAAAAACAGCAATTGACAATGATGCGCTTTTTCCATGCTGCATTGGAAACCTTCATTTAGTCGAAAACCAACGATTAACAATTAGGCGCCATACACGTTTGTCAATCCCAATCACCAAATTATCGAATAAGAAAAACGGAATAAAAATATTTCCACGATACTCCCACCGTAATAAATAAGAAAATCTTCATTTCATAGAATTGGGGTGAATGGATTAGTAGATTGACGGCATATCCGTATGTATTTCCGGAATAAAAAACTAATTCGGGTCGATCACCTCGAATACCTTGGGCCAATTTTCGAATAATATTCCGTCGAATGCTGAGTCGAAGAAATGGTTGAGAATTCATTTTGTTTTTGAAATTACTTATAATTGGATAAATGAGAAAAAATTGGTTGAATTTCACAGCATCCTTGCGAATTGGTGTCTTTGCCCCGCACACACGGCGCAAGTTGAAATTCGAAGATGTGCGTGAAGCGAAATTGGGAAACGATAATCTTTGCGTTACAGATATGGTTGTTGCCTTTCGTACTGGAATTCATTTCTTTACTAATCATACGGAAATACAGAAATCCAGAGTGGCGGCCGCTGGTATCGTAATTTCTCT
This sequence comes from Euura lappo, assembly GCA_018257835.1. Taxonomy (NCBI): domain Eukaryota; kingdom Metazoa; phylum Arthropoda; class Insecta; order Hymenoptera; family Tenthredinidae; genus Euura; species Euura lappo. The sequence continues at coordinate 50,029 of JAEUYN010001435.1, forward strand.
CGCTTACGACAGTGTAAGTCGTACTCTGTGTACGAAGAACGGAGGTATTATCCGTCGCCATTCGGTTAACGGAAACCTGGATTCAGAAATCACGTTCGGTCAAGAATTGAGTGAGTAGATGAACGATACACCGAAAAGTCAGCCAATATGATACGTCGAAGTGTCTGTGGTTATGAAATGAGCCGAGAAAGAAGTGAAATCGAAAGAAAAAAAGAACATTTTGCGTCGAACTGCTCTAAACTGACCGTTTCGTATCAATCAATTGACTGATAATTCGTTTGCTTATTTTAGATTCAACTCCCGACAATCAAATTTCGCCATTGGTTTTCGATCCAGTGTTACAAAGACTCTGTTCTGGGCCCAGAGTGGATCTCCAATGAAGATCGAAGTTGCGGACCACGGATACGGTTCTTCACCAAAGATATCAAGATTACATGATTTTATAGACATGTTACCAGACGATCTCACGCTGGATATTTGTCACAGGTACGCCGCGACGCGCTCAGGCCCAATTTCTTGGATAAGGTGCCGCATCCGGAAAACTAATTGGAACAAGCATTGGGATATGGGCTATTGCCTATGTCTTGCTTAGAGCCAAAGTCGCTAGTAACTTCGCGTAGTGAGTAATTGTTTAGTTCTTTTTTACACCACCAGTTACAGGGTGCGTATCTTGCGAGACCTCGATATCAATTGAAGCACCACCAAGAATGAAGGGATTGAAGGGATTATGATTCGTTCAACGGTTCAATTCTAATACGCAAAATAAGTTAAAATTCGCAAGTTTTTTTTTTTGCCGTAATGCATATTTCGACGGGTCCTAATGAAAAAGAGCCAACTCGCCGAATTGTATAGGAATTTCCATTGTGCTTCGGCGAGTTGGCTCTTTTTCATTAGGACACGTCGATTTGAGCATTAATTTTATTTGTACAGTTTAATAATGAGTTTCGATCTCCGAATATTCGGTTCCTGATTGTTATATTTCGGTTCGATTTTCGTTTAAGTGAGTAACAGGCGAGCTTCATCATAGCGCTGTCAACCTGTCGCCCTCTGCATCTCCGGTGACGCGAATAATTGTTTCAACAGCTGTTATCAATTAAGTGATATCAAAAAATTTTAATCGAGATGCTCATCGCTCGAATCATGAAAAGAGAGTTCCTCGCAGTTATAATATGGACAAATGATCACAAGTGAAACGAATCAGCGATGCAATAATTACGTCAACGCGGAAAATAGCTCTGCTCCGTTAATAGGGATGAGCTGATTCTATTCTGCGTGAATGAATTACAAATCCTGAATTGTTTTACAGAAATTCATACGAAGATCTGCATCTATTCATCCCCAACTGGAATCGATAATAGCGTGCGACACAATTTTGTGACATACCTAGATACGTGGTAGTAAATTTGCAAAGTTTTCGAGTATTACGAGATATTGCGAGATAAATCGTCGTCGAAATTGGGATTGAAATTCTCCCATCCATTTATTCTCCAATTGTTATACATTTTTTGTAACAATCTCGTACGAAATCATCGTGTGCAAGTGGATCGGATCCATCGCCGATCAATCAAGATTCAATACGTCGCAATCCAGTGTTCCGCGCGAGGAAGATAAAAAATCGCTGGGGATCTTTTATTCCGTCTCGTTTTGTATCACCATAAAAATTTCGAGTCTTTTCACTGATCATTTTTCGGATTTCATAACTTTTTCCCAGCAAATTGGATTCGCCATTTTGAATTTCGCAAGTCTGACTACAGATTCGTGATCAGTGGCCCAAAAAACCACACGGTACCAAATTTCGTTCAAATCCGTTAATCCGTTCTCAAGATTTTGTCATTTATGCTATGTTGTTTCGAATTTCGTTATTTGAATAGTTCGAAAAGTACTGAACCGATCAAAGCCAAAATCTAATCAGTTCTAAGTTAAGAAAAGCCCCGCCGGCTGACCCCTATTTGATCAAAATCCGCGACCTCGTTCTCGAGATATCGCGCGGACAAAAATGTGGTCACATACGCACACCCAGACGTCGAACTGAAAATAGTCGTAGGTGATTCTTTGGACCTCGAAACGTGGAGATTTAGTGGAAACTCAACTTTTCATTTTCGGGTAGATTACAATAACTTATACCTTTTTTCTCTGACAGCAGAGAAACGGGAAGTTAAAGAACAAAAGACTTTCATCTCACCTTGTAGTATGAAAATGACATTATCGTCACTTTATTTGAATTCTTCGAATTTCCTTCTCTTCCTGAGATGATCTTTTCCACTTCATATCATTGGGACTATTTCGTGATTTCGTGACGCATACGTGTCGGGGTGCCGCTACCGATTAGTTGAGTCGAATCTTCCTTCGGCCCATGATTGCAGACCACGGCGTAATCATAAATGAGGTCCAGATATGAATCGGCTCGGCTATATAATCTTTGCTACTGCATGGAAATCTCAGTCTGGACTCAGTCGATCTACAACCGCCGAAGCCGTAGCCGTCGCACCGCAGTCAGAGAATATCGAAATTCTAATTGAGTCTCATTCCGTTCCCACACATCGATCCTCGCGTAATACGCTTTATTGGAAACAGCATGAGATCTCGCGAGATGGTCTTATTGGCACTGGCGATAGTGTCCGCCTTTCCATTTCTCTCCACCGCGGGTGCAACTGGAACTGCATTTGACGCAGATTCATGGGGTAAACGCCAATTTTCTCATTTTTCTTTGGCCGATACGACCTCCTACTTTTAATTGACCGAATATTAAATTTCAACGTTTATAAACGAATCTTCGGGTTTTCATCCCAAATACAATACAAAAAGTATATACGACCTTTTGCCGTTACGAACAACAAAAAGTCGTATAATGGCGCTTACGTCGTTACGTCATTAGACACGAAAACCGAGAGAAACCCCAATTCATCGAAGACAATGATTCGCATTTTTTGTTCGCAATTTTTCATAAACTGCTCTTCGTTGGTACAGATCAATACGATTCGCGGAATTATCTGCTACGTTTTACTATACGCATTTGCGCGGGAATTTTTAGCATCGTCGATTTTCGTGAAACCTTGATGTTCTTGATAAAGAAAAGCCAACGTCGCACAACGATGTCTATCTCAGAAAACCTATCAAATTTCATATTAATTGTGTTAAATTTTTCTGAGAAACTATTAAATTTCATGAAAAATTGTGCTTATTCGTCAACTTGTACGAATGAATACGAACATGTTAAATAATTTCCGCAAAATCAGACACTGTCGTGGCTTGTACTGTCAGTTTCATCATACACTGCATGTGTGAATTTTTTAACAATTTTTCCAGAGTCCAAATTTTGCTGAAAGTTCGAAAAAAAATAGAGAAATTATTATGTGGTTTTTTCCGAGCTTGGGACATTTCATTTTGTACATTCATCATTAATTGTTTTGTGAAGTTCAAATGGTTTCTGGAGGAAAAGGAAATAAAAAGGACAGGGGACAATCGGGATACGTGATATTACTTTTATGCACTTTCCCCATTGTTGGAGCAATCGTTGCGTTACCATAATTAGACGTTTTCATAATTTTGAACCGGTCCCTGACGTTATCCGCACGATTATATTTACGCGCCGCACCATCTCTAGGGCGCTTAGGAAATATAGCGAACGCAGCGCTACGTCTGGCTCTACGGCCAACGGGCGAAACGCCCAATATGGCCGCGACCACCAGTTGACATCGACAATTATCATTTTGTGCAGAATACCATATCCTGTCTCTACCCAGCAAACAGTGGCATACCTGGTACATCATTTTGAGGTCACACCCAGCAAACCAAAAGTAACGAAATGTATCAGGTACGTGTCACTGAAGGCTCTATGTCAGCTTCAGATACGTATCTGATATAAAACACCGGTGTTTTGTATCAGATACGTATCTGAAGCTGACATAGAGCCTTCAGTGACACGTACCTGATACATTTCGTTACTTTTGGTTTGCTGGGCATTCACGAAACATTGCTACATTCAAATTTAATGTACCGGTACATCACAGGTCTCTTAATCACGAACGTATCGAGTACATACTGCTGTTATGTACCAGAGACCTCTCATTCAGGACACAGTGGTACATACCATATAATGGATGGCAAAGATGTACCCACTACATTACTTGCACGATGGCTTTGTTACATTACATAGTTACGTACAGATCATGTAAAAAGTTGACACACCCAAACCGAGGGGGAAAATAAAACCAAAGTTCAGTGAAGTTATATTGTATTTTTCTTTCTCCGGTTCATTCAATATCATTCTTACATTCCAAATCATTACTGTTGTTCGGATTATATTTCCAAATGAAACTTAATTTCCCTCGGTTCAATTATTTAATTACTTTTCTCTGGATAATCCTCGACGCTTTGTCTATATGGTGGTGTTACTCTGGGCGAGGATATCACAGGTCGCGTTGAAAAGTTAATCTTTGTTGTTCTGCAAATTACTGAATAAGAAGACAGACCTGGAATTCCTTCTCGCAATTTATCCATAATAGTAGTTTACATTTTGCAGAACATTTCAATTTTATTCCACCAAGTCAAAGTGATGAACATAACCTCAAAGTATTTACGATCGGTGATAGTAAACTTCAAAACTGCGCTGGTTAACTTGAAACTGACATTGGGTTTATTGGGTTTACTAACGGAACTGCTGAAAAAGTTTGGTTGTGTACAGTACATCAGCGCCGTCAATCCATTGAATTTTCCACTTAATAAAAGATATATCGAATTTGTGATTCATTAAGGCTTCAATTAAATAAGAGAAAAAGGTTGAGAATTTCTAAGACATTTTGGCGTAGTGGGTAGAGCGCCTGACTAGTGAGACGGACGAGTGCCATTGAATGTGGTTCGAATCCCGGTAAAGAATGACAGAAGCGGAATTTCTTGCAGCGAGCCACAAACACATTTTAATTGATCCAGAGTAAACGAAAAGTTGATAGTATACTGTAAAATATTTAAAAAATGCGCGAATGAGGATTAAAATCGAATTTTTATTTGAATATTTTGCGTACGCGGTAGTTTCATTGAGGTACGTTCCGGAGATGTAACTGCGATGTTGGTGGTACGTCACGGGTAACGTACCTGCGATGTAATTGTTACGTACTTGGTATGTATCTTTGTTGCATACTTGCGATGTACCTATAACATTGGCGTGTTGCGGACATTACGTAGCACAAGTGCCGCTCATTTACCGAACCTGGTACATCGCATGTAACATCCGCGACAGACGTGGTACGGCACTAGTACATAAATTTGTTTGCTGGGTACTAGTGCACGAAATAAAGAAGTTTTGCAATATAAATCTTCGGAATTCAATGTAGAATTGCGCTGTTATTTCCTTTTCCGCGCTCGTGCCGCGTAGGCTTTGCTATCAGTGAAAACAAGTGAAAACCGGGTACGGTTGGCAAAGCCTGACTCCAGCATGCTCTTAAGGATGTATAGGCCATACAATCTCAACCAAAAGTGAGTCTCATCGTCAATATTGAGTACTTCGAGATGAGATAAAAATCGGAAAAAAATCAACCACAATCAAGATAATAAGAGTATTCATTTTCAATAATAATAATGCCCAAAAGTTACTTACTTAAAAGTAGACACTTTTTTTAAATTTCCGTTTTCGATTTTGAAAAATGGAGAAAAAATCTGAATTTTGGATACGTTATTGTGGAAACGATGTAGATTACAATTCCGAAGTTTCCGGAGCGTGGAACTAATAGTTTTGTAAATACAGCCTTTAGAAATTTCTGAAAACGGAAATTTCAAAAAAGTGACAAAACTCTGAAAAAATTCATGTGTATTCAGAAAGATTAACAAATTCATTTGACATGAAAAAAAAATAACGTCACCAGGAAATTTGTTAAACAATGATTTGTTTAAACAATTCGTTGATAACTTTTGGGCATTATTATTATTGAAAATAAATATTCTTATCATCTTGATTCGGCGGGTAGGCCCGTATGGCAGGCGTTTCCCTTTTTTTGTATATGCTTGTCTAGTACCTATGTATGTTTTACACCTGAATAAACTATCAACTATCAACTATCAACTATCAACTGATTGTGGCTGATTTTTTCCGATTTTTATCTCATCACGAAGTACTCAATATATTGACGACGAGACTCACTTTTGGTTGAGATTGTATGGCCTATACATCCTTAATCGTAATAAGCGGCGCGCATACTCATTGTTGGTGTCCTCACTGAGGACCGGTGCTATGCACTGTTTTATTGTTTGGTTTTTTGGGTCGTAATTGACAACGCAGGTAGCCTTTGGTGGAATGTTTCTTTATTAGACGCTATGACCACACGCTTGAACTGCTTGCTTACAACTAACTGCCTTTAGGACGTTTAGCGCCCTCTGCTCCTTAACTACAATCGCGCATGCGTATATCTTCACTATATTTAGCTTAAACATACCGCGCGCCTTGATAACCCTTGGTTGTCAAGAATGATATTTTGCTTTCATTTTCTTCAACACAAATATAACTCAATTATTCAATATAAAATATAACCATTCACTTATATAATTTGGACACTTATATAATATTAAAAAACTTAATATCACCTTACTACTACATATCACATATCAAACATTAATTGATTGCTCCATTTATACCATGCAAGGTAATATTTTCCCTTACTCGCTATCGCCTATCTCTATCGGTAGTATACAAAGTTTGACTGCAGGTCTCTTGATGGCCCCAGAAGCCGTTTTCACAACGGCCGCTCTGATGACGTCGTCCGTCCCAGGACAAACTTCTTGGACTCTTCCCAGTACCCACTTCAGCGGTGGTAAGCCATCCTCACGACAGAGTACCAATTGCCCGACCTTAAGCTGGGTACCATGGCTGGCCTGCCATTTGGTACGTTTCTGTAGCTGCAATAAGTATTCTGATGACCAGCGTTTCCAAAAATCCTGGTGCATTCGCTCCACTAATTGCCATCTTGACAGCCGGTTGAGTTTTATATCTGTTATGTCCGCTTCGGGATAAGATATCAGCGTGCTGCCGATTAAGAAGTGAACCGGGGAGAGGTAGCTCAAGTCATTTGGATCCGACGAAAGTGGCGTTAACGGCCTCGAGTTCAGGACTGCTTCCACCTGCATAACCAGTGTCATTGTCTCCTCAAATGTTAACGTCGCCCCAGCTGCTACTTTATTGAAGTGGTTTTTGAACGATTTGACGGCCGCCTCCCAAAGCCCGCCGAAATTTGGGGCTCGTGGCGGTATAAAGTGCCACCTAATTCGCTCAGCTGCTGTTGCTTCGATGATTTTTCGCTGCTGTTGCTCTTGTCCGAAGATTAGTCTGAGTTCTTCTAGCTGGTGGTTAGCCCCGACAAAGTTTGTACCATTGTCGGAAAATACGTCTGTAGGCTTTCCCCTGCGAGAGATGAAGCGTTTGAAGGAATTGAGAAACGCATCCGTAGTCATGTTTGATACCAGCTCCAGGTGTACAGCCTTCGTGGCCATGCATACAAACACTGCGACGTACGTCTTGATATGCTTGCTGTTTCTTCGTGTACCCTCGCGGACGTATATAGGACCACAAAAATCCACTCCCACATTGCTGAATGGTCTCGCAGCCGTGACGCGTTGAGCTGGGAGGTTTCCCATTATCTGCTCCGAAAAACGTGGTCTGGCTTTGAAGCAAACGATGCATTGTTGCAGCAGTCGTCTGACGGTACCCCGCGCCCTCAACGGCCAGTATCGCGCTCGTACTGCGGCCAGCGTCGCGTTTGCTCCGGTGTGAAGATTCCTTGCGTGCTCATATTTAATAATGAGCTCGGTTAAGTGGCAGTGATGAGCAAGTATCAATGGATGCTTAGCGTCTTGAGGAAGATCTGCACGATGCAATCTGCCACCCACGCGTAGTAAATTCTCCCTGTCAAGAAACGGGTTGAGTTGCAGGAGGCTGCTCTTGGCTGAAAGCGGCTGAAAGCGGCCGTCCCTGCCTTAGATCCTCCATTTCGTCAGTAAACGCCAACTGTTGTTGCCTTCTGACGAGGCATTTTCTCGCGTGATCCAACTCGTCTGCCGATAGTGGTCCATAATTCATTTTATCTCCTTCTCTTTTACAGAGATGCACGAAGCGTAGACATACTGCGGCAACTCGAACGGTTTTACCAAAGGTAGAAAACCTTTCGAAGGGATTGGAGTCCCTCTGCGCTGCGGGCATCGAAACTATGGTCCTGCTGTTGCGTTCAAGGATTGCATCCTCGCCTATTTCCGGTATTTTTACCTTCTCCTTGATCATATTCTCGTCTTGTAACCACAGTGGCCCGTTCCACCATACTCTCTAAATTTGAATCAGTGAATAGTCACTGATCATCAGCGAATAGTCACTGATGCCTCCAGTTATAAGTATACCACTGGAAATCAGTGAAAATTCACTAATTTATCCAGTGAATTTGAATCACTGATTCAAATAGTGAAATTTTCACTGATTGAATCAGCGAAAATTATTGGTTCTTATATATATTTGATCCGGTTGAAGATATTCTCGAAACGGAAAGACAATATGGTATATTCGACACATTTTTGTTTCGCGATTCTTTATTGCAAGTAAAGAAAAAACAGACTCCTAACGCAGATGAAACTTCTCCGTTTCCCATCTCGTCGGAGCGAGCCAAGACTGGATGCAGTGAGAAAACCTAACCTACAAAAAGTATAAGGAATTCAATGTAAGACAGTGAACAGTAATATTCACACAATTCATTGATTATTCGCAACTAACAAGCCAAATTGTGAAGAATTTTATAAATCCGCATGTGTACTTATACGTTATGATTTTTACTGAACAGTTCACATGGTTGAACCGACGCCCAAATCAGCACGCAACATATGAACGCGAACGATTTGGCGGTTTGTAGGCAGCTCCGTGGCGGTTAGAGACTCGGCGTAAGCGGCGCCCCTAGCGTTCGTCACAAAAGCCACTGACGAAACAGTGAAGTTATGCACTCGTTTAGCAGTGGTAAAATCACTGCTGAAATGGACTTCACTGATACTCCAGTGAAAAAGGGTTCAAGTCACTGTTTCTGCAGTGAAATACCAAGTCACTGATTCAATTAGTGAAATTTTCACTGATTCAAATTTAGAGAGTAGATGTGAGTTCTTCAATTCGTCGGGTGTGACTCCTCTTGACACCAAGTCTGCAGGATTCTCCTTTGTTCCGACATGGTTCCAATCTTCCATCGCTGTCATCTCTTGGATTTCGCCGACTCTGTGAGCCACGAACACGGGCAGCTTCTTGTCCACTGCTTTAATCCAACTAAGAACTATCGATGAATCCGTCCAGTAGTAGGTCCTTCCGACGTGAAGCTCTAAAGCTACTTTGACTTGTCCCATTAGCTGTGTCAATAATTGAGCACCGCATAACTCCAGTCTTGGAATCGATATTGTTTTGAGTGGTGCGACTCGAGACTTGGAGCAGATTAATTGTGCCTGGAGAAATTCGTGTGAGCGGCTGCTGCGTATGTAAATACAGGCCCCGTAGGCACGCTCACTCGCATCGCAGAATCCGTGTAAATCCAGCTGCACGTTAGATCCGCTGGTGATAACTTTTCGTTGGACGCTGAATCCGTCTAAGGCTCGCATGCTGAGGACGTAACTTGCCCACTCCGTGTAAATGTCTGCCGGCAAGGATTCGTCCCAGTCGATCTTTAACCTCCAAAGCCTCTGGATCATTATTTTTGCTATCAATATCACTGGTCCCAGCAGCCCCAATGGATCAAATATTTGAGCGATGTTGGCCAAAATCGTCCTCTTGGTACAAGGTTTTGCTCCCGGTGACTCCATGGCTATTGAATATTGGAGCAAGTCACTTCTTGGATTCCATTTCACGCCTAACGCCTTTGAAGTCCCGTCTTTGTCCAATTCTAGGATGGCGTTGGCTGTGGATGCCTTTGGCATGTCCTTCAACAACTCCTCGCAACTAGAGGTCCATTGCCGTAGTACAAATCCTCCTTTCAGACACAGAGCCGTAGTCTGATCACGAATCATTCGAGCTTCCTCCATGGTGTTCGCACCTGTTATGAGGTCATCAACGTAGAAGTCTCTGCGCGCTGCTCGAGCACCCTTCGGGAAGCTGTTCTCTTCAAGATCTGCCAACTGCTGGATGACCTTGGTGGCCAGGAATGAAGCTGGTGCCGTTCCGTATGTCAGTGTCAACAACTCGTAGGTTTTGATGTCCTCGGTGGTGTGATCACGCCAGACAATACGTTGCAGTGGGACTTGTGACTCGTTTACCAGTATCTGCCGATACATCTTGGCTATGTCAGCGGTCAAGGCGTATTCGAAACTTCTGAATCGCAGGAGTATCGCGAATAGAGTCTGCTGCACTACCGGTCCGACCATCAGTGCGTCGTTCAATGAGATGCCGCTTGTCGTCTTGCTAGATGCGTCGAACACGACTCTCAACTTCGTAGTGGCGCTGCTTTCTTTCATCACACAATGGTGTGGAAGATAGAAATGTGGTCGGATGTCCCATGTTGGACTGTCGTTAGTCAGCTCTCTCATGTGTCCTAGCCGCAGGTACTCGTGTATGAACTCTGTGTACTCTGTGTACGATGCGCTTGTATGTTCGACCGAAGTGTCCCTCGCAGACGCGTTCCTCAGGAGTTCGCGTATTTTGCCGCTCAATGTGCTCGAGTTGCCAAAATCTAGGTAAGTTTGTATTGATCTGTTCGTTGATCGCTAGGTTGCAGATTGTACCGTTTTGTAGCTCTTGCGGTGTCATAAAATTGCCCGATACAATCCATCCCAATAGAGTTTTTTGCCAAACCGGTTGGTCGACTCTTTTGATTCTTCCAATGCACAAGAGATCCATGAATATCTCGGCCCCTAGCAGCACGTCGATGTCTGAAGTCTGGTTGAAGTTCGGATCCGCTAGTATTATTCCATCTGGAATTTCCAAGTTCTCCAAGTTGATGCGGTTCACTGGCAGTGCCTGAGTGATCCTTTCGATTACAAGACAATCGAGCTTAGCCTGAAATCCGTTGATTCTTGATTGCAGGGTTATTTTCGTTATGCTGCGGGTTTGCGTCGACAGTTCGTGAAGAATGCTGCTTGAGACCCAATTCCTTGGCACACTTGGTCGTGATAAAACAGGATTGTGATCCGCTGTCCAACAATGCTCGGTATGGCTGCGGGTTTCCCTTGACGTCTAGGATGTTGACTACCGCAGTTGCCAATAAGACTTGACGTTCTTGCGTCACTGATGCGTGATTCACACTGGTAGCCGTCACCTTCTCACCACCTGTTGATTGTGTCTTGGCCGCGGCTACCTCCGCCTGAGTCCCTGACGATTGCTCCAAATGAACTAGGGTGTTGTGCCGCTTGTTACACTTCCGGCATGGTCCTGCTCCGCAGCGCCTGGCAGGATGCGCTGCTGCTTTCAAACAATTCAAGCATAATTTGCGGGCTTTAGCTTCCTGTATTCTTTGCTCTATTCCGAGCTGCAGGAATTCGCTGCACTTGTAAATGATGTGATCCTCTTTAGCGCAGAATGCACACTTGCTGGTCACGGTTGCTATATGAGATGCGACACCCTTGCCCTGTCCAGACTTCTCTTGCGCCGTGGTAGTTGTCGTAGGTCGCTGTGTCCGTGTAGCTGCTTCTAGGGCTCTACAGCGCTGCGATAAAAAGTCTGTCAGCTGCTTGAAGGTAGGTACATCACCCCTCTTGACCGATGTTTCCCATTCTTTACACGTCGTAGGATCCAACTTGCTCGTAATCAGATGAATCATGATATCGTCCCAATTGTCCGTCGGCCTTTTCAACGCTTTAAGCGCTCGGAGATGCTTTAATACACAATCCAAGAGCCCTCTAACTGCAACGTGATTTTCTTCAGGTATACTCGGTTGCTCAAATAATGCCCGAATGTGCTTTTGAATGATCAAACCTGAATCATCGTATCGCTCCTTCAGCATATCCCATGCTTCTTTATAATTTTCGGCTGAGGCCTCGAGTGCGCTGATTATATCATGCGCCTCACCTTTGAGCGACGCTATAAGGTACTGCATCTTTTGAACGTCCGGAAGTGCACTGTTTTGGTCGATGAGGCTCTGGAAGATGTTGCGAAACGGCGTCCACTCTTCATAGTTTCCCGAAAAGGTCGGCAAAGTGACACGAGGAAGTTTGAGATGGTCATTCACGGCATTACTTGCCGGAGTTGCTGGTCTTTCAGTCTGCTGAACTGGCGCTGTCACCTGTGCGGTTGGCATTTTCTGATCCAGTAATGTTTCCAGTTTGCTTACGATATCGAAGTATTTCGCTTCAAACGTACTTCTCTGTTCTTCGTGTGTCGCTTCCATCGTCGAGTCGTCTTCGATATCCTCGATTGCCGATTGCGCCGTGTTGAAGATCTCCCAGGTCTCCTGGGCCCTTTGTAACCTCTGACGCAATTCCGCGATAGTTACCTCCTGTATATTTACATCTCTCATATACGTTTGATATCTCGTAGCTTGACTTTTCACTTGTGTGCGCTTAGACTTCAGGGATCTGAGCAGTGTAGCAACGGCCTGTGGTGCTATAGCCCCCACGTTCCTGTCTCCGTCACCTGCACCGTCAGCTGGTGCTGTGTCCGGCATCTTTGTTTATGTTTTACTTACTCGGTAAGTGACCGTTTTCACGTTCGCGCTCTAGCGGTTCGCGCTTGAAGCTGTCGGATAGTCGCGCTACAACTCCGCTATGTGGCAGCACTTGATGCTCTCGCATGCGCACTCTGGGGGCCCAAGGCGACACTATTACACTCTTGGCGCTTCGCGTTCCCGCGCGTTTATAATGGCGGCGTGTCTGATGGCGTCACTTGCGATCGCGTCCTTTTCAGATTCGTACGACGCTATGCCCGAATATGTCTGTATGCACGAATGTATGGCCCGTTTTACTGTCCCGTCACGGTATCACACATACACTGTACTTTAGGTCACTAGGTTCTGTCGACGCGGTCCCTTTTTCACTGGCAATGAGGAATATGGTATCCCGCGCGCCTTACCAACTCGGCGTCGCACTGTTTAGACGACGCTAGCGAGCTATCGTTTCTTATCCGTTCTCGAAGGACCAATGTTGGTGTCCTCACTGAGGACCGGTGCTATGCACTGTTTTATTGTTTGGTTTTTTGGGTCGTAATTGACAACGCAGGTAGCCTTTGATGGAATGTTTCTTTATTAGACGCTATGACCACACGCTTGAACTGCTTGCTTACAACTAACTGCCTTTAGGACGTTTAGCGCCCTCTGCTCCTTAACTACAATCGCGCATGCGTATATCTTCACTATATTTAGCTTAAACACTCATGTCAGTAACGTGGTAGAAATAAAAATAGCACGTTACTGACATAGGTCAGTATGCGCGTCGCTTATTACGATTAATATTTTTCCAAATCGAAAAATTGAAAAAAAAAAATGGTAGCATTTCCATCCCACGATGTGTTTTCGAGTCCCTGATGAAATGAAAAAAAAAATTTGTGATTTAAAAAATGTCCATCTTGATGATGATATTTGAGGTCACCGTGCGACCTTCAAAAATAGCGGAAAAATAAAAAAAAATTATAGGCATCATTTTTTACCAAAACGAACCAAAAAATCCATTGGACATCAAAATCTCAGAGGGTCACGCTCATGAGGGGTCGGTTTGACGCGGAATGCCCCGTATACACCTTTTTTGTGTTTCATTACACACGTAGTACGTATCTATTCTAACGACGGGGCGAAATTTCTACTGGTAGTCTTTATTTAACTCCAGGAAAACTCGGTTGATTGCATAGTCGACGTTTTTTCATAATGTAGTATTTATGTGTGTTACATATTGCTTTAATATTTCCCAGCACTAACATTACCGTTCAATTATCCGAATTTTCGATTATCCGAATTAGGCCCGGTCCCAATTGGTTCGGATAATCGCGGTTCTACTTCATGTATATGGTGAACTTTCGCAAGAAATCTCTATTCATAAATTATTCATTTTGATCATAAGAAAAATTAATTTTATCCTCAGAGTTTTATCAGTCCGGACGTAACAAATGCACATAATTCTGTGGATAAGACGAGAAAATAACAAGAAGAAAGAAACAGCGGCGTTTCCGAACTTTTCGGGGATCGTAATTTTTTTTTATACGTGTGATATTATATTTTTGAGCTTTGCTACGGACCACAGGAGCGTATAATATCAATCGGAATATATGCTGTACGGAAATCATACGTCTTACGTAATGCGTGTGTCTAGTTATTACTCGACGTGGCGATTCTTTATCTTGCCCTGGTTTCATCATATTTTAACGGTCATTTCGGCAAAATAAACATTATCGCATTCGGTAGATATCATTAATTAAAAACCTAATGATAGGAATAAATTTGGTCAGACTGCAGATAAGCAACAAAGTTCCACGAGAAGACGACGCGTGTTGAGATCCAGAAGAAGACTTGAAGGAACTATAAAAGTGACAAAAACCAACTTTGATCCATTACAAACAGCAATTTACAATGATTCGCTTTTACCATGCTGCATTGGAAACCTTCATTTAGTCGAAAACCAACGATTAACAATTAGGCGCGATACACTTTTGTCAATCCCAATCACAAAATTATCGAATAAGAAAAACGGAATAAAAATATTTCCACGATACTCCCACCGTAATAAATAAGAAAATCTTTATTTCATAAGTTGAGTTGGTTGAATTTGAAAAAAATCGTTGCGAATCCCTTCGCCCTGCCTGCACACACGGCGCAAGTTGAAATTCGAAGATGTGCGGCGTAAAGCGAAATTGTGAAACAATAATCTTTTTGTCACAGATGTGGTTGCCACCTATGGTAAAGGAATTTATTTCTTCAAGAATGATACGGAGATACGGAAATCCATAGTGGCGGACATTAGTGTGATGATAACTGCTCTCGCTTACGACAGTGTAAATCGTACTTTGTATATATGCGATGGATTTGATATCCATAGCGGTGCGGTTGAGGAAAACCTGGACTCAGAACTCAGGTTCGATCGTATATTGCGTAAGTAGAAAAACGATACACTGAAAAGTCAGACAATATGATGCGTTCAAGTTTTTGTGCCCGAGTAGCAAAATGTGGGGAGGCTGCATGCAGGCTTACTGGAGATCTGACTGCAGATTGCTTCCACCTATTTCCGCATTTGACTGCGGGACAGACATCGGATATGCAGAATTTCAGAATCTTGCATAAGCCTGCAGTTAGACAGCACGAATATGCCGCCATCGAAGATTCTGTATTTGCCCTGCAAAAAGACTTAACGCAGAGTCTTTTCAAATTCTGTCACTGCAGGTATTGCTACTAGGGTGGTTATGAAATGATCCGAGAAAGTAGTCAAATTGAAAGAAATAAAAAGAACTTTTTCGTTGAACTGCTCTAACATGACCGTTTTGTATCAATAAATTGACCGACAGCTCGTTTGCTTATTTCAGGTACAGATGACGAACGTATTGTGTCAATGGTTTTCGATCCAGTGACGAAGACTCTGTTCTGGGTTCAGGGTGAATCTTTAATGAAGATGGAAGTTGCGTCCCACGGAATCGATTCTGCACCACAGATATCGAAATTACTTGATTCGATATACGCAGACGATCTCACGCTGGATATTTGTCATAGGTATGCCGTTGCGATTATCCACACTTATTCGAGGTAGCAACGAAGTAATAAAACAAATTTCAAAACGTCTGATACTATTCGAGTGGAACTCTTTTTTCTTCAGATTTATATACTGGACCACGAACGACGACTGGATAGGCGACTATGGTATAGAGAGATCGAGACTCGACGGCACCGATAGAAAAGTATTATTCACAAGTGATTTGCCGTTTGAATTCTATGGCTTGACTGTCGACCACTATGGTGGAAAATTATATTTCGGATCCTCGGACGAAAATACGTTTAAAATCGAGGAAAGCAATTTGGACGGGACGGACAGAAGGGTCTTAGTGAACAGTAGCGATGACGACCTACTCGTGCCGTATCGTCCGTATATATCGCCATACCGTATGGCGGTGGATGACATGGCGGTGTATTGGGCTGGTTACACGAAAAAGCCAACGATCTGGAAGGTGTACAAGAATGGAACTGCGATGAGAGCAGTAAACGAACTTGACTCGTCGGGATTCGTGTCTCTTCCGTCGAACATTTTAACTCGTCGGTCCGTCGAAGGCGTCGATTGCGAGGCTGTGCTGGATAAAGAACAAATCAGAACTGCGGAGCAGCTGCCGGCTGAGAGTCAGGTCGCTGCCAGGGTCGAGCAAATATCTAACAAGGTGGATAGACTTTTGACGAATCAAAATCAGCTGCTTGTCGCCCTAATCGGTCTCCTGGACGATGCTCGTCTTAAGCACACTGCCGCGATTTCGCGAATCGACGCGCTCAAGCCCAATCTCTTGGATAAGGTGCCGCCTCCGGAAAACTAACTCGTCGCATCGGCATGATCACGCAAATGAGGAATAATGTTATCATCACTCCGCGTGTCGAATAGACGTTCGAATATAGGTAATGAGATGGAATGAGAATTGAACTGTGAGATATTTCTTGCTTGCATATTAATTTGCGTTGCTTCGATGCCGTTGCGAAACTTTCACGTTTTCCTACAGCCACTGGCGTAATCTCTACTTTTTCCTGATAAATTTGCTCCCCATACAAAATATGTGACACGTTGTAAAAAGTTAATAAAAGTCTGCAATCAGCGTACACTGACGATTCTATCCGGAATTGATCATTTTCCAATTCCAATACTTATACCTATTCACAGATCGTATGTTACACCCTGTGCCGCCGAGGGAATTCTGATTCATCTATCGTTCATTCGGTTGAAATACGATCATCATTTCATTTCGTTACGATTGCATCAAGATTTGATTTGAAATCTACAAGCTTCCGATCAGGTGGTGTCCGAACGGGTCTAGCCTGACAGCCTGCCCGTTAAAAATGTGCGCCTGAGAGCCGCATCCGACTGATACCAGATGTATAATTGGATGCCTGCATGCCGGAGTCAGTATGGGTCTCCATGGGAATGGCCCGTTAGGACACTTTCGGATTGGACACGGATCCCATTGGACACGTGTCCAATAATTTTTTTTATCGGACACGTAATTATTGGACACGTCCCGATTGGACACCAAAGTTTTCGGACACGTCGCGATTGGACACGAGCTAAATATCGATCCACGAAAGTCCCTTTCGGACACGTCATTATCGGACACCAAATTTTTCGGACACGGCGTTTTTTGGACACGTGTTTTCCGGGGAACGGGCTTTCTGGAGACGCGCGTGTTTCACAACGGAAACTTTCACGGTGTGTAAGTGACCCGAAAAACGAAGTAATTAACCACGAGGAATATGGAGTGCGCAGAAAAATATTGTTTCAAAATTAAAAATTCTAATGTACAGTTTTTAGAAATGAGGTGAGTATTGAAGTAGGTTCATTTCCAAATCCAATATAGTATTTTGTGCACCTAGGGCGTAAAGTGGGCTTTTTTAGACCGACCCGTGTAGAAAATTAGTGGGGCATCCTAGATTAAAATTGGGCTCTAGTTAGGCGTTGCCGGGGCTTCCTCAATAGGGATTTCCACACTGTTACAGAACGAGGGCCTATGCAGGCATCGTTTAGGATTCCAAATCAAATTTGTCCAGGCCTGCCTGATGATTATCAAAGTGGGGCCTAACTGGGGTGAGCTTGGCGGTCCAGGCTTAATTTGTTATGTTTTTGCTCAACATTCGCCAAACTGGGGCCTTGTTGGAGTTTACCTTTTCCAGCCAATCTAATTTTTTCTTGGTTTCCCTAAGTTTCACCGAAGTAGGACCTGATCGGGGTTTACTTGTCTGGCCACACTAAATTTATTCTGCTTTTGCCAAACTTTTACCGAACTGGGGCCTACTTTGGGATTACATATCAAGCTTATCTAAATTTGTCCTGGTTTCCCTAAGTTTCGCCACAGTAGGACCTGATTGGTGATAACTTGTCTGGCCACACTAAATTTATCCTGCTTTGCCAAACTTTTGCCGAACTGGGGCCTACTTTGGGTTCGCTTACCCGTGTAGAAAATTGGTTAGGCATCCAAGACTGACGAAAGGGCCCCGGTCAGGCGTAATCAGGGCTTCCTCAACAGGGTTTCCACACTGTTTCCAAACTGGGGCCTATGCAGGGCTTCTTGAGGAATCCTGGATTAATTTTGTCCGGATTTGCCCATCTACTGCCAAAGTGGGACCTAGTTGGGCCTTCTTTATCCGTCCAGACTAAATTTCTTCTGGTTTTGCCAATCTTCTGCCAAACTAGGGCCCACTCGGGTAGTCCTCATCTATTTATGCAAAAAATGTTCGGTTTTTCCGAACTCACGCCAAACTGGGACCTAATGGGGACTTATTTGGAATTCCAAACTGAATTTAACGCCATTTCGCACAACTTTGACCAAGCGGGGGCCTAGTCGGGAAATCCTCAGTAAATAATGCCAGAATTGTTCGCGTTTTCCAAACTCGCGCCAAGTTGGGACCTACCGGGGGCTTATTTGGAATTACAAACTGAATTTAACTCCATTTCGCACACCTTTGACCAAGCGGGGGCCTAGTCGGGAAATCCTCAGTAAATAATGCCAGAATTGTTCGGGTTTTCCAAACTCGCGCCAAACTGGGACCTAACGGGGGCTTATTTGGAATTCCAAACTGAATTTAACTCCATTTCGCACACCTTTGACCAAGCGGGGCCCTACTCGGGAAATCCCTATCAATTGATGCCGAAATTGTTTGGTTTGTCCAAACTCGCGCCAAACTGCGACCTCACGGGGGGTTATTTGGAATTCCAAACTGAATTTAACTCCATTTTGCACACCTTTGACCAAGCTGGGCCCTACTCGGGAAATCCCTATCAATGGATGCCGAAATTGTTTGGTTTGTCCAAACTCGCGCCAAACTGCGACCTAACGGGGGCTTATTTGGAATTCCAAACTGAATTTAACTCCATTTCGCACACCTTTGACCAAGCGGGGCCCTACTCGGGAAATCCCCATCAATTGATGCCGAAATTGTTTGGTTTGTCCAAACTCACGCCAAACTGGGACCTAATGGGGGCTTATTTGTAATTCCAAACTGAATTTAACTACATTCCGCAAACATTAGCCAAACTTGGGCCAAGTTGGGGCTGATTTGGGTATCCAAGTTTATTCTGTCCAGGCTAATTTCCTGACCTTTACCAAACTTCGGCCAAGTTCTAGGGTTCATCCAGGCATTACAATTGATTTTGTCCGGAGTTTCCAAGCCTGTGCCCAGCTTAGACCTAATTTGGGCTAGTTGGGTTGTATGGGAAAGTATATGATTATGACATTGCGACATTCTCTGCTCATCTAAACAACTATAATCGTCAGTCTTTCAAGTTTGTGTCCACTGTTCCTCCCAATACTATAAATTTTTGATTCGTAGCTCGATGTTAACAAAGACCTGGTGGTCGTGCGGACAGCGTACTGGATTCATAGGTGGAAGATCGGAGGGTAGCAGGTTCGAGACCGGTGGCGGACATGAAAATTTTAATTTAATCAAACTCAGCGATTCATTAGAAAAAAGTGAATCATCGTCACTTAATTGAAATCGGATCGTTTGGAAGTGATACCGGAAGAAGTACTTCCAGCCTAAATTTTTTGAAATATTTTTATAATTGATGGGGCATCGGAAAATACAGCCAATAAAGGCCCAAGGTTGCCGTATATTCTAGGTCCAAGTTTATCGGCCAGTTTGTGCCCAAGTTTGTCAACGTATACAGGCCCAATTTCGGGATCCAAAGTTGGCCCTTGTTTGGCTACCAATGTAGGCCCAAGCTTAAATTCCCATATAGGGCCAAACAAAAAAAGCGTTACATTTTATTATTGGCCCAAGTTTGACATCTAAAGTTGGCCCTTGTTTGGCTACCAATGTTGGCCAAAGTTAGAGAACCCGTATGGGGCCAAACAAAAAAAGCGTGACATTCGGATATTGGCCCTATACGGACAACCAAACTTGGGCCAAAAGTATAACGAGGAAAATTAACTTGGCCCCACTTGGCGCCCGGATACAATTTCTACACGGGGAGTGTGGAATCTAAATCGGCTATTTCCCGTGTAGAAATTGTGTCCGGGCGCCAAGTGGGGCCAAGTTAATTTTCCTCGTTATACTTTTGGCCCAAGTTTGGTTGTCCGTATAGGGCCAATATCCGAATGTCACGCTTTTTTTGTTTGGCCCCATACGGGTTCTCTAACTTTGGCCAACATTGGTAGCCAAACAAGGGCCAACTTTAGATGTCAAACTTGGGCCAATAATAAAATGTAACGCTTTTTTTGTTTGGCCCTATATGGGAATTTAAGCTTGGGCCTACATTGGTAGCCAAACAAGGGCCAACTTTGGATCCCGAAATTGTGCCTGTATACGTTGACAAACTTGGGCACAAACTGGCCGATAAACTTGGACCTAGAATATACGGCAACCTTGGGCCTTTATTGGCTGTATTTTCCGATGCCCCATCAATTATAAAAATATTTCAAAAAATTTAGGCTGGAAGTTCTTCTTCCGGTATCACTTCCAAACGATCCGATTTCAATTAAGTGACGATGATTCACTTTTTTCTAATGAATCGCTGAGTTTGATCAAATTAAAATTTTCATGTCCGCCACCGGTCTCGAACCTGCTACCCTCCGATCTTCCACTTATGAATCCAGTACGCTGTCCGCACGACCACCAGGTCTTTGTTAACATCGAGCTACGAATCAAAAATTTATAGTATTGGGAGGAACAGTGGACACAAACTTGAAAGACTGACGATTATAGTTATTTAGATGAGCAGAGAATGTCGCAATGTCATAATCATATACTTTCCCATACAACCCAACTAGCCCAAATTAGGTCTAAGCTGGGCACAGGCTTGGAAACTCCGGACAAAATCAATTGTAATGCCTGGATGAACCCTAGAACTTGGCCGAAGTTTGGTAAAGGTCAGGAAATTAGCCTGGACAGAATAAACTTGGATACCCAAATCAGCCCCAACTTGGCCCAAGTTTGGCTAATGTTTGCGGAATGTAGTTAAATTCAGTTTGGAATTACAAATAAGCCCCCATTAGGTCCCAGTTTGGCGCGAGTTTGGACAAACCAAACAATTTCGGCATCAATTGATGGGGATTTCCCGAGTAGGGCCCCGCTTGGTCAAAGGTGTGCGAAATGGAGTTAAATTCAGTTTGGAATTCCAAATAAGCCCCCGTTAGGTCGCAGTTTGGCGCGAGTTTGGACAAACCAAACAATTTCGGCATCCATTGATAGGGATTTCCCGAGTAGGGCCCAGCTTGGTCAAAGGTGTGCAAAATGGAGTTAAATTCAGTTTGGAATTCCAAATAACCCCCCGTGAGGTCGCAGTTTGGCGCGAGTTTGGACAAACCAAACAATTTCGGCATCAACTGATAGGGATTTCCCGAGTAGGGCCCCGCTTGGTCAAAGGTGTGCGAAATGGAGTTAAATTCAGTTTGGAATTCCAAATAAGCCCCCGTTAGGTCCCAGTTTGGCGCGAGTTTGGAAAACCCGAACAATTCTGGCATTATTTACTGAGGATTTCCCGACTAGGCCCCCGCTTGGTCAAAGGTGTGCGAAATGGAGTTAAATTCAGTTTGGAATTCCAAATAAGCCCCCGGTAGGTCCCAACTTGGCGCGAGTTTGGAAAACCCGAACAATTCTGGCATTATTTACTGAGGATTTCCCGACTAGGCCCCCGCTTGGTCAAAGTTGTGCGAAATGGCGTTAAATTCAGTTTGGAATTCCAAATAAGTCCCCATTAGGTCCCAGTTTGGCGTGAGTTCGGAAAAAACCGAACATTTTTTGCATAAATAGATGAGGACTACCCGAGTGGGCCCTAGTTTGGCAGAAGATTGGCAAAACCAGAAGAAATTTAGTCTGGACGGATAAAGAAGGCCCAACTAGGTCCCACTTTGGCAGTAGATGGGCAAATCCGGACAAAATTAATCCAGGATTCCTCAAGAAGCCCTGCATAGGCCCCAGTTTGGAAACAGTGTGGAACCCCTGTTGAGGAAGCCCTGATTACGCCTGACCGGGGCCCTTTCGTCAGTCTTGGATGCCTAACCAATTTTCTACACGGGTAAGCGAACCCAAAGTAGGCCCCAGTTCGGCAAAAGTTTGGCAAAGCAGGATAAATTTAGTGTGGCCAGACAAGTTATCACCAATCAGGTCCTACTGTGGCGAAACTTAGGGAAACCAGGACAAATTTAGATAAGCTTGATATGTAATCCCAAAGTAGGCCCCAGTTCGGTAAAAGTTTGGCAAAAGCAGAATAAATTCAGTGCTGCCAGATAAGCAAATCCCGATCAGGACCTACTTTGGCAAAAGTTAGGAAAACCAAGAGAATTTCAGTTCGGCTAGTTAAGCGAACCCAAAGTAGGCCCCAGTTCGGCAAAAGTTTGGCAAAGCAGGATAAATTTAGTGTGGCCAGACAAGTTATCACCAATCAGGTCCTACTGTGGCGAAACTTAGGGAAACCAGGACAAATTTAGATAAGCTTGATATGTAATCCCAAAGTAGGCCCCAGTTCGGTAAAAGTTTGGCAAAAGCAGAATAAATTCAGTGCTGCCAGATAAGCAAATCCCGATCAGGACCTACTTTGGCAAAAGTTAGGAAAACCAAGAGAATTTCAGTTCGGCTAGTTAAGCGAACCCAAAGTAGGCCCCAGTTTGGCAAAAGTTTGGCAAAGCAGGATAAATTTAGTGTGGCCAGACAAGTTATCACCAATCAGGTCCTACTGTGGCGAAACTTAGGGAAACCAGGACAAATTTAGATAAGCTTGATATATTGTAATCCCAAAGTAGGCCCCAGTTCGGTAAAAGTTTGGCAAAAGCAGAATAAATTTAGTGTGGCCAGACAAGTAAACCCCGATCAGGTCCTACTTCGGTGAAACTTAGGGAAACCAAGAAAAAATTAGATTGGCTGGAAAAGGTAAACTCCAACAAGGCCCCAATTTGGCGAATGTTGAGCAAAAACATAAAAAATTAAGCCTGGACCGCCAAGCTCACCCCAGTTAGGCCCCACTTTGGTAATCATCAGGCAGGCCTGGACAAATTTGATTTGGAATCCTAAACGATGCCTGCATAGGCCCTCGTTCTGTAACAGTGTGGAAATCCCTATTGAGGAAGCCCCGGCAACGCCTAACTAGAGCCCAATTTTAATCTAGGATGCCCCACTAATTTTCTACACGGGTTTTGGTGACGGACCGCCATGTTATTAGAGGATTAATCGCACACTTTGATGACACATGGTCATTTCGGTGACTGTCAACAAAGTGAAATTGAATGAATCGGTCATTTTGGTGACAGGGGCTCCTTGGCACGAACCTCAAATGTATGAAATGTCAAATTTTGTGGTAGCCAAGTGTACAGTTGCAGACTTGTAGCTGCATAGTTTTGGCTAGGTGGATAGTTTTTAGTAACCCCGGGGAGTGCGCGAAGCGCACGAGGCCGCGCACAACAGAAAAAAATTTCAATTTGCGAAAAAAATACCGTGTCTAGGGACCCAAATGGGGCGCGTCACCAAAATACTCGATAGTTTCATTTATATACATATATATGGGGCATTCCACGTCAAACCGACCCCTCATGAGCGTGACCCTCTGGGATTTCGATGCCAAATGGATTTTTTGGTTCGTTTTGGTCAAAAATGATGCCTCTAATTTTTGAAAAATTTTCCGACATTTTTGAAGGTCGTATAGTGACCTCAAATATCATCATCAAGATGGACATTTTTAAAATCGCTGATTTTTTTTTGTAGAATCAGGGACTCGAAAACACATCGTTTGGTCATAGACCGATCATGGGATGAAAATGCTAACATTTTTTTTTTGCAATTTTGTATTTTTCACAAAAATATCAAAGAAGTTCTAATCACAATTTTTTGTAATAAAAAATAAAACAAAAAGAAACTTTGTCTTGGTGAAATTTGATTTTCTTGTTGGTACAAGAGTAAAACGCCAAAAACGATGCTTGATTCGAAAAAAAAAACCGCAATCAACGATCGTTTTTGGCGTTTTACTCTTCAACCAACAAGAAAATCAAATTTCACCAAGATGAAGTTTCTTTTCGTTTTATTTTTTACTACAAAAAACCATGATTAGAATTTTTTTGATATTTTAGTGCAAAATCAAAAATTGAAAAAAAAATGTTAGCATTTTCATCCCATGATCGGTCTATAACCAAACGATGTGTTTTCGAGTCCCTGATTAACAAAAAAAAATCAGCGATTTAAAAAATGTCCATCTTGATGATGATATTTGAGGTCACTATACGACCTTCAAAAATGTCGGAAAATTTTTCAAAAATTAGAGGCATCATTTTTGACCAAAACGAACCAAAAAATCCATTGGGCATCGAAATCCCAGAGGGTCACGCTCATGAGGGGTCGGTTTGACGTGGATGCCCCATATGCATATATATGTAGTATATATACACACATACAGTTGTATATACACTGTTTAAAAAGCGGGCAAAAATGGATCCATTTTTGCCCGCTTATTCGAGCCGGTCAAAAAAAGGTCACTTTAGGCCCGCTTAATAGGTAAAAAAAAAAACGTAAATCTACCTACGTCAATTACTCACCTTATTCCTCGTGGTTAATTACTTCGTTGTTCGGGTCACTTACACACCGTGAAAGTTTCCGTTGTGAAACACGCGCGTCTCCAGAAAGCCCGTTCCCCGGAAAACACGTGTCCAAAAAACGCCGTGTCCGAAAAATTTGGTGTCCGATAATGACGTGTCCGAAAGGGACTTTCGTGGATCGATATTTAGCTCGTGTCCAATCGCGACGTGTCCGAAAACTTTGGTGTCCAATCGGGACGTGTCCAATAATTACGTGTCCGATAAAAAAAATTATTGGACACGTGTCCAATGGGATCCGTGTCCAATCCGAAAGTGTCCTAACGGGATCGGACACATCTTGATCGGACACAATACATATCGGACACAGTCTTTTTCGGACACATGCCGGATCGGACTGGTTGACTGTCTGGGGCAACCCAACAACAACAACAACAACGTAAATACATGCGTGAAAGAGTTACAAACCCCTTATATCCGCCTCCCTTGTACGTTGTTGTTGTTGTTGTTGGGTTGCCCCAGACAGTCAACCAATAATTTTTCCGAAAATGAGCTACGTGTCCGATCCGGCATCTGTCCGAAAAAAAATGTGTCCGATATGGATGTGTCCGAAAAGAATTACAATTAATATTTATCTTGTGTCCGATCCGGTTGTGTCTAATCCGGTGTTTATAAAATACATCTAAACCTTGCGTCCGATCTGCATGTGTCCGAAAAAGATTGTGTCCGATGATGCAAGTATTTTATTTTGTGTCCGATATTTGTGTCCGATCCAGATGTGTCTGAACGGGCCTCTCCCTTTGAGTGGGTCTAGCTAGCCATAAAATCTAAGGCTCGACGGTTGCGAAACAATTGAGAAAATATTGGATACGTAAACGTGAAATTCGCGATTTTGTACAGCATTATCCAAATAATGTATAGCAAAGAATAAATTCCTCTTCCACAGATCAAATGAAATTCGGAAACAGAGAGCGAATTGTTTTGAATCGAATTCGCAATAATTTGAGTCACGAGAGTGCCCGCGGTCGAAATTCCAAACGACAAAAAAAATATAACGGGCGAAATATCTAAAAGTGAAATTAACAACGATTCCAAATGTCAAATGGTTCATAATATGGGGATAGGCCAGAATATACAAAAAACAAAAATTACGAATTCAAAAGGTTTGGAACCGATTCAGAGCGAAAATAATTTCTCTTATTTTGTCACAACTGCGGACCTGCAAAATATCAAATGCGTCACCATAGGTATCGACGGTTCAAAACAAGTCAAATCTATTTTCCCGGAATATTGATCATCGCATAATAAATTTGTAGAAAAAATGAATTAACGTTCGAATAAATAACCCTTTCGCCGATACAGCCATCCGATTTTCTCGGCACGTCGATAAGAAACAAGCGGGTTTGAGCTGACTATGAGCCAGCCTTCGAACTTCCCGTTATTTATTTTATTCTCAGCTATTTTGAAATTTGTAAATCTGACCTCAGATTCTTGATCAGCGGTTCAAAAAACCTTCGAGTACAAATTTCCGTAAGATTTCGAATGTTTTTAGTATTTTTCCCAGCAAATCGGACTCGCCATTTTGAATTTCGCTAATCTGACTTCAGATTCGTGATCAGTGACCCAAAAAACCTACGAGTACCAAGTTTCATCCAAATCCAAATGTTTTTAGTTTTTTTGCAGCACATCGAATACGCCAAATGAAAATTTTGCAAAACTGACTTCAGATTCGTGATCAGCGATCAAAAAAACCATATGGTACCAAATTTCACTGAAATCCGTTGATTCGTTCTCAAGATATCGTCATTTTTGTTGCGTTTTTTAGAATTTTGTTATTTGAATACTTCAAAAAGTACTAATCCGATCAAAGCCAAAATCTAATCAGTTCTAAGTTGAGAAAAGCGCCGTCGATTGAGCCCTATCTGATCAAAATCCGCGAACTCGTTCTCGAGATATCGCGCGGACAAAAATGTGGTCACATACACACACACACACATACACACACACACACATACACACACACATACACACACACACCCAGACGTCAAACTGAAAATAGTCGGAGGTGATTCTTTGGACCTCGAAATGTGGAGATTTAGTAAAAACTCGACTTTTCATTTTCGGGGTGATCACAATAACTTCCTTTTTTCTCTGAAAACAGAGAAACGGGAAGTTAAAAAATCGTTATTCCAATGTTAAGTGATTTTTAGATTCGTATGGAAAAAATCGAGATATCGGCGTTCTATATTTTTGACCAACCAACCGGAATTTGTACCAGCATCCATTATTTTTATTATTTTTTAACTTCCCGTTTCTCTGTTTTCAGAGAAAAAAGGAAGTTATTGTGATCACCCCGAAAATGAAAAGTCGAGTTTTTACTAAATCTCCACATTTCGAGGTCCAAAGAATCACCTCCGACTATTTTCAGTTTGACGTCTGGGTGTGTGTGTGTGTGTATGTGTGTGTGTATGTGTGTGTGTATGTGTGTGTGTATGTGTGTGTGTATGTGTGTGTGTATGTGACCACATTTTTGTCCGCGCGATATCTCGAGAACGAGTTCGCGGATTTTGATCAGATAGGGCTCAATCGACGGGGCTTTTCTCAACTTAGAACTGATTAGATTTTGGCTTTGATCGGATTAGTACTTTTTGAAGTATTCAAATAACAAAATTCTAAAAAACGCAACAAAAATGACGATATCTTGAGAACGAATCAACGGATTTCAGTGAAATTTGGTACCATATGGTTTTTTTTGATCGCTGATCACGAATCTGAAGTCAGTTTTGCAAAATTTTCATTTGGCGTATTCGATGTGCTGCAAAAAAACTAAAAACATTTGGATTTGGATGAAACTTGGTACTCGTAGGTTTTTTGGGTCACTGATCACGAATCTGGAGTCAGATTAGCGAAATTCAAAATGGCGAGTCCCATTTGCTGGGAAAAATACTAAAAACATTCGAAATCTTACGGAAATTTGTACTCGAAGGTTTTTTGAACCGCTGATCAAGAATCTGAGGTCAGATTTACAAATTTCAAAATAGCTGAGAATAAAATAAATAACGGGAAGTTCGAAGGCTGGCTCATAGTCAGCCCAAACCCGCTTGTTTTTTATTGGAAATGATCCAAATGTAGCAAATCCAAATGCAACAAAACGAAAGATAGTTAAAACATGTGACGCCTAAAACTTCTCGTAGATATTTTAGTAAAATTATTAATTACATTGCGTGCAGGTCTACTGACCAATGTAATTTAGAATCAATTTAATTTTCTTTTCTTTTCTTTTCTTTTCTTTTCTTTTCACGTCACGGACGTCACTTCTGTAAATGCAGATATGAATTGGGCAAGCAAGCACTTTGTAAAATGAGCGAAAGCTAAAATTAGATAATTTCATTCATCAATCATCATAGATAATCGAATTTGGAGCAGGAAATACCGTATGGTAAAATGTCAAAAGATTACCGGTTCGCGAGACAATCAGCATAGAATGTCATAGAACATCTGATAGTCTCGCAGAACGCGGTATCAAGCAACAATTAATGTCATGTCAGTTGCATATACCCATGCGTCTACATGGTGCGCATCGACGAAAAGACCCGGTATAAGCGAAGACGCGCTCGTCACAGCAAGCTAGTCGGCAATGCGCCTTCTGTGCGAAAACATCTGTCCGAAATCATGAACTTGCTTTCTCAAATCAGATTATTTAATTCAAATTAGAATTATCTTAACATTGGATACACGGATACCGAATGAGGATCCAGATAAATCAAAGCAAACCAGGAATCCGATAGAGGATCTGGGTAAAACAATTAGAATCGAGAATATATTAAACCTCAATTTATACAAAAATTTCCAAGTGTGAAAATAAAATTCTACTATTTAGTTTTGTTAACGACGAAACCATCTTCATCATTGTTACTAACTCGAGTTGCGTATTGGGTGACGTGTGTTGAATCAGTGGCTGGTTCAACTTATTCTCACCTTTTTCGTCCATGAAATGAAATTTCGGATACATTTTGTACCGTGTCCAATACAGAATGTGTCCGAAATATTTTGTGTCCGAAAAGCAAACATTTTTCTTTTCTTTTTTTGTCCATCGTCGTTTGTGTCCAATTAAGAGTCTAGCCTGACATCCTGCCCGTTAGAAATTAGCTCGGAAATGAGCGCCCGAGAGCAGCATCCTGCCGACCCGCACGGAAAAAAATACATCACAGTATATATGCCAATGTGTATCCCAAAAACTTATATATGAAACATACATTCGTTATGTATCACAATATATCGAATTTGCATGTCATATATATCCAATTGATATATGTGGATGATATATGCTATGGATATATACAACATACATCCAAATTTATATCCTTTTTAAATGTTCGATATACGAGGTGGATACTTCGTTACGCATATAAAATAAATACATGGAGTTCACATATTGTTTATTCGTTCAAATATATCTTTCATACATGCACAAAATACTTAATCTGAAGTATGTTTGCTTATATTTGACATATACGCGGAACAGATTTGTCATATATTCCGGATACATAACTAAAATATCTGGAAATACATCATCACAAAATTCGCGATAGATCGATGCAAGTATTTTTTATACTCAAGAGATACTTTTTTATTATATCTACCTCTATATTTCTGGTATATCTGCCAAATACAATCATCCTACTGTTTGATGAATGCATGGAACTTATATTTTGTTTACTTATCTAAATGCATTTTCAACATATATACATATCTATTGATTCGAAACTCTATCAGATCTTTGGATGCATATTTCAGAGATAATTTCAGAGATAAAATATGCATGAAATATGTATTACAACATATATGTATCGTACATACATAGAATACATAAAATATACATCCCTGTATATATATTTTATAGACTAATAGCGGCAAAAATGGAAGAATTTTAAATATATATGAAATATATGCAGTATATAAAACATATACTCTGTCTTGATATATTTTAAATGTATAAATTTCCGTGCGGGGATACCTTCTGTGTAGTTGGATGCCTGCATGCCGGGGTCAGCATGAGTTCATAATTCACTCCCCTATAACTGAGTATATCTCTCTAATTAATGATCCGTTCATGCACCGTAATACGGGGAGTTTGATTGAGAAGAATATCTAAGAAAGCGTTTGCAATCTGTTCTTAATAATATTTTGGTATTATTTCTTACCTTTTCGTATATTGCGTGAGTATGTACACGATACACCGAAAAGTCAGCCAATATGATACGTCGAAGTGTCTGTGGTTATGAAATGAGCCGAGAAAGAAGTAAAATTGGAAGAAAAAAAACATTTTTCGTTGAACTGCTCTAAAATTACCGTTTTGTATGTATAAATTGACCGACAACTCGTTTGCTTATTTCAGATACAGGTGACGATATAATTTGGTCAATGGTTTTCGATTCAGTGACGAAGTTTACAAACTCTGTGCAAAATGTGTTTCACGTTTTAAAATGTTGATAAAAGCTTGTAATCAACGTGCACGGATGATTCGGACGTAGACGGTCAAAGCCAAATCCACTGACGATGAGTCCCCAATTCATCAGTTGCAGTTTCGGATTTCCATACTATCTAAGTGTAGATACACAGAGAATAGTTAGACCTCTAGTTGCAGAATTTTCAATGTTAGTTGAAATCATATTATTAAACTTGAAGTTGAAGCAACATAACTTGGCCCAAAATACATGATAAAAGATAGTATTTGAACCGAAAAATCCATTCTTGAATTCTGAATATTTAAGTATAGTCTGCCGAAAATATTACACGATCAAAGCTACTTATCAGCATAATACACACAAAACGCCTGGCTCTCTCACTCTGAAAATTACACAGCACTGAGAAGATACATATAGGTATTTACGTCTGTGATTTTTTTCGGATTAAAAAAAAAATGCATTTTTCCGCAATCTCTAATTGTTTTGGGAAATGAAGACAATTTTATGTTGAGCGATCGAAAATCTCAATGCTCTATTCTTTTCTGAAAACTATATTCTTTTGCCAATAAAATGAGCCCAAGTTGATCTCCCTATGACCATCGTAGCCGGAGTTATGATTTTTTGTGAAAAAAAAATGCGTCAAAACGAAGAGGTTGCATAACTTCGAAAATATTGATATTAAAACAAAAAGCTTTGGCGAGTATTTTTTTTCATCATGAACTACTTTTCCTGAGATTGACGTCAAGATCAGAAAAATTTGTCCCTAAAGCCTTGATCACTTGATATGGAATCGAGACGGAGTAACAGTTTTTTAACAATATTGGTACACCAAATTCTGATTATGTCTTTCGATTTTCGAAAATCCACGATTGGCAGGCCCTTCATTCGGTTTTTCTACGTCACTGATATCAATTTCACATCAATCGAATGTGTTTTGGCTGAGAAAATAGCGTTTGAAAATTCCAAGTGTAAATCATATCGAGGTCACGTAACTTTCATTTCACCGCAACTTCTTCATCTAAACACGCGCCGTCTTCTCGTCGAACTTTGTTGCTTATCTGCAGTCTGACCAAATTTATTCCTATCATTAGGTTTTTAATTAATGATATCTACCGAATGCGATAATGTTTATTTTGCCGAAATGACCGTTAAAATATGATGAAACCAGGGCAAGATAAAGAATCGCCACGTCGAGTAATAACTAGACACACGCATTACGTAAGACGTATGATTTTCGTACAGCATATATTCCGATTGATATTATACGCTCCTGTGGTCCGTAGCAAAGCTCAAAAATATAATATCACACGTATAAAAAAAATTACGATCCCCGAAATGTTCGGAAACGCCGCTGTTTCTGTCTTCTTATTATTTTCTAGTCTTATCTGCAGAATTCTATGCATTTGTGACGTCCGGACTAAAAAACTATGAGGATATAGTTATTTGTGGATCAATGGCGGAAAGTACTATTTTTCCGAGTGTGCCTTTGGCGGCACGAGCCGAAGGCGAGTTGCTGCCAGCACACTCGCCAAAATAGCATTGCGCCCGTGATGCACACGATTTTTTTCTCACCACCTGGTCTGCAGGAATGCCTCTTTTCAGACCGAGTGAGCGGGCGGAAAACAGGATTTTGCGCCCTAGGGCAGGAAAAAGTCTCTTTCGCCCGCTTCTAGCGCGCGGAAAAAGACGTTTCCGCCCGAGGGCGAAAAGATCTGTTTTCCGCCCGCTCAAGAGGTATGAAAAGTGGCATTTTCGATCGGGTGTGAGAAAAAATAATTTTTTTTACCATGAAAATGAATAATTCATGAGTAGTTTTCGAAAATCCACGATTGGCAGGCCCTTCATTAAGTTTTTCTACGTCACTGATATCAATTTCACATCAATCGAATGTGTTTTGGCTGAGAAAATAGCGTTCGAAAATTCCAAGTGTAAATCATATCGAGGTCACGTAACTTTCATTTCCCCTCAAGAGTTGAAGATACTATAAAAGTGATAAAAACAACTTTGATCGATTACAAACAGCAATTGACAATGATTCGCTTTTTCCATGCTGCATTGGAAACCTTCATTCAGTCGAAAACCAAGGATTAACAATTAGGCGCGATACACTTTTCTCAATCCCAATCACCAAATTATCGAATAAGAAAAACGGAATGAAAATATTTCTACACTGCAACCACCGTAATAAAGAGGAAAATCTTTATTTCATAGAATTGGGGTGAATGGATTAGTAGATTGACGGCATATCCGTATGTATCTCCGGAATAAAAAACTAATTCGGGTCGATCACCTCGAATACCTTGGGCCAATTTTCGAATAATATTCCGTCGAATGCTGAGTCGAAGAAATGGTTGAGAATTCATTAGGTTTTTTAAATTACTCATAATCGGATAAATGAGAAAAAATTGGTTGTATTTCACAGCATCCTTGCGAATGTCTTCCGAAAAGAAAGTGTCTTTGCCCCGCACACACGGCGCAAGTTGAAATTCGAAGATGTGCGTGAAGCGAAATTGTGAAACGATAATCTTTGTGTTACAGATATGGATGTTGCCTTTCGTACTGGAATTCATTTCTTTACTAATCATACGGAAATACAGAAATCCAGAGTGGCGGCCGCTGGTATCGTAATTTCTCTCGCTTACGACAGTGTAAGTCATACTCTGTATACGAAGAATGAAGGTATTATATGGGTATCCGTCGCCATTGGGTTAACGGAAACCTGAATTCAGAAATCACGTTCGGTCAAGAATTGAGTGAGTAGATGAACGATACACCGAAAAGTCAGCCAATATGATACGTCGACTTGTCTGTGGTTATGAAATGAGCAGAGAAAGAAGTGAAATTCAAAGAAAAAAAGAACATTTTGGGTCGAACTGCTCTAAACTGACCGTTTCGAATCAATCAATTGACTGATAACTCGTTTGCTTATTTCAGATTCAACTCCCGACAATCAAATTTCGCCATTGGTTTTCGATCCAGTGTTACAAAGACTCTGTTCTGGGCCCAGAGTGGATCTCGAATGAAGATGGAAGTTGGGGACCACGGATACGGTTCTTCGCCAAAGATATCAAGATTACATGATTTTATAGACATGTTACCAGACGATCTCACGCTGGATATTTGTCACAGGTACGCCGCGACGCGCTCAAGCCCAATCTCTTGGATAAGGTGCCGCATCCGGGAAACTAATTGCAACAACAATTGGGATATGAGCTATTGCCTATTTCTCACTTCGAGCCAAAGTCGCTAGTAACTTCGCGTAGTTAGTTATTGTTTAGTTCTTTTTTACACCACCAGTTACAGGGTGCGTATCTCGCGAGACCTCGATATCAATTGAAGCACCACCAAGTGTTTGCGTTGCTTCGATGCTGCTGCGAAACTTTTACGGTTTCCTACAGCCACTGACGTGATCTCTGATCTTTCCTGATGAATTCGCTCCCGATACAAACCCTGTGCAAAATGTGTGTCACGTAAAAAGTTAACAAAAGTTTGCAATCAACGTACACGAATTATTCCATCCAGAATTGATCATTTTCCAATTTCAATATTACCTGTGTCGCCGAGGAGTTTCTGGTTCATCCATCGTTCATCTAATCAACATTTTATTTTGTTGCGATCGCATCAAAATTTGATTCGAAATCTACAAGCTTCCATGAGAGATGTTGGTTCTATCCGCGTAGTTGCATATGGGCAATTCCACCAATTATCAACCAATGTTTGGGCCCGAAAAAATCGATTTGCCTCAATTTTTTTCCTCGCATTCTGTGAACCAAGATTGGCAGATTCACCAAGTTTCAGTCAAATAGGACTTACCATTCACGAGGAATACGATATTCAATTTTTAGGATAAATTTTTTTTACGCATTTTTGACGTACTTCCAACGTCACAATAAAAATTCGAAAAAATACGTTTTTCATGTGAAAAACTCTCAGCTTTTCGAATCCATTTTTCATTTTTCACTATCTCTGCTGAAACCAGCTCAAAAACACGTTTTTTGACAAAAAAAACAGCGATTTCTCGATGTGCTCAATGTTTGATCATTCTTTTGAATTTTTATTCCGAAAGCTGAGATTTTTTCAGTAAGAAACCCAAATTTTCAGAGTGGGACGGCTACGTGGTCGCGTGTGAGCTACGATTAACCCCTTGGAAATGATGCAAAAATGGGATTTTCGTGCCACGTTTGTATTTGAAAAAAAAGTCAATACATTCATCCTACAATCTCAGTACTACGGTTTTTGAGGTCACTGAATCCGAATCTGAAATCGGATTTTTCAAATTCAAAATGGCGGATCCAATATGGCGGACGCAAATTCGGAAAACAGTTTGATTCCGATGAAAGTGAGTAACTTCAGGTTTTCGAGGTCGCTGGATCCGAATATGACGTCAGATTTCCAAAATTCAAAATAGCGGATCCAATATGGCGGAAGAAAATTTCAATAAGCCTTTTTTTTCAAACACAAAAGTGGCACGAAAATCCCATTTTTGCCTCACTGCCAAGGGGTTAATCGTAGCTCACACGTGACCACTAGCCGTCCCACTCTGAAAATTTGGGTTTCTTACTGAAAAAATCTCAGCTTTCAGAATAAAAATTCAAAAGAATGATAAAACATTGAGCACATCGAGAAATCGCTGTTTTTTGTCAAAAAACGTGTTTTTGAGCTGGTTTCAGCAGAGATAGTGAAGAATGAAAAATGGATTCGAAAAGCTGAGAGTTTTTCACATGAAAAACGTATTTTTTCGAATTTTTATTGTGACGTTGGAAGTACGTTCAAAATGCGTAAAAAAAATGTATCCTAAAAATTGAATATCGTATTCCTCGTGAACGGTGAGTCCTATTTGGCTGAAACTTGGTGAATCTGCCAATCTCGGTTCACAGAATGCGAGGAAAAAAATTGAGGCAAATCAATTTTTTCAGGCCCAAACATTGGTTGATAATTGGTGGAATTGCCCATATATAGTTTCGAAATACATGAGGCAAGTTCGTTTTTGATCTGAAGAATGACGGGATTGTGATTCGTTCGATTCTAATATGCAAAATAAGTTCAAATTCGCAAGTCTTTTTATTTATTTATTTATTTATTTATTTTTGTTGTCATATCGCATATTTGAGCATTAATTTTATTTGTACAGTTTAATAATGAGTTTCGATCTCCGAATATTCCATTCCTGATTCATATATTTCGGTTCGATTTTCGTTTAATTGAGTATTACAGGCGAGCTTCATCATAGCGCTGTCAACCTGTCGCACTCTGCATCTGGTGTAGGCGAATAATTGTTTCAACAAGTGTCATCAATTGAGTGATATCAAAAAATTTTAATCGAGATGCTAATCGCTCCAATCATGAAAAGAGAGTTCCTCGCAGTTATATGGACAAATGATCACAAGTGAAACGAATTCTCGGCTCCGTTAATAGGGATGAGCTGATTCTATTCTACATGAAGAAATTACAAATTCTGAATTGTTGTACAGAAATTTATACGCAGATCTGCACCTATTCATCCCCAAGTGGAACCGATATAATAGCGTGCGACACAATTTTGTGACATGCCTAGATACGTGGTAGTAACTTTGGAAAGTTTTCGAGTATTACGAGATATTGCGAGATAAATCGTCGTCGAAATTGGGATTGAAATTTTCCCATCCATTTATTCTCCAATTTTTGTACATTTCTTGCATCAATCTCGGACGAAAGAATCGTGTGCGAGTGGATCGGATCCATCGCCGATCAACGAGAATTCAAAAAAATCGCTGGGGATCTTTTATTCCGTCTTGTTTTGTATCACTATAAAAATTCCTAGACTTTTCACTGACCACTTTTCGAATTTCGAAACTTTTTTGTGACTCCCCGGTGTTTCCCTGAGCAGTGGCCGCCATGTAAATACTTGAAGTATCGCAAGTCCTACTCCGTTCCCAGATTTCTTTCAAGTTACAATCAGCATGACTTCCATTCCCTGGAATACCTGTTCGTCAATCACTTACTATCATTGCCACGATTCCAAGAACGCGGCCGCGAATTTTTCGCGGTTTTCAAACGGCATTCCATTTAGAAGATTCGTCTCCCTAGACTGAACCGAAAAATTGAAGAAAAACATGGAAATTAGGAAAATGGCGGCCAATATTCTGAAAAAAACACGGAAAATTGGCCACATTAATTGTTATGTCGGTACCGAAAAATGATTTTTTCTCGACAGACGTCGGTTCAACCTGTGGAACTAATTGATATCTTCATTTAGAAAAAAAATCAGGTCGCGACAAAACTAGCAGAAAAAGTAATTTCGCGAATAACGCGTTCAAAGTTCGGGCGTACAGTGTTACTGTAGGACACTGTGACTAATGTAGAGCTGGTCGCTCACCACTCACAATTTTGGCTCTCCTAAACTCAATTTTGCGAATTTTTCAGAATTATGCTTGCTATGCTGCCTCAAAACGTTCGTAAAAGATTGTACTAATAGAATTCATAAAAAAAGCTACTTTTTTATTCTAGGCCCTGCCTAGTCCCCTCAAAGTATCGTATGAAACAAAAAATCGATTTATTTGCTAAGTTTCAAAAACAAGCGGGTTTGGGCTGACTATGAGCCAGCCTTTGAACTTCCCGTTATTCATTTTCTTCTCAGCTGTTTTAAAATTTGTTAATATGACCGCAGATTCTTGATCAGCGGTTCGAAAAACCTTCGAGTACCAAGTTTCATCCATATCCAAATGTTTTCAGTTTTTTTGCAGCATATCGAATACGCCAAATTAAAATTTTGCAAAATTGACTTCAGATTCGTAATCAGCGATCCAAAAAACCATATGGTACCAAATTTCGTTCAAATCCGTTAATCCGTTCTCAAGATTTTGTATTTTACGTCGTGTTTTTTCGAATTTTGTTATTTGAATAGTTCGAAAAGTACTGAACCGATCAAAGCCAGAATCTAATCAGTTCTAAGTTAAGAAAAGCCCCGCCGATTGAGCCCTATTTGATCAAAATCCGCGAACTCGTTCTTGAAATATCGCGCGGACAAAAATGTGGTCACACACACACACCCTGTAGGCGTCAAACTGAAAATAGTCGGAGGTGATTCTTTGGACCTCGGAACGTGGAGATTTAGTGAAATCTCAACTTTTCATTTTCGGGGTGATTACAATAACTTCCTTTCTTCTCTGACAACAGAGAAACGGAAAGTAAAAGAACAAAAGACTTTCATCTCACCTTGTAGTATGAAAATGACATTATCGTCACTTTATTTGAATTCTTCGACTTTCCTTCTCTTCCTGAGATGATCTTTTCCACTTCATATCATTGGGACTATTTCGTGACTTCGTGATGCATACGTGTCGGGGTGCCGCTACCGATTAGTTGAGTCGAATCTTCCTTCGGCTCATGATTGCAGACCACGGCGTAATCATAAATGAGGTCCAGATACGAATCGGCTCGGCTATATAATCTTTGCTACTGCATGGAAATCTCAGTCTGGACTCAGTCGATCTACAACCGCCGAAGCCGTAGCCGTCGCACCGCAGTCAGAGAATATCGAAATTCTAATTAAGTATCATTCCGTTCCCACACATCGATCCTCGCGTAATAGGTCCACTCTAATACGCTTTATTGGAAACAGAATGGGATCACGCGAGATGGTCTTGTTGGCACTGGCGATAGTGTCCGCTTTTCTATTTCTCTCCACCACGGGTGCAACTGAAACTGCATTTGACGCGGATTCGTGGGGTAGGCGCCAATTTTTCAATTTTTCTTTGGCGGTTACGACCTTCTACTTTTAATTGACCGAATATTAAATTTCAACGTTTGTAAACGAATCTTCGGGTTTCCATCACAAGTATAATACACAAAATATATACGACCTTTTGCCGTTACGAACAACAAAAAGTCGTATAATGGCGCTTACGCCGTTACGTCATTAGATACGAAAGCCGAGAGAAACCCTACTTCATCGAATACAATAATTCGCTTTTTTTTACAATTTTTTATAAACTGCTCTTCGTTGGTCCAAATCAATACGATTCGCGGAATTATCTGCTACGTTTTGATATAGGTACATAGCTTGGGACATTTCATTTTTGTACATTCATCATTTCGTCCCACCGTAGGAGGGTACTCTGGAGAATACAGCTATACACGTACGATACTCTGGAGAATATAGCTATACAGTAAAACCTCGATTATCCAAACCTCTATCATCCGAACCCTCCGTTATCCGAACCGCGATCGCTTCAAGCGAACCGTCTTTTATCCAACCTTCAACTTGCTGTTTTTTCTTCTTTATCCCTGGCGAAAATGAAGTGTGAAACCGAATGTGACCAAAGGTTGAATTCAAATGTTTTGGAAATGTGGCCAAAGTGTGACAAAAGGCTGCGAAGTGAAGTGTGCTGGAAATGTAAATTGAAACAAGGAAAGCGTGACGAGATGTGCATTCAGAAATGTGCGTCGACTGTGCACGGACAGTGCATGGAGTGTGCACGGAGTGTGAATGAAGATTGCGTGAAGTGTGAACACCTGAATCTCTGGGAGGTTGTTAGTCTAGGAACGAGTGACATGACCACGCCGCGCTCGAATATATGCTCCCACCGCGATTACCTGGCTGTAAGAAGAAACGCCGCCGCGTGGCGATCACGGGTACTACAACTTGGTGTGCCGGAAATGTGTAGGAATTGTTTACCGATGTGCATCAAGTCTGCATGAAGTGGTCACGGCTCGAAGTGTTCGCGGGTGTTCGGGACTCTGACTCTTGTTTCAAAATACATTCCATGAAGCGTGCAGACACTTCCCGAACACCTCTCGAACATCTCTTTGCACGCTTCATTTTCGCCAGGGATATATGGGGCATTTCACGTCAAACCGACCTCTCATGAGCGTGACCCTCTGGGATTTGACGTGGAATGCCCCGTATACACCTTTTTTTTGTGTTTCATTACACACGTAGTACGTATCTATTCTAACGACGGGGCGAAATTGTTACTGGTAGTCTTTATTTAACTCCAGGAAAACTCGGTTCATTGTATAGTCGACGTTCTTCTATGGAGGTTCTACTGTATATGGTAAATTCTCGCAAAAAATCACTATCCATAAATAATTCATTTTGATCATAAGAAAAATTATTTTATCCTGAGAGTTTTATCAGTCCGGACGTAACAAATGCACAGAATTCTGCGGATAAGACGAGAAAATAACAAGAAGAAAGAAACAGCGGCGTTTCCGAACTTTTCGGGGATCGTAATTTTTTTTATACGTGTGATATTATATTTTTGAGCTTGGCTACGGACCACAAAAGCGTGTAATATCAATCGGAATATATTTTGTACGAAAATCATACGTCTTACGTATTACGTGTGTCTAGTTATTACTCGACGTGGCGATTCTTTATCTTGCCCTATTTCATCATATTTTAACGGTCATTTTGGCAAAATAAACATTATCGCATTCGGTAGATATCATTAATTAAAAACCTAATGATGGGAATAAATTTCGTCGGATTGATAAGCAACAAAGTTCCACGAGAAGACGGCGCGTGTTGAGATGAAGAAGAAGACTTGAAGAAACTATAAAAGTGATAAAAACAACTTTCATCCATTACAACCAGCAATTGACAATACTTCGCTTTTTCCATGCTGCATTGGAAACCTTCATTTAGTCGACAACCAACGATTAACAACTAGGCGCCATACACATTTGTCAATCCCAATCACCAAATGATCGAATAAGAAAAACGGAATAAATATATTTCTACGCTACTCGCACCGCACTAAATAAGAAAATAATTTCATAGAATTCCGATGTATGGATTAGTAGGTTGACGGGATATCCGTATGTATTTCCAGAATGAAAAACAAATTCAGGTCGATCAGCCCGAATACCTCAGGCGAAATTCCCAATAATATTCCGTTGAATGTTATACGAATGATTGAGAATTCATTTTGTTCTTTAAATTACTTTCAATTGGATAGATAAGAAAGAGTTAGTAGGTTGAATTTGAAAAAAAAAAATCGTGGCGAGTCCCTTTGCCCTGCCTGCACACACACCGCAAGTTGAAATTCGAAGAGTGCGTGAAGCGAAATTGTGAAACAATAATCTTTTTGTTACAGATGTGGTTCTGGTCGTTGGTAATGGATTTGATTTCTTCAAGAATGATACAAAGATACGAAAATCCACAGTGGCGGACATCCGTCTGATAACTGCTCTCGCTTACGACAGTGTAAATCGTACTTTGTATATAAGCGATGTATTTGATATCCGTCGCGGTGCTGTTGAGGAAAACCTGGATTCAGAACTCACGTTCGATCGTATAGTGCGTAAGTAGATAAACGATACACTGAAAAGTCAGACAATATGAGTAGAGGGGATAGGCCGGTTCTGGCCCACGATCCCTGTTACC
This sequence comes from Euura lappo, assembly GCA_018257835.1. Lineage (NCBI taxonomy): Eukaryota > Metazoa > Arthropoda > Insecta > Hymenoptera > Tenthredinidae > Euura > Euura lappo. The sequence goes on from JAEUYN010001435.1 coordinate 90,470, forward strand.
GACATGTTACCGACCGAGGGGTTCGCATCCGTGCTATTTACCGACAGTGGGTAAGTTACCCTCTGCTACCGACCGATGGTTCTATTTATCGACAGTGGCCCCAGCGCCCCACTGTTACCGACCGAAGTTTCATGCTAATTACCGATAGTTGCCCTGGAGCATCCCAGTTACCGACCGAAGTTTCATGCTAATTACCGATAGTGGCCCCGGCGCCCCACTGTTACCGGCCGATGGTTCTATTTACCGACAGATGGCGCCCCTAATTGTTCATTCCCCAGATGTCGCGCCTAATTGTTCATTCCCCAGATGGCACCCCTAATTGTTCGTTCACCAGACGGCGTTCCCATGATAATTGTATATTCACCATCTGAGACATGGCGCTTGAATCTCAATTCTCAAATCTCAATTCTCAAATCTCAATTCTCAAATCTCAATCCATAGTGATAATTCCCCATGGCGGCGTTCCCATGTGTGTGCGCGCGCACATTCTCAGAATTGGTAAATTCTCGAAAAATGGGTAAAATCCCCGAAAAATCTAGACGTTTCAGGTTTTCGAAAGTTTTCCAAAGTTTTCAAAAGTTTTCAAAAGTTTTCAAAAGTTTTCAAAAGATCGATTTTTGGGGAAACCATAGAGTGTCAGCCATATAAAATATACTTTGGTCGAGTTCCACCCAGCGAAAGTGGTCACTTGTTACCCCCCAACCACCAATTTATCTAGTTCCCAATCCCGCCACTGACTTCGCCCGTGCGTGGATGCATTCTCAGAATGGGTAAATTCTTGAACAATGGATGAAATATCCGACAAATCTTGGAAATTTCAGGTTTTCCAAAGTTTTCAAAAGTTTTCAAAGTTTTCCAAAGTTTTCAAAAGTTTTCAAAAGTTCAATTTCCCCCAGAAAATCATAAAGTATGATGCAATATACATCAACCGAGTTTCCCCCACCGGAAGTACCCCCACCCTTCCGGAAGTACCCCCACCACCTATGCCCCACCCCCACTTTCAAAAGTTTTCCAAAGTTTTCGAAAGTTTTAAAAAGTTTTAAAAAGTTTTAAAAAGTTTTAAAAAGTTTTAAAAAGTTTTAAAAAGTTTCAAAAAGTTTTCACGTATACGAGTGCGAGTGAGAGGATTGGATCGAGGATGTATAAGATAAGATAAGACAGAAATTACAATAAAAATGTTTATTCTCCCTTTTTCCAGCCAATACACGATTAAAATTAGTTCACTTGCTAATAAATGATTGCAGCTTCGCGCAACTCTTCAATGATTGAGACTATCTCGTTGGAAACGAAGGTATCACCAGCTGCCTGCATTTGTATGAGAACCCGTAGACGGTCGATTAGTACATTGGGATCACTCCAGCGTACATATTTTATTCCCTGCTGCTCCGCTCGTGCAATCTTATACTTGGGCAGGCTCCCCACCAGACTTGCTCTGCCCCGATTCGATATACCGTGCAATGAAAAATTTATATTTCGGATGGGGGTTATTATCCCGCGGGATACCGTCGGCCTTGTAGTGCTTTCGAAGCACATTCGTATCCATCACAATGTTTACATAATTTTTTCTATCCGCGTCGGTCAGGAGGCTGACGTCGGGTGATTTCTTGAACATTAATTCGAGTAATCCGTGTGTTGTCTTGTAATATTTATCGCCGACATGAAACCCACTTGCATCAAATTTCATTCGTGAATCGCCAATCATCATTCCATGCAGCAACTTCCGAACGCCATAGATGTTATCTAGATCCTTCTGTTCATGCGTGTCAAACATTTTCAGGTACCGCCACACTAGATCACCTTCCTTCCCCGTGCCCGAGGTTTCACCGGCTACAAGGGTATCATCCCCGTCATCACCATCATCCTCACTCTCCTCATCATGATCCTCATCCATAGCATCCGCATCTCCATACACGTCATCGGCTGAATCCTCCTCCTCCTCATCATCAGACTTGCCACCTTCCGCCGAGAAATACATAGGTTTCGATTCATGTTTCAGTGAGAAATCGAGCGGCTCCTCTTTCGTCTCCTGTTTTATCTGCTGCTTCGATGTATGCACCAATTCTTTCAGCGGATTGACTATGGGTTTGAACATTTCAGTCGCAGCATGATCGCTCGCATCTTTATCAGCCCTCACCATCTTCCATTTTTGCCTTATTAGAGCGCTAGCATCCGCTATTCCGCCTAACACCTCAATCTGCTCACGAATTGCCTCTTCACGCATGTTGATACTTCGACTAGTGGAACGTAACTGAAAGAACTTTTTAAAACTTTTTAAAACTTTTTAAAACTTTTTAAAACGAAAACTTTGGAAAACTTTTGAAAGTGGGGGTGGGGCATAGGTGGTGGGGGTACTTCCGGAAGGGTGGGGGTACTTCCGGTGGGGGAAACTCGGTTGATGTATATTGCATCATACTTTATGATTTTCTGGGGGAAATTGAACTTTGAAAACTTTTGAAAACTTTTGAAAACTTTGGAAAACTTTTGAAAACTTTTGAAAACTTTGGAAAACTTTTGAAAACTTTGGAAAACCTGAAATTTCCAAGATTTGTCGGATATTTCATCCATTGTTCAAGAATTTACCCATTCTGAGAATGCACCCGGGCGAAGTCAGTGGCGGGATTGGGAACTAGATAAATTGGTGGTTGGGGGGTAACAAGTGACCACTTTCGCTGGGTGGAACTCGACCAAAGTATATTTTATATGGCTGACACTCTATGGTTTCCCCAAAAATCGATCTTTTGAAAACTTTTGAAAACTTTTGAAAACTTTTGAAAACTTTTGAAAACTTTGGAAAACTTTTGAAAACTTTGGAAAACTTTCGAAAACCTGAAACGTCTAGATTTTTCGGGGATTTTACCCATTTTTCGAGAATTTACCAATTCTGAGAATGTGCGCGCGCACACACATGGGAACGCCGCCATGGGGAATTATCACTATGGATTGAGATTTGAGAATTGAGATTTGAGAATTGAGATTTGAGAATTGAGATTTGAGAATTGAGATTTGAGAATTGAGATTTGAGAATTGAGATTCAAGCGCCATGTCTCAGATGGTGAATATACAATTATCATGGGAACGCCGTCTGGTGAACGAACAATTAGGGGTGCCATCTGGGGAATGAACAATTAGGCGCGACATCTGGGGAATGAACAATTAGGGGCGCCATCTGTCGGTAAATAGAACCATCGGCCGGTAACAGTGGGGCGCCGGGGCCACTATCGGTAATTAGCATGAAACTTCGGTCGGTAACTGGGATGCTCCAGGGCAACTATCGGTAATTAGCATGAAACTTCGGTCGGTAACAGTGGGGCGCTGGGGCCACTGTCGATAAATAGAACCATCGGTCGGTAGCAGAGGGTAACTTACCCACTGTCGGTAAATAGCACGGATGCGAACCCCTCGGTCGGTAACATGTCGGTAACAGGGATCGTGGGCCAGAACCGGCCTATCCCCTCTACTAATATGATGCGTCCAATTTCCTGTTGTTGTGAAATGAGCCGAGAAAGAAGTGAAATTGAAAGAAAAAAAAACAAACTTTTGCGTTGAACTGCTTTTACATGACCGTTTTGTATCAATAAATTGACCGACTATCGTTTGCTTATTTCAGATACAAGTAACTATATCATTTCGTCAATGGTTTTCGATCCAGTGACGAAGACTCTGTTCTGGATCCACAGGCAATCTTTGATGAAGATGGAAGTTGCGTCCTACGGAATCGATTCTTCGCCAAAGATATCGAAATTACTTGATTTGACATACTCACTCGATCTCGCGCTGGATATTTGTCACAGGTACGCCGTTGCGATTATCCACAATTATTCGAGGTAGAAACGAAGTAATAAAACAAATTTCAAAACGTGTGATACTATTAGAGTCGAACTCTATTTTCTTCAGATTTATATACTGGACGAACAACTGGAGACGCAGTATAGAGAGATCGAGACTCGACGGCACCGATAGAGAAGAAATATTCACAAGTGATTTGCCGTTTGCATTCTATGGCTTGACTGTCGACCACTATGGTGGAAAATTATATTTCGGATCCTCGGACCGTAATACGTTTAAAATCGAGGAAAGCAATTTGGACGGGACGGACAGAAGGGTCTTAGTGAACAGTAGCGTCAACAACGTACCCATGCCGTATTGTCTGGCGGTGGATGACACGGCGGTGTATTGGGCTGGTCGCACGAAAAAGCCAACGATCTGGAAGGTGTACAAGAATGGAACTGCGATGAGAGCAATAAAAGACTTTTCCTCGCCGGGGTATCCGCATGATCAACGGTCGACCATTTTAACTCGTCACTCCGTCGAAGGCATCGATTGCGAGGCTGTGCTGGATAAAGAACAAATCAGAACTCCAGAGCAGCTGCCGGCTGAGAGTCAGGTCGCCGCCAGGCTCGAGCAAATATCTAACAAGGTGGATAGACTTTCGACGAATCAAAATCAGCTGCTTCTCGCCCTAATCGGTCTCCTGGACGACGCTCGACGTACTCACACTGCCGCGATTTCGCGAATCGACGCGCTCAAGCCCAATCTGCCCAATCTCTTGGATAAGGTGCCGCATCCGGAAAACTAACTCGTCGCATCGGCACGAGGGGTTGATCACTCGTCAATTTGGTGTACACCAGATTACAAGATTTCAAAGATTACAGAAGATTACAAAAGATTACAAAAGATTACACAGACTACAAAGATTACGAAAGATTACAAAAGATTACAAAAGATTACAAAGGATTACAAGAGATTACAAAAGATTACAAGAGATTACAAAAGATTACAAAAGATTACAAAGACTACAAAGATTACAAAAGATTACAAAAGATTACAAGAGATTACAAAAGATTACAAGAGATTACAAAAGATTACAAGAGATTACAAGAGATTACAAGAGATTACAAAAGATTACAAAGACTACAAAGATTACAAAAGATTACAAAAGATTACAAAGATTACTAGAGATTACAAAAGATTACAAAAGATTACAAGAGATTACAAAAGATTACAAAAGATTACAAATGATTACGAAAGATTACAAGAGATTACAAAAGATTACAAGAGATTACAAAAGATTACAAGAGATTACAAAAGATTACAAAAGATTACAAAGACTACAAAGATTACAAAAGATTACAAAAGATTACAAAGATTACAAAGGATTACAAAGGATTACAAAAGATTACAAGAGATTACAAGAGATTACAAGAGATTACAAAAGATTACAAAGACTACAAAGACTACAAAGATTACAAAAGATTACATAAGATTACAAAAGATTACAAAAGATTCTCGAAGGGGTGTACACCAGATTACACGAGTGATCAACCCCTCGCATCGGCATGATGACGCAAATGAGGAATATGTTGGGTTTCCGGTTCGTCTATCGTTCAGTCAGTTGAAATACGATCATCATTTCATTTCGTTACGATTGCATCAAGATTTGATTTGAAATCTACAAGCTTCCGATCAGGTGGTGTCCGAACGGGTCTAACCTGACAGCCTGCCCGTTAAAAATGTGCGCCTGGGAGCCGCATCCGACCGATACCCGATGTATAGTTGGATGCCTGCATGCCGGAGTCAGCATGAGTTTCCATACCATACCATTTCCCAGGACCATCGCTGCTCCCAGGGCCGGATTACGCACTAGGCTACCGAGGCTATAGCCTAGGGCGCCACGGTTTAGGGGGCGCCGTTGGATCGTTTTTTTCCGAAACATTCTTCCAGAATTCTAATTTTATTTGAATTGTGCCGCCAGAAGGGCGCTTCGTTAGCCAAAGCCTAGGGGCGCTCAGATGCTTAATCCGGCGTTGGCTGCTCCTTCTGTTTATTTATTTATTTCTTTTTTCTTTCCAAATAATACATCAACTTTCTGGTGATAATGTGACATGGAAATTGTTGACATTTTCTTTCGAACACATATTTTTCATTAATTGAGTAACCTAAGTTTATTTTGAAACGCTCTGTGCACAATTATGTACGGGGTGATCAGAAGACTAGGTTAGGCTATTTTTAATCTGGAAAAAGAAGGAATTAATGCATTCATGCATGCACCCCAATACGGGGAGTTTAATTAAGACGAATGTCTAAGAAAGCGTTTAAAATCTGTCTTTAGACTGAAGTTGAATTCTAGTGGATTGGTATTCGAATAAATCTCACAGTTATCTATTTGTATACTCTAATTCGTAATCAACACATTTATCATTAATCAAATCAGTAAATCACATGACGCTGAATCTACACAAAAATATGTCTTCTATAAAACTAATCCAAAAGAAAGACAAATCGACTCTCTCTATTCGAAGTTTGATCCGTCTCAATAAATCTGAATTCACATTCAAGAGTCAGAGTCTTCAGCCAGACGTGTCGAGATAATTATAATAAGCCTGTTCTTTACGCCCTAGGCTTGAAAAAGCACGACTCTTGTTGAAGAATTCCGTGCACTAAGCCAGAATATTTCCCATCCACAGATATCAATAAGTTTAGAGTGGAATAAAATGTATCTCGCTTGTCTAGTGGTATAAGGTCGTATATTTTTTTGTCCTTTGCCATTCGCTATTATAGTGTCCAAAACGCATACATCTATGAAAATTAGCCGAAAGAAAAAATAAAGGTGAAAGGTCGTAAGTACTGGCGGTTACATCCTTTCATTTCTAGATTCGAAAAAAAAATCGCGTTCACTAATGATGTATGGTATCCACCATTTTCATTTATATTATATAATTTTTTTACAAATCCTTCAAAAATCTCTGATACGTATAGATAAATCAAGTTTCGGACGAAATTACAAAATTTTTAATTTTCAACAAAAAAAATTAACAAACTAAAGGTATAAGGTCGCATCGACAATTATTTTTTCATACTTTTTTTTACAAAACCTCTGAAAACCTCTGAAACGCATAGATACATCGAATTTTGGACGAAATTTTCTTTTCTCGACACGCATGTGTCCAGCAGGCTCAGTCCTTTTCCTTGGCCGTCGTAAGCGTCCTGTATATAGGCATGCATATCCTCGGTACACGTTCGGAGTTCCTGGAAAGGGTCTTTCGCCCTGGCCGCCGTCAATGGAAAACCCCTTATAATTGCGATCTTTTCTTCTCTCTCTCTCTCTCTCTCCTCACTGACGTCACTGCCATTCTCTGGTTGGATTCCAGGAACGAGAGATTCGAGACATTCGTCAACGACCATACCATGTTGAACGCACCGGTTCTCGTCCGATCACCGAAGTTAAGCAACATTGGGCGCGGTCAGTACTTGGATGGGTGACCGCTTGGGAACACCGCGTGCCGTTGGCATCCTTTTTTTTTCTTTCCATCATCATGAAAAAAAAACAATGGCGTTTGCCGAGTCACAAATCTTTCCTTTTCTATTTTACCGGAAGACAGTGTGAAATGCGATCTTTTTTTCCCTCATTTTTCTCTCTTTATCCAAAAACCAGTGTCGTTTGCAGTTTTTTGATTCGATTCCACAAAGGTGGGAAAAGGTTAATATTATGAGAAGGATTATCCAACTTTATCTGATATCTCATACATAATATTAGTATAATAAACAGAATTCAACCTACCTCCATAATCAGGTCTGATAACTTTATTGTTTACAGAATGTAATCGAAATATAGCTGCAGAGGTTTATTCAACGATCTTTTCCGACATGGGTTTCATCTGTTTAGAGTCTACTTTTTTGTCGTTGTTTCGGTTCAATAAGTTTTTCGGATTCCGAGGAACGGAGAGCTCCAGTATTCTTGGGCTACAGACAGCCTTCAATGCTTCATTACTAACACCGTAAGGTGTTCTAGTAGCGACGTTTTCATTCGGGACGTTCACACTGCCTTTCCGCGGTGTAGCGAGCTCGACGAGTCTCTTCGATGCTGTAGACGAAAATCAACAATTATATTCACCATGCATGTTGAGGTTCAACTTTTTAGATAAATCAGGAACACCAAAACCTTTAGCAAATAACGCAGACTCTAAAACTCTTCCCAGCAAACGCATTCCGACCTCGTTCCGCTCTCTCGGTTCTGCCAATTTCGCTGTGTGTTCCGACGTCCTGTAGACCATCGGCAATGGCTTTATTTTCGCGACAGTCTTGCATCTCGAAATATTCTCTGGACCCGAATGTTTTCCTGATGCGGAATCGAAACAATGCTTTGGACGATCACGACGTTGCTTCTGCAGGCGGCTTGATTGCACTTTCTGCGTGTAACCGTTCATCTCATGAGTTTATAATCTACTGAGCCTACATTTGTCAAAGCTTGCCTTGAAGTGTATCGAGGAATCGTCGTTTTCGTTGGATGCTATCACTGACTTTGGCTTGGACAGTTCAAGAAGCCGTTTAAACCGGCTCTTATGTCCCTTGATCTTGAGCTTCTTACGTTTCTACAATGAACAATATCGTTTTTGGATTATCCAATGATCGTTCTGTGACTCTGAACACTCAGAAGATTGATCTGCTTGAACGTTGCAAATATTACGTTCGGGGCGGTGCTCCTCCTCGACGAATTTGAGGCTTCTGTTAAACCGGACCTTCTTTCGATCCTACCCATCGAGTCTATCGCTTTGATGGTTTTCCTTGGGTAGTTCCACGACTTTACTTGCTTCTGGTGACTAGGACTTTGCAGGCTAGTCTCTGCCTGGAGTGTACCGTACACAAGTTCATCGCTAATACAACGGGAATATATTTCAGTTCTTGATCAGTCATTCACAGAATTGTCCAGCTTACTCAGAAGACGAGCTTGAACTCGAAGCTGGAACTGACACTGCGGACATTGTCGTCCTGATGACGGTGTTCACACTGTGAGCCATGAGGGTTGCGTTGTGAAATTCAATTATGGTGCAGAGTCTCACGGCTTGAGGTACCGATAGATCAGTTTATTATTTTTTGATTTTTCAATACTGAGGACTAAAGTAACCTGGAAATTTTGATATGGATAGCCAGTGTCAAAAAGGTGAAGATCGAAAATAATTGAGCTTCAATATTTCATGGAACAGAAATTAAATGAAGGAACGATGATAATTATTGATCTCGTTGTTCAACAAATTTTTAGATTTGTAAAAATTGAGGGACTTACAATGACGGATGGCTAGAAAAATGAGGCAAAAAGCAACTCTATGGTGCGAAAATGTTTATTTCGAGATCCTACAAGTACACATCTGATTTGTATTTCTTCTTCTCCACCTGAACAATGATTCTACATTTGCTATACTCAATGAAGTCACCATTTTATCACTGCATTAGAATCAACAACTTTTGATGTAATCCTTCGATCAATCTGCAAGGTCTGCAAGATTATCCACCCAAAAGTCCATGGTTTACGACTTTGAATATTTACGTTCAGCAACATTGGATCTTCTCCCAGCCACCTTACGGTCTGCAGAAGATATGGATTACCATGTGTGTACTTCGATGTGCAGAATTTAATTCCATTCAGATATAATCATTACAGCTATTTTGATTTTACCATTTTCTGATGATTTCGGATTCAAGGTCTTCGAACAGAACGTCGTATTTCGCTGAGCGTCGTTATCTTGGACTCTTGGGCAGCGCCTCGGCTGGGCAAGCTTATTCATAGAGTCAGTTATTTGGTAGGATAAAGCTCTTCTTTTAACCTATACGAATTTCAGAAAACTTATACTGCAATCTTAAAACTACGCTAATTCAATTATCACTCGGTTGACCATACCTTGAATGGCTCATCCTTGCTGGTCCGGTCGACTCGAATCCTAGGAACTGCTAGTTCTTCGTATCTCGGTACCTTCGCTCCATAATTAGTACCAGTTGTGTCCGGGGTGTTTCTGTTCCACATTTTTTTTCGTTTTTTTTTTCTACCAAAATTTTGCCTTACAATTTCGAATATGTGGTATTGTTTGGATTATAATTTTTTACAAACTTGGTAGCCGGAAGGTTAGAGTAAAATTTTCATTTCCAAAAGTTAATGTCAAATGGACGCCATTTTTTCACATCAAACTTTCTTTCCCTGGAACAATTGCCTCTCTGTTTTTCACTCGTTTCTACATTCTGAATTAATTGTTTTATTCTTCTCGTATAGTCGAATCCTACGTAGGTATACAATAATATGCGACTACTGATGAACTGATAATTTTACAGCTATTACTTACCCACAGTTGGGTCAAGGCGCGCCAATATCACAAGATGTGGCCAAAGTAATTCTCAGAACTGTCGCCAGAGCGGAGACTGATCGCAGCATGCTCGGGATATTCCAAGATTGTATCACAAGATGCATGCAATCAGGCGCATAACTCGATTCGATTAGGTCAAGTTTTGAGCTAATCGTAAATGATGGATAAGAATTGATGAGTAGGAATTGTGAGATTCCTGTGAAGAATAAAATTGATCTCAATATACGTCAGTCGTCTCCTTTCTACATACAGAAAATATTCTGCTATGGATTTTTTTTTGTTTCAAATCTGCTGAAGAATGCAGTATTTCGTTGATTCATTAGAAACTGATAATTTTATTGGAAGTAATGGAAAATTCGATTTTGTACGCTAATATACTCGCCATATTTGTTTCAATATATGTGCGTGTACACAAATGTCACAACCTTGCGGTGGATTGACGCAGTTCAAATATATGCACCGACCAAAACATATTTATACAGAAAATTAAAAGAAAATAAAAACGTCCTTGACATTTATACCGTGGTCACAGTAGGATATAGGGACTGAGGAACATCAACAACAAAACAACAACAACACAAACATGCGTAGCGATTATGTTCAACAATATATTTGCAACAATAACTACTGCTATTATTCTGATACAGTGGAAATAACTCACAGCAAAGCAACATTCACTAGAAAGGTCAGTAAAATAATACGTAATACGTATATAATCTCAGCATTCTAGGCTTCGCATCGTACGTAACGCTAACGTAAGTGCGAAATCTCATTCAGATATCAGAATGATCTTGTAGCCCGTAGGCATAACGGACAGTGAATCAAAAATTCATCCAATTAGTTTTGATTTTTAGCAGAGATGTCTGCGTGATATATGAGATCGTATGACTGGCTATTGGAATCAACAAACTGTTATTAAATTGCAATAACATAACCTAACCGGCTATAATTGCACAATTATACAATGTGAAACGAAAGAATAACCGATGTACAGATATAAGTATCATAATCGCGAATTAAAACGACGATACACTCATCTTACATAATAACGTAAACAGAATTATAATACGTCACGGGACATTAACCACAAGCTTCAGGCACATAGCCAAGCTCAGTGTAACGCATTGGCTTGAGTATCAACCAGCGAAGTTGTGTGTATAGGTCGCTTGTTATCAGCATTACTCAAGCACACCCACACGTAGAGTTCGTAGTGTGAGGCATGCTTGAATGATCACACGTCATGTGCCGAGCCACCAATCTGACGGAAATAGTGGTATACATACAGTATAGTATCTAGGTATGAATTTGAAGGCGGGGGACGGCGGGTGGCGAGAAAGAGGTGGAGGTTCCTCTACTTAACTACGCAGCACTAGCTGTATAATAGCATCAGAATTGTAAACGGCATCGATAACAGTAGCACAATTAAGCCCGGAAGCAAAATATTCGGTGTTCATTCGCTTCGCTAGTTTTTGCGTCAGTGATTATAGGTTAAACGCGATAACCGATTACCCCGCGCAAAGTTCAGAAAAAATCATAATAAAAGGCATAACAACATCAGCTTTACACTCAGACCCCGCTTATTTGACGAACTCGGGACCTGGCAACTTCAGTTATTTGACCAAAGTAGGGGCCCCCACTCTTCATCCCTAAATCGCGGCCGGCAGCTGCGCACTCTTCTTCTTTTTCCTTACTGGCTTCGTCCGTATTTGGCATAAGCCACGGCAAGTGCCAAAATGAAGCTGCGCACTCGTACATGCGCTGGTTCCAACGCCAGAGGCTCGGGCAGCCCATTGGTGGGGGTAGAGGGAGTCAAATAGCTGAAGTGAAATCGGTGAAATAAGCGGGGTCCGAGTGTATTCTTTGTTCGTGACGAATGTAAGATGATATCAGATGCGTCCACATGCGATAATATGATAACTGACAATAAGAGAGCATTTTTTAAGGGTTGTGTACATGGGTACATGGATGTATGATACCGTGGAAATTTTATTAGGAATTCTTCAATAACAATATAATCATGCTAAATTATCATTTTTCAGATTTCCTTCACCCAGGAGTTAGGCCGTTTTTTTTTTTCTATCCTTTGTGTGTGTAATTGGATGGGAGAAAGGCAGTGAACATGATTCACATGTTTTTACTGTATTGCTATATAGTCATACACAACAGATGCTGAAGTGGCTGTTTGATTCTTAGAATATTAAAATTCTATCAAATTTTGTTTACATCTAACCTCCAATTGCGTCAGTCACATTTAGCACTCCGTGAACTGTAGGCGCAACGTCCCGTGGGTTCATATATCCGTCAGTGTGTGTAAAATAATATATGCGTCTCTAGTATACCTAGGTGTGGGGGGGCTATAATACATACCGGGTCTTTTCGTCGATGCGCACCATGTAGACGCCTGGGTATATGCAACTGACATGACATTAATTGTTGCTGGATAAACATGATTGGTCACCAACAATCAGTATCTTCTCAGTTGCATATACCCAGGCGTCTACATGGTGCGCATCGACGAAAAGACCCTGTATGTATACCCACGAAGTTTGAGTTTAAGAATATTACCATCTTGTTTACCAATTGTTATACCATAACGTATAGCCTGTATAATTATTATGCCATAATATACACATTCCACATGCGTATCTGTGATGTATTACGCTAAGGAACAAAAAATAAAAAAAATAAAAAAACTTTCCATCTCTATAGAATATAACAAATACAGTCTATACATGAGAAAAGAGAAAGCAATCAGCTGCTATCAAATAGATTAGCGTGAAACATTATGTCGGTGAAAAAAAAAAAAAAAATTAGCTATGACGTCCACAGGATTTTATTAAAATAGTATACATACGTAGAAAATCTATTCCAAACAGATAAATTATACTACTATATTATTATCGTCTCGTAGTAGGTATAGTCTACAAAATGTCGAATACGACACGCCTTGTTTTGATCTTATATTACACGCTGAAAAATTTCACAACAAATGGATATTATGATGAAAAAAAAATAATTCAGAGTATTCTATACACAGCTGTACAGGTCATCGTGCGATCCTCGCTGCTGCATTGGTATAAAATAATTAGATCACATGTGTTTCTCTACATTCATATACTCTTCGTAAAAAACATTTATGCTAATATATGTATACAACAATATACCTCATTTATCACATGTTTTTGCATTATTGAATTCAATAATGCGGAGAAATGAAGAATATTTCCAGAACTACAAGACAAAAAAGAAAACATTATAAAAAGAACCACCGCACGGCTGTTGTTGTTATGTTTGTTTAACATCATTCGAGGCTCGTGGCACGTGGTCAATTGGTTGACAAGAATTTCTCGAGGAGCGCCACTATCGGCTGCCTCGCGGGTAGGTATAAACAAACCGACTATTTATCCGACCGGTTTGCAGTTTCGCACGGTCGACGTGCCTTCTGAAACGTACACACAGGAATATTCAGATCTACTCATTCCTCAGCTCGCGGTTATCCATCTATTTTTTTTCCAATCAATATTATTCAACCGATATTGGAACTATAACGCAACGTGTCAGTGCAGACTGACGATTTTAACGATAATTGTTCCTCGTCGTGAGGAGGCAGAAAGGAAAAACCAACACTTCGACGATCCTTATTTTCTTTTCAACCTCTTAATTAACGACAGTCGTTATAATACCATAATCATCAAGGTGATAGGCGCCGAATGCGCCTCTGCCACTCGAGTCTCTAACACACGGGATCTTGAAAACAGTTGTTAAACTGCGCAGCAGCTAGCAGCGGGCTATCAATAGCGCGCATCAGGTCGCCATCGCGCGGAGCTAGCCAGCCACGAGGCATTTTGTTATTAGTAGCGAAGCGAGTGCGGATATACGCGCTAACCAGCTACTTGCTGCTAGAGACTGTGCTCGCGATCATCGACTCGAAAAGTTCGCTTTTTACTTTTGTACCATCAAGAAAACTGGAATAGATCTAGTCCTGTGATAGGACAACTCGATATTGTTTTCCTCTCTTATTATCGAATATAAACAATCTTCGTAACATGTCGGCATCTCCGGTCGCGAGGCAGGCTACTCAGTGCCAAAGTATTCCCTCTAAAAGGGTCCTCATCAACGACCCTAATCAACTACCTGCCGACTACTCATCCACGCCCGGTGGAACGCTCTACTCAACCACGCCAGGAGGTCAGTACGAGGCTCAGGACCTCACCCTGTACTATTTCGTAGCCCTAATATTCGAAGGAAAACGTGTGCGCGAATTATATCTGTAACACACACGCGTACAGATGCATCGAGACCTCTATTTATAGTAGCTTGATAGAAATTGGCTTGATGTTAAGAGCACGCTACACGACAGTGACAACGGGTTACTGATCTTTATCAGAGATCGTCTTATATTATTCTTTCGTAAATCGAATTGTAGCAGACCGCAGCGGGTGGTTTGAAAATATTTCCAAATGTAAATACACGCGAATTTAACGTATATGTACTTTGTTCAGAAACAGCTACAATCTCTCTGTCTCTCTCTTTGTGTCTATCTGCTTGCCTGTGGTCTGTATATTCACATGAGTCACTGAGCTCCCAAGGTCGCGGTGACTGAACACCTTCCAGCATTTTATATGTACATACATACATACATACGTTACTTTTTATCGCTGATTCGCGAAATGTGAGTGTGGTAAAACCGATAAAGTCTCCATCCGATCTCTTTGTGTTTATTGAATCGCGAAGGTGACGCGATTACGCAAAATTATTACGCATAACAAAGAGATTACTCTTTCCATGATATTTATGCCGCTCGTATCGTTGTACAGGTACCCGCATCGTATACGAACGTGCGTTTTTAATGAACTTGAGGAATTCTCCAATTTCGAGAACCCCTCCACGCAATATACCGGCGATACCTTCCGATCTGTTGAAGGGTACGCCCGCGATCACAGTCAGCCCTAGTCCAACGATTAAAGGTATGTAAAGATGTTTTGTTTTTGTTTGTCTCTATGCAAGGATTCGAAGAAACTGACTGATCAAATCAAGCAGACAATCAAACAATCAGTAACACGATACGGAGATAAGGGAAATTTCTCCCAGTTCAATCTTTGAATCTGTGGAAAGTACTCGATTGAAGTGTCTTTGTTCGTACCCAATCGTTTTAGCAGAAATGCATAATAATCATTTGACTTTTTGTTCATCATAGATATTCCTGTGATCGAGGAAACACCAGAACAATTTGAGATGGATATGTGAAGAATAATAATTAGGAGAGTGATAATGTTGAAGAAGGCGAAGAACTACGACTTGTGTTCATGCAATTCGTGACCTTGGCAGATATCGTGTATAGGCCAAATATAAAATTGAAGAATAGCGAATGACAATCTTTGGATAACGGCATTTTTAAAATGTGTGCCTTTGACAAAAAGATGAGAAATTTCGAGGGTGAAAATAAAATTGAAAAAAAAAGATAATTAATGAACGATATAAAAAGTTCTAGCATCTTGAATACGCATATCAGACGGCTGTGAAACACATGTCACAGTCTGAGCTAGATATGGTTCGGTACAACTGCAAATATACCTACGTTTATACATTATACATGATCGAGGGAGAATATTTTTCGACAAATATTTCATCCTCTTTAATAAATGCCATATAAATATTATTTTCTGCCGAATTATATTGTGATTAGGATGCCCATATTTTTTTAAAAACATTTTCTACAATCCCAAGGTGTAAAATAAACAATACGGTTCTTTTAACCAATTTATTCTTTTCTTCTTCGCTTACAATATCTGCAGACGTAATCGTGTAGAACTACCTACTAGAATTTTTTAAAGACTATTCATTTTTCAACTCTTGAAGTCTCCGTGAATTCTATGAATTCGCCCATATAGTCTTTCGAATCCTCTTTGAAGTTCCAGAAGTTTCTCGAAGTCTGATGAAATCCTATAGAAAATTCTTGGATCCTTTGTCATCTTGAAGACCACCGTCACGATGCGCTATTTTTCGGAGTCAATAACCCCTCGGTTTGAGACGGTACACTCGTATGAATTATAATACAAAAAACTGGAAAAATCATATTAAAAAAAAAAAAAACGTCATCGATATTCGTATTTCCCTATTATAAGCTGACCGCCGGTCACGTAGGGATCTTCAAACAACCTATAGCGGCGCCTTTTACCGTGTGTATCAATAAAACCCACATCACATCAAAGCAGAAGAAGTTGCCTATGATTAGGCGCACGCAAAAAAACCAAGTGATTCAAATAATATAGGAAATAACAAACGAAACGACACAAAATATTCAAATTCAAATGCAATTTGACTGAAAATCGGAACCACTGATTTCGATCTTATTGTGAGAACGCATGCGATGCAGCGCCTTCCCTTTTAACGTGAGTATCAATGGAACCCACGTCACATCAAAGCACGACAAGTTGCCTATGATTAGGCGTACGCAACAAGCTTCAAATAATGTAAGGTGAGTTCGGTAATATATCTTTGAACTAATCAGAATGCGGAAAAAATAAACGATACGACACGAAATGATCGAATTCAAATAAAATTTTATTGATAATTGGAACCATTGAACTCGATCTTAGAACGCATGCGATGCAGCGCCTTTTACCGTGAGTATCAGTGGAACCCACGTCACATCAAAGCACGACAAGTTGCCTATGATTAGGCGTACGCAACAAGCTTCAAATAATGTAAGGTGAGTTCGGTAATATATCTTTGAACTAATCAGAATGCGGAAAAAATAAATGATACGACACGAAATAATGATCGAATTCAAATAAAATTTTATTGATAATTGGAACCATTGAACTCGATCTTAGAACGCATGCGATGTAGCGCCTTTTACCGTGAGTATCAGTGGAACCCACGTCACATCAAAGCACGACAAGTTGCCTATGATTAGGCGTACGCAACAAGCTTCAAATAATGTAAGGTGAGTTCGGTAATATATCTTTGAACACGAAATAATGATCGAATTCAAATAAAATTTTATTGATAATTGGAACCATTGAACTCGATCTTAGAACGCATGCGATGTAGCGCCTTTTACCGTGAGTATCAGTGGAACCCACGTCACATCAAAGCACGACAAGTTGCCTATGATTAGGCGTACGCAACAAGCTTCAAATAATGTAAGGTGAGTTCGGTAATATATCTTTGAACTAATCAGAATGTGGAAAAAATAAACGATACGACACGAAATGATCGAATTCAAATAAAATTTTATTGATAATTGGAAACATTGAACTCGATCTTAGAACGCATGCGATGCAGCGCCTTTTACCGTGAGTATCAGTGGAACCCACGTCACATCAAAGCACGACAAGTTGCTTATGATTAGGCGTACGCAACAAGCTTCAAATAATGTAAGGTGAGTTCGGTAATATATCTTTGAACTAATCAGAATGCGGAAAAAATAAACGATACGACACGAAATAATGATCGAATTCGAATAAAATTTTATTGATAATTGGAACCACTGATTTCAAGCGCAGTCTCCTTCATGTAGAGTGCGAACCCTGCGGTAAATCTGGATTCGTCGAAATATCGAAGCGTTCCTAGCGGCAAACATATGAAGACGTTGAGTAAAAACAAGTGAGCGACAGAAGCTCGATGAGAACGAGTAGGTATACGCGATGTAGTTGCAGTTCATCAGAGACACGACACCCGTGTTTATTCGAGGGTCGTGAAATCCGAGTTTACGGCAACAACGTCGTGGGTCGTGAGATCGATAAATTGTCGAACTAAATCACCGACACGAAGCTCGAAGGTGGATTAAAAAAAAACAAATAACAGGATAAATCACGATGACCAAAGTGTGCAGAGGGGGTGTTCGCAGTGTTCAGTGAAGACAACGTCCAACAATGAACGCGATGTTGATATATTTATCCGAGGGATCGTTAAAAGTTGATTAACCGCCATGTCGGCGACGGACCAATCGGATTCGCGACGTTCCGTCGTTCCTGGTTCGAGTCCAGTCCTCGAATAAAAATCCATCCCACGGAGTGTGTGCTACTGCTGCTGCTGCTGCTGCTGGTGCGAATGACAACAAAAGAGATTGATAGAAGAGTTTTTAGGAAGTTTCGCGGTTCGCGTAGTATGTATCGCCCACCCACGTACATAAGGAAGAAAAAATAGTAGCTAGTTGCGTGTGTGTGCAGTGTGAGAAAAGGGTATCATAAAAAAAACCCGTTTACCAAACGTTCATTTATTTATTTTTTCTCTCTCCCTCTTGTGTTTACAACAAAAACCTGAATAATAAAGAAGGTATTTATAAAAATAGTCGTTTACACTGCGTGACGGGTAATATGAAGAGAAGAAATGCCGAGTGCGGCAAGCTTCGGAGGCCCTTAAAACGAAACAAAATAACCGAAGGAATTTACGGAAGGTAAGTTACTCGCATTCTCCGTCTGTCCTGTCTCTCTCCCGACGGTCGCCATATGTGTGCATCACAATGGCTGATCTTAAAAATAACCAAAAACCAATTCGCGGCTGTATGCCCCGTGTTTGTTTACTCCTCGCCTTAAAGAGTCCGACTCGAGAGAAAAGGAAATATAAGCTCAATGCTAGAATTTTTTTCCAGCACGCTGCTATATCTCAAGTTCCTGCTGCTATGGGCGATGGTTATTCTCGCAGACTTCATACTAGAATTCAGATTTGAATTTCTTTGGCCTTTTTGGCTGCTTCTCAGAAGTGTCTACGACTCTTTCAAGTACCAAGGCTTGGTGAG
Organism: Euura lappo; assembly: GCA_018257835.1. Lineage (NCBI taxonomy): Eukaryota > Metazoa > Arthropoda > Insecta > Hymenoptera > Tenthredinidae > Euura > Euura lappo. Next base: position 109,346 of record JAEUYN010001435.1, read on the forward strand.
TATCGATCGGACCCGGTTTCCGCCGATCCGTTCCGTTCCGTCTGACACGACTCGTTCTCTCTTCCAGGCCTTTTCAGTATTTTTCATTTGCATCGCCCTGACGTCAGACATGATTTGTTTCTTCTTCATACCGGTTCACTGGCTATTTTTCGCCGCCAGCACCTATGTATGGGTACAATACGTCTGGCACACGGGTGAGTCTGAGGAATTCTACCCGATCCTTGACCCCAAATCGATAACGAGCCCTTTTCTTTCCCTCAGACAAAGGCGTCTGTCTGCCGACGGTCATGCTGTGGCTACTTTTTCTCTACATAGAGGCCGCCGTGCGGTTGCGTGATCTTCGTCACATGCCGTTTCACCTGGACCTCTGTAGACCCTTCGCCGCGCACTGGTATGGATCAAACTTCGGCATAATTGAAGATAGAATTACAGTATTGTATTTATATTCCAGCATCGGCTATCCTGTGGTGACGTTGGGCTTTGGATTCAAAAGCTACGTCGGCTACAGAATGAGACAGGTGAGAGTTTTTGGCGCGGCTACGAATCCTGGGAGTATTTACTGTAATTGTTACCGTTTTTTCAGAGAAAACAGAAAGACGTAGCTAAAGAGAACGAGTTTTATCTTCAATTACTGCAGCAGGCGCTGCCGGTAGAGCAGCAAGCTGCTAACATGCAGCAGCTGCAGCCACAGGTGCAATTACAAACACAGTTAGCCTCCTCTAATCAACAGGAGCAAAACACAAAGTCCCAATTGCAGAGGCCAAATCCTCAGTACAACACAAGCCCTGAAAAGAGTAGAGGCGGTTGTAACTCGAGTACAGAAGTCAGTCCGCAAAATGGGGGAGTTAATCACAGCGGAGCGCCGCAGGCGCAAACAGTTGGGACGAAAAATAGCCACAGAAAATCACTCGACAAGGGGGATAACAAGGGAGACGATCAGAGCAAACAAACCACCGCGAGTATATCGCAAAACGATAAAAGCGATAAGAGGTTCGCGCACAGCAACGGAACCACAGTGCCTCAGAACGACCTGCAGTTTATCGAGAGGGTTGGGTAAGCCGGGGCGCACATACTCCGAATTAGAAAGAGCCTCTGGATATCTAATCGATACTTTATTTCCCTAAACCGCAGCTCTGTGAACGACTTTGACGTAAACGAGGTGGAAAAGGACAAATCCGTGAAGGGAGGCGGCGCCGCGCACAGTTCGGTGAAGATACAGTCCAACGGATCCGCGGGCGGTAAATGGAACAATGTCAAAGACAGCAGGGAATCTTCGACGACTGTAAACGGACAGAGGGAGAGAAAGGGTCGGCAGGCTAAACCGGCCGTCGATACGGCCGCGGAGCAACAGAAACAACAGGACGAATACTGCCAGAGGTGTGAAATCGGTCGTTTGAAACAGGAAACAATTCCTCTTCTTGAATGTCGCTAATTCCTTGATGTCGATGAAATAGGATACTGGTGTGTCGCAGGCTCGAGGCAGACGTCAAACGACTAAAATCCGACCTCCAGTCGAGTCGGCAAGTCGAGCAGGACTTGCGTCTGCAGATCAACACTCTAGTCACCGGGGAGAGACAAGCAAAGGGTGACATTCAGCAGTTGCAACACGACAATGAGCAGCTGCAGAATAAGTGAGGGAGACCGGAGACCGATTTTTATTCGCGAGTCGGCTCGATTATCCCTGTTTTTACTTTCCTATCTTTACAGATTACACGGTCTGGTACAGGCGCGTCAATCGGACAAAAAGCATATATCCATTTTGGAAAGACGAGTTATAGACGAAACTAGACAAAAGAATACATACGAGGCTTCTTTGGCTGTTGAGAAAAGAGCTCGTCGAGCAGCCGAGGATGCTCTGAGCTCGGTTCCTCCCCCGCCTCCTCCGGTCAGGCAGGAGTGTACCGACGCTTGTAAATCTCGAAGAGCACAAATGGAGCAGGATCTGAAGAACCTGCGCAGAGAACTCAAGACGAAGGACGAGAGGTGACTTCAGACTCTGAGACAACCAGATTAGGATCCTAATCCAAGATTTTATGAACACAGGTACCTTGTCGCGGAGAAGGACGTCGCGCGGTGTAAGGAAAGCCACGGAGAGACTGAAATCCTGTTAAACGCGTTTGGCGCCCTGCAGGAGAAGACGACTCACCTCGAAAACAGTCTTAGTGCGGAGACTAGGATCAAACTAGATCTTTTCTCCGCCCTAGGGGAGGTGAACCGCAAGCTGGAGATCAAAGAGAGTGAGTTTCACGATTCAACAAGAGTTGAATGGAAAAATGAAAGGGATTTTCATCAATACTTCGCGTGTCTAATGGCATAAGGTCGTAAGCGCCAAAAACACGATTTTGGTGGCAAAAGGTCGTATCATTTTTTTTCACGCCATTCGCTCTAAAAATGATCAAAACGTATTAGATCAATTGAAATTACGTAAATGCAAAAGGTCGTATGTTGGGCGAATACGTCATTCTTTCATTACAATTTTTGAGGAAAATAACAACAAATGGTAAAAGCAGAAGGTCGTATCCGCCATTTTTTTTTTTTAATTTCTCATGATTTTTTCAAAAAGCTGTAAAAACCCGTGAAACGCAAAGAAAAATCGAAATCGACGACGTTTCGAGAAATTCGATAAAAAAATTCGTTGTTAAAAGCAGAAGGTCGTATCCGCCATTTTTTTTTTTTTTTTCATGATTTTTCCAAAAAGCTGTAAAAACCCGTGAAACGCAAAGAAAAATCGAAATCGACGACGTTTCGAGAAATTCGATAAAAAAATTCGTTGTTAAAAGCAGAAGGTCGTATCCGCCATTTTTTTTCATGATTTTTCCAAATAGCTGTAAAAACTCGTGAAACGCAAAGAAAAATCGAAATCGACGACGTTTCGAAAAATTCGATAAAAAAAAATTCGTTGTTAAAAGCAGAAGGTCGTATCCGCCATTTTTTTTATCATGATTTTTCCAAAAAGTTGTAAAAACCCGTGAAACGCAAAGAAAAATCGAAATCGACGACGTTTCGAGAAATTCGATAAAAAAAATTCGTTGTTAAAAGCAGAAGGTCGTATCCGCCATTTTTTTTCATGATTTTTCCAAATAGCTGCAAAAACTCGTGAAACGCGAAGAAAATTGAAAAAACGACCGTTTAGAAAAAGTCGATAAAAAATATTCGCAGATCAAAGCAGAAGGTCGTATCCGCCATTTTTTATTTTTTATTTTTTATGATTTTTTCAAAAAGCTGTAAAAACCCGTGAAACGCAAAGAAAAATCGAAATCGACGACGTTTCGAGAAATTCGATTAAAAAAATTCGTTGTTAAAAGCAGAAGGTCGTATCCGCCATTTTTTTTTCAAGTTATTTTTCATGATTTTTCAAAAAGTCTCAAAAACACCTGAAACGCGAAGATAAATTGAAAAAACGACCGTTTCGAAAAATTCGATAAAAAATATTCGCAGATAAAACCAGAAGGTCGTATCCGCCATTTTTTTTTTCGTTTATTTGGCGGATACGACCTTCTGCAATTAATGGAAACCATTTTTTTTTCTGCGAAGTTAGGACTGAAAGGTCGTATCCACCGGTACATACGACCTTCTGCTTTTAATTGACCTAGTATTAAATTTCAACGTTTATGAACGAATCTTCGGGTCCTTAGTCTAAATACGATTTTTAAAAATATATACGACCTTTTGCTGTTACGAAAAGCAAAAAGTCGTATATTGGCGCTTACAACCTTATGTCATTAGACACGCGGCTTCACAAAAATTCTCGGCAAAATTTCTCATCCCACGTTCGTTCGGTTTCCCGCAGATGTGATAAGGTCTCAGGAGAAGGAAATCGACATGCTGAAGGCTAAGATCGCACAAGACTTGGCCGTTATGCCTCAAGATTCGTTCGGACCCGGACCGGCTTCGAGTTCGGCGACCTCAAAGCTCAGATTGAACAGCGACGTTCGAGTCGGAGGTAATAAAATTCGCGGGACTGAAAATCCCTGTCCGGGCTGCACCGTATCCAACCTGGATCCAAACGCTACTGCATATACGCCAAAAGGTTCATTGGTCGCGTCCACAGAGGCTTAATAAAGAGTTTTTTTTTGTCACTCGCCCCGTCAGAATCAAAGCCCCCAGAAACCCGGTCCAACAAACTTCACCCGCCATCCCTTGAACATGTTTCAGGCTCAGCTTTGCTTAATTTTTCCAAACATTATCATTGATTGTCACAGTACAAGTTGAGGCGGTCTCAATTTTTTCCGCGATTTCATGACGCAAAATTCTTCTCTTTTAGCCTGAAACATGATTTGTAAATATCGGCAGGTAATCACTAACACACCTAAATTGAGTACAGAGTATCTAAATTCGCCCTCGAATGCTCAGATACGCTGCGGTAGTGTTCTCGCAAAAAATTGGCGAGTTGGAACAACAGACGTGACGATAGAGGACAAATTTCTTTTCTTTTTCATTCAATTTTTGGTTGCTTTGAATCAGATTCTGCACAATTTGCTTAACTTTCTGAATTTGTTAAAACGAAAAACGCGAACCCTCTCGCAGCGTGTCGATATTTTTGTAATAAAAAAAATTGGCTTGCGAGGGCGTTGAAGTACTGAAAACCTGAAGCTGAAAAAAGTACTGTATTCAACGTCATCGTTAAAATAAGACATTCGGATTCATGAGATCATCGATTATAATAAATGAAACTAAAACTGAGGGAAAAGAAACTAACTTAAAATACAACTGGATAGCAAAAGAACTGAATGAAATTTTTTGAGCTTGAAAAATTGAAAATTTAGAACCAGAAACGATATTGGGACACTGAACTTGATCCTTTGATCCTTGTTTAAAATGATTGTCCTTGCAACAGTAACGGGGAAATTATCGATTATTTTTTGGCGCTGGAGTTTTTGGACAAAAAAATATGCCTATCATCGACACACGACTCGCGATGGCTTTGAAAGGCAGTTTTCCTAGCATTCTTCTCATTGTATATAAACTGTACGAAGTGGAAAACCCAGTTTGGATATCATAGCACCCATTTTCATTACACGCTACACGTTATACACATTACATATTTTCACTTGTATGTATTAGAAAACGAACAGCACTCACATGACAATCTTATTTATTTATTATTTATTGTTTAAACATTTAGTAGAAAAAGTGCTTCGGGAGGATCCTTTCATCAACTTGCTTACTCACATTAATTCCAAATGCTTTGTGGACACAAATTTTCATTACTCTAAAATCTTCGAAACACACTTGATCCAATTCACTCCTCATTATATCCGTGTTTCTACCGAAACTGTATACATTTTGATTTCCCTCGATATCATAATCAGTTTACCGTATGGTATAAATCAAATCGCACGTTGGCGGAGGGGCTTTTTCGATTTAACAAAGTTTTTCGCTTGAATAATTTGATTAACTGCTCATTACCATCGCTTACAGTAATTCTTTTCTTTGCTTTACTCGCTAAGCTAATCACAAAGCTTCTGTTTACATTATAATTTATTAATAATAATAATAGTAATAATAGTATTGTTAAAATAATTATTTTCATTATTTTTTCTTTTTCTTATTTCTAGAGAGTTAAAAAACTTGAAGGAAAAGTGTATTAAAATTTGTGTTCACATTTGTACAGATCGTTACAATTGGTCAGAGTCTAATGGGTCGACTTACGTTAGGCCCGAACCAGAAACCTCCTTTCACGCTTAAGTTACGTCATGCTTAGTGCTACGCTTCCCTTTCACTGTCGGACCACAGAGTTGACGATGATTAAAGAGAGCGAGCGAGAGAAAGAAAAGAAAATCATTCAAGTCTAGAGGAAAGAAAAAAACTTCAGAGAAGCTTTTACCCCGGTCCTCTCGATGATCGACGCTCGTTTGTAACTAGATATTATACAGATTAAAAAAAGAAAAAAAAAAATACTAACACCCGAATGGTCATTTTACATAAATTATTAATATTATTATTATTAATTTATACATATAAAAAATATTGCCAAATGAAATTTGATTTCTACTACTATGTTATGTTGTGTGTGATAAATTGATCAAAAGCAACAACTACAACAAAAAATAAGGGTACACGAACATGAAAATTGAAATGAGGCATTTGCACGGCGCATCGATAAGTCGCAAAGGCTCGTCCCTCGAGAAAATGAAAAACAAAAGGTTGATAGTCTTAATTTCTAATATCAGATTCAGGAATAAAATGTTTCCTATTAATTAGATAATTATTATTTTCGATCACCTATTATAAGATTTCGAGTCGATAGCCGAATCGACTCTCTTCATTATCGTTATTATCATCATCCTAATTATTCACGTTAGGCAAAAAAAAAAAAAAAATCAGGTATCTTTCGCTCCTGCCTTACTTCCCTTCTCTGTTTATTCTATGACAATGCGAACAGCAAAGTTACACAAATTTATTCCAATCAATGGCTGTTGCGGTGAAAGAAAGAAAAAAAAAACACCCCGGTATATTAAATTTATACTACTAAACTACTTTATTGTACTTAATATCTATTATAATTATTTTCATTTTCGTTTTGCAATGATTCTAACATCGGCTTCCTTAATTCGTCGCTTGAACTGCGTCAGCACAAAAAATAAATAAGGTACAGAGTCGTAACGAATACTTCCTAAAACGAATAGACAGTATCGTTGCTGTTGTGAAAATCGTGTAGAACGAGACTTTGGATATTGTTATCTGATTTAATTCAATTTACTCTGATAATTGAACGAGAATTTTTTTTATTTTTATTTTTTTCCACCTTATCAAAGGTTTAGTAGTGACTTAGTTTATTTAATTGAACGATATAAAGAAGAAGAAACGTTGACAAACTAGTTTTTCTTTTTCTATATTCTCTGACTGTGTTAATTATCATTGATCGTTGATATTGGAAGAAAAAAAAAGAAACAAAGTAAGAAGAAAAATAAACAAAAACAAAAAGGTGTGATAATAATTATTGTTCGTCAATTTTGTACTGATTAAAATTTTAATGCGCTTCCAACATTTAATTACGTACTTACTTTACCTTGTTAGAATTATTATTATTATTATTATTATAGTTATTATATTAAATTACTTATTATGATATATATATTTTTTAAATTAGATCTAAGTTCGATAGAAATTAATCGACTAATTAATTTATAGTTGCTGTTTTTTTTTTTAGTTCTTTTTTTTTTTTTTTTGCGAAAGAAAAAAACAGCATTGATCTCACACCACAAAGGGTCGCAGTGCTTGCGTCGTGCAAATGTCCTAAACAAAAAAAATCTTCAAGATTCTTAATTGTCATGCGATCGATGTAACATGTAAGAAAATCTGACATCCTAGATTTGGTCGAAACAGAAAAGAAAAAAAAAATTATGATTACAGTTTGCACAAATTTCTGATAGTTGATTATTATTATTATTATTATTGTGAATTATTCAAAATTGTTGAGAATAAAATTAAACGCTTGATTTTTTTTTCGGCGTACAACGTCAAGTTATAAAAGACTATCTTTGATGATGATGATCAAATATTCTTATCTTAGATAATCAGTTTATGACAAAAGTAAATCACTAAATAAATTGCAATTTAAAATTGTGTAAAAGATCTAATTGATTGATTGATATTTGTTGTACTTCGTTAATAACGTCTCGTAATATTTTCAGTGCCCTATACTGAATCCATTATATATACATTACATATTATATATTTGTTAATAATGTTTGTAACATTGCATGTATAACTTATCGCTCTTCTTTCGAGAGGAGGGAGTATACATAATTATTGATAAACTTGGTCGAAAGACGAAAAAAAGAAGAAAAAATAACAACAGAGAACACACAAAATGACAAAAGAATAAAATTAAATTAAATACAATTTTCGATAAAACTTGAAAGTACAAAATATTTAAAATGGAATAGGACACATCACATTTAATCAATATATAATTAATACGCATCATAGACGAGAATCAATTTCTTTTTTTCTCTGTTATAGTTGAATCTTATGCGATTGAAAATGAAATATTGATCGGTAAAAACTGATGGTACTGATTATTATCCTGGAATATTGTCATCATCGATCTTCCTTTGAGACCACTTATCTACAATAGAATCGATATTTATGTTTTTGATTCTACATTATAACTGAAAAAGAGAAGAAGAAAAATTTTACAATAATGATAAAATGCTCGATGATTGCATGTCAATAAAAAAATTTAAAAAAAATGTTTCGAAAGTCGTGTAAAACCAACATAAAGAAACATTTCTCTACTCAATTCCTTTAGCTTTATTGAAAGTTTGCATCGCGTCGATTGTTAAGAAATTTTTTCTCGCCGTTCTCCTTATTGTCAAAAACAAAGAAGGGAAAACCGAAAGTGGTACATTGCTAGTGTCCTTTTATCGAACAAGAACCCTCAGCGAAGTCCAATGCGAAAAATTGAATATAGTTATTCTATGTACAGATATAATTTATGACATCCGGTACTTGAGTCGTCGATATGCACATTACGAAAATGTCGAAACAAACAAGAAAAACTACAAGCAATACATACATGAAATGTGATTGGCATTAAAGTTTCAATATAAGAAGAAATTGTGAACCGTCTAAAGTCGTAGACAGTGGAAAAATATTTGGGGATAAAACGAATTGAAGCAAACAAGAAAGAAAGAAAGAAAGAAGATGAAAAAAACTTCACCTACACTATTTTCTAACGCACTTAGGTCTTACTACCATAACTTGGCTGAACACAGAGAGTCTTCTCCGAATAATAATATTTCTGTTCAATATTAATATTGAAGGAATTTGATATTTCAAAGGAAAAAAAACCAGAATAATAATATACGTAGAGAAGACAGAATATTGTACAATGAGTTATATAAGAAGATATTATGTATCAAAAGAGAGGATGAATTTTTTTTTCAATTTTTTTTTTTATGGATACATAATAAAAGTACGGTGGGATAAGCATAATTATTTTTTTCATCTTTTGGAGTTATTCTGCTCTCTATCTGTGTGTCAAAGTCATTTGAAATGAAATAAAACAAAATATTATTGAAAACAAAAAGAATGGAAAACTTTACATGGAACTTGATTTTTTGTCATATTACCCTTCGCCTTCTTTCACAGCGAGCAGCAATGCCCTATCGATGCTTGGTTCAACATGTTTCAAGAATAGTTATTCGGTACTGGATTTATTAAAAATTCTTTCAAAAAATTCTTTACAAAGTTTTTTAAATTTAAAACCGCATTAAAGCATATAAAATCATCACTCACTAAGTTTATAAAATTACACACCCGAATATCAATGATATTATCAATGCATAAAATATGTCATTATACATACATACGTACGCAAAAACTTTCCTTTTGGCTGTAACAAATCTAGCCTAGATCACAGTCAACAATCGCAATAGCAGTACATCATAGTAAGGCAACGTGAAATAGTGTAGCGAGCCGTTGACGGTACGTCATGGAATAGCTCAGTGTACAAAATGTATTATTATCGCAGATGAATCTTACATCCATTTCGTTAAATAATTTCATCGTTTTCATAGATTCAAAATTTTGATAACAAATGTATAGAAATTACGAAATTTAATACTACTCCTAATTTGGTAACGATATAAAATATTTTTCAATTTCTGTTAAAATAATTGCACATTTTCTTTATTTTAATAGGAACCTTATAGATTAAACCGTAGATAAACTTATATATCGATCAAAATAACGATTCATATAAAAGATTCTCCAAAAATTTTCAAAAACATTACTTTGTAAATAAATGTTCTACGAATTTACCAAATTCTCGAACAGATGACTTAAATAAACTAAAATGCTTAAATTCTGCGATCGGTAGACGACGATTAACAGTTCTGATCTGACATCATCATTTGGCACGTGTGCAGTCACACATTTTATTGATTCGATAATTTACGATGCAAGAGCGACTTCTTCTCGAATTTTCTGAAGCAGGATCTTGGCAACGTTAACTTTGTTACCATAGGCATCCTCATCTGTAAAATTATCGACACTTATTTCATCAATTCAACGTATTAGAACATCAGGTACACTTACCCTCGTAGAAAATCAATTCGCAAAGATCACGAACTTCCGGTTTGCTCTTTATGATATGACGCAGCGTTCGGTAAAACGATCCGACGATCTCTTTTCGGTAATCGTTGTAGGCAGCTGAAACAAAAATCCCCCGGAGAGGCTTGGTAATCGGATGAACGAAGGACACTGAGAAAAGCCAAGTATCATTTATACGTACTCGAATCTTTCCCAGAGTGCTGCAAGACTTCGTAGAACGTAAGAAGCGGAGTCGCACCTTCCGTTACTACATACACCGGAGTGCTTCCACTATCTATACCTCCGGGATGTATTTTGTACACGGTATTGGCATAAGGCCGTTGTTTTACACCTGCTCGATTTTTTACAACACCAGACATTTTCTGGAATAATTTTTATCACTCATCAATGTAGGAAAAAGAAAGACAGTTTTACAAAGGTTGCCTACCGCTACACTTTCCATCCAGTTATAACTAACTTCGTTGAGATCTGGGGGTATGCGAAGGGAAGTAGGAATCAGAATCATGAGCTTCTTCACAGAGATATTGATGGCGTTTATCGATTCAAAGTCTTCAATGTTCTCGGACAAGCCTAGATGCAAATTTTGTCAAATTAGACTTTTGTAGAACAGACATACACTGCGGTTCGGTTCTTACCTTTGTTCCCATCCCCAAGTGAAGGAAGAACTATGTACAAATACCCGTAATAGTAGCTGTAAGCCATGCTGCTTCCATAATCCAATCCATTCAATTGCGTAAGCTTCAGAGCTGTGTCCAGTCTGCATTCGTCCTAATGGAAGTAGAAATGATGAAAGCTGTGGTTTACCAACGATTGTTTTCATACAATAACCAGCGCTGTGAATCGCACTCACTACATTCAACAGGCGTATTATAAGCAGCGAAGATATCAGCGAGAGTACCGAAGCCTCTGGACCAAAGGTGCAAAGGTATGTGACGGGGTTTCCAACATCGAACCACATTCCCTGTAAGAAATCGACATAAAATTCATTGACGTTGCTTGAAATTTGTTCTTTAATACTGGTTCAATTATCGCCCTTGGATTTTGAGAACACGAATAACTGGACTTACAACAAATAAGGCCACACACAAGACGATGATTATGATAGACAGCGTGTTGGGCGGCTTCAGTGCCGCTGTGAAAACAGCTCCAACGCTGCCGTCGTACCGTGCATGGACATGTCGCAATTCTTCAAACAAGTTGCAGAGCCTCCATAGGCAGGCAGCGGCTGCTATCGCGAGCACGTTGGCTGCTGTACAGTAGCCTTGGAATAAAATGCTCGGTATTATTACAAAGACCACGACTGGGATTCAAATGTTTGAAATGTAGGGAATTATCATTTTTCATTGCGCGTGAACTGCGTTACATTGAAGTCTTACTTACAGCTGTACTTGATGGCTATCGCGAAGTCTCGATTCCTAGACGCATAGTATGTACACACTGAAAACAAAATTTCACATTCTTCACACTTTAGTTATCAAGTTAGGAAGTCAACTTTAAACAGAGATTGCGGTGCATAGCTTACAAATTCGGAACGCTTTTGAATCGGAATTATTATAGACGAGTATAGTTTCTGCTAGAACAGTATCTTGAATTGTAATGTCAAAGTTGAATCTCTCACTCTACACACCCTGAAACTATTCAAAGCTGAAGATAAGGAAGCATTCCATTTTCACTCAGTTTTGAGTTGACCCAATGTTGCATTATAGCTATACGGTCATGTGACTACCTAACAGCTTACCAGCCAAAAGTAAGATTATCACTATGATCTGCAGGATGAGCGCTACGTGGCCACGATCATTGGGGATGTTTTTGGGGTAGAGTAGCTGCCCTCCCTTCAGTTCTTTCACTACCTGTACGGATAGGCGAGATTATTACAGGTTTGAAAACATTCTGAGAAATGAGACAATCCTAGAAGAAGGTAGAATCAGCAGCTCTGTAGCATCCCACTCTGAGTTTCATTCATTTGGACAATATCGAGAGAAGAGACATACGTATCGGTCGATGATGAGTAGTAACTTGCCTGGAAATCATCCTCGGCGATCCTCTCAGTCGTTCTGTTCAAAGACATCGTACGTCGTTGATTATCCTTAGCCAATGTCGTCAAATTTTACTCGTTACAGTTGGGAAGTTGTGCACCCAATAAACTTTAAGCTCTGATACTAACTGCGTTATGACATCCGTCCAGATATATAAACTTTCCACTTGAATCACTGAGCAAACAATAAAGAAAAGTAGGTAGATTAGGTATACTTTAATCCGCTAACTACACACGAGCGAAACAAAAAGGAATTCACCATGAAATGATTGTATGTTATTTGGTATTCTCATTCCTCATTCGCGTAGAAACTATATTATTGTTTAAAAAGAAGAGATATAGTACATCGATAAGCAACGATACTTCGTACGATAATCATCCCAATGCGTAGAATGCGTGTATATAATCACTGATTCGGCACATCGCTGTACAACGTAAATACGTTCAAACGTGTTGATGCGTTGCATCTGTGGAATCGGTATCAAATTCTGCAAATGCGTAATCAACACTTCCTTCTCAGGCCGGCTTCAAGTACAGTGAAACCTCATGTATACGATTTTCAAGGGGTATTGCAAAAAATACGTACAAGTGCGAATTACGTTGAAGTGAAATACTTCAGTGTCGCAGATTTACTGCAGGGGCCGAAGAAATGTTACGTATAAGCGAGAAAACCGTACAAGTGCAAATCGTATAAACGAAGTTTCACTGTATTTCGGTGATATACGTACCGTGTGTTTTTCTCCGGCGAACACCGCGTCAACTGCGTTTCCAAAAGCGCCGGATGCATGCGGTGTGCGATTGTGTTTACATTCCGAGAAATTGTCGAACCAAACACACGTTACGTCACGCGCCGATGCCGGTTATTAATATCTCACCACCGCGAACCTCATAGGCCGTGAATAAAATGCGTACATGCATAGATTACAGTGCTAATGTATGTATATGCCCGCAAGCTCATTCTTATGGTTCACTTATTCGCTGAGCACAGCTGTGGATGATTGAACTGTTGAACATTCCGTAAACCATAAGCCCATACGCAGAAGCCAGTGCGCATGCGCATTACTTACTATGCTTTCGCTTGGGCCTAGTGCGCATGCGCAATAGATTATGCCGTTTGCTTACGGCTTGCCGAATGTTATGTCGCGTTCCGAAATTCGCAGCTCGCGCCTAAAATCTATAGCAAGCAGTGCGACGGAGACTGTTGACCGTGCTGTATTGGCTATGATTGAATATTCTTATCTTAGATAAGCAGTTTATGACAAAGGTAAAACGGAATACATTGCAATTTGAAATTGAGTGCAAGATCTAATTGATTGATAGTTGTTGTACCTACTTCGTTAATAATGCGGTATGTCTCGTAATATTTTGAGTTTACATATTATTTGTGAATAATGTTTGTAACATTGTATGTATATCTTATCGCTTTTCTTCCGAGAGGAGGGAGTGTACATAATTATTGATAAACTCGGTCGACAGACGAAAAAAAAAACAACAGAGATACACAAAACGACAAAGAATAAAATACAAAAAGATAAAATTTCGATAAAACTTGAAAAAAAAAACCAGAATAATAATAATATGTGTAAAGAAGACAGAATATTGTACAATGAGTTATATAAGAAGATAGTATGTATCAACAGAGAGGATGAACATTTTTTTCCATTTTTTTTTTATAGATAGATAATAGAAGTACGCTGGGAAGTATAATTATTTTTTTCATCTTTTGCAGTTATTCTGCTCTCTATCTGTGTGTCAGTCATTTAAAATGAAATACAACAAAATATTATTGAAAACAAAAAGAATAGAAACTTTACATTGAACTTAATTTTTTGTCATATTACCCTTCGCCTTCTTTCACAGCAAGCAGCAATGTCCTATCGATGATTGGTTCAACATGTTTCAAGAATCGTTATTTGGTACTGGATTTATTAAAAATTCTTTCAAAAAATTCTTTACAAAGTTTTTTAAATTTAAAACCGCATTAAAGCATATAAAATCATCACTCACTAAGTTTATAAAATTACACACCCGAATATCAATGATATTATCAATGCATAAAATACGTCATTATACATACGTACGCAAAGCTTTCCTTTTGGCTGTAACAAATTTAGCCTAGATCACAGTCAACAATCGCAATAGCAGTACATCATAGTAAGGCAACGTGAAATAGTGTAGCGAGCCGTTGACGGTATGTCATGGAATAGCTCAGTGTACAAAATGTATTATATCGCAGATGAATCTTACATCCATTTCGTTAAATAATTTCATCGTTTTCATAGATTCACAATTTTGATAAAAAATGTATAGAAATTACGAAATTTAATACTACTCCTAATTTGGTAACGATATAAAATATTTTCCAATTTCTGTTAAAATAGTCGCACATTTTCCTTATTTTAATAGGAACCTTATAGATTAAACCGTAGATAAACTTATAGATCAAAATAACAATTCAAATAAAAGATTCTTAAAAAAATTTCAAAAACATTATTTTGTAAATACATGTCCTACGAATTTACCAAATTCTCGAACAGATGACTTAAATAAACTAAAATGCTTAAATTCTGCGATCGGTAAACGATGACTAACAGTTCTGATCTGACATCATCATTTGGCACGTGTGCAGTCACACATTTTATTGATTCGATAATTTACGATGCAAGAGCGATTTCTTCTCGAATTTTCTGAAGCAGGATCTTGGCGACGTTAACTTTCTTACCATAGGCGTCCACATCTGTGAAAAAGTATCGACACTCGTTTCATAAATTCTACATATTAGAACAGCAGATACCCTTACCTTCGTAAAAAATCAATTCGCAAAGATCACGAACTTCCGGTTTGCTCTTTATGATATGACGCAGCGTTCGGTAAAACGATCCGAGGATCTCTTTCTTGTAATCGTTGTAGGCAGCTGAAACAAAAATCCCCCGGAAAGGCTTGGTAATCGGATGAACAAAGGACACTGAAAAAAGCCAAGTATCATTTATACATACTCGAATCTTTCCCAGAGTGCTGCAAGACTTCGTAGAACGTAAGAAGCGGAGTCGCACCTTCCGTTACTACATACACCGGAGTGCTTCCACTACCTATACCTCCGGGATGTATTTTGTACACAGTATTGTGATATGTCCGTTCTTTCGTACCTGCCCGAGTTTTAACAACGGAAGTCATTTTCTGGAATAATTCACTATAATTTAATCAATAATTTACATCGGGAAGAGAAGTACAATTTTACAGAGACTACGGTACCTTCAGACTTTCCATCCAGTTATAGCTAACTTCCTTGAGATCTGGGGGTATGCGAAGCGAAGTAGGAATCAGAATTATGAGTTTCTTTACAGGAATTTTGACATTCTCTCTCGATTCATAGTCTTCGATGCTCTCGTACAAGCCTAGGTGAAAAATTTTTCGAATGAGTCTTTTGTAGAATAGATAAAAACTGCGTTTCGTCCTTTACCTTTGTTCTCATCTCCAAGTGAGGGAAGAACTATGTTCAAATACCCGTAAAAGTAGCTGTAAGCGTGGCTGCTTCCGTAATCCAATCCATTCGATTGCATAAGCTTCAGAGCTGTGTCTAGTCTGCATTCGTCCTAATGGAAGTAGAAATGATGAGAGCTGTGGTTTAACAACGATTGTTTTGGTACAATAACCAGCGCTGTAAATTCCACTCACTATATTCAAGAGGCGAATTATCAGCATCGAAGAACTCAGCGAGAATACCAAAGCCTCTGGACCAAAGTTCCAAAGGTATGTGAGGGGGTTTCCAACATCGAACCACATTCCCTGTAAGAAATCGACATAAAATTCATTGAAGTTGCTTGAAATTTGTTCTCTAATACTGATTCAATTATCGCCCTTGGCTTTTGAGAACACGAATAACTGGACTTACGACAAATAAGGCCACACACAAGACGATGATTATGATAGACAGCGTGTTGGCCTCCAGTGCCGCTGTGAGAACATCTCCAATTCTGCCGTCGTACCGTGCATGGACATGTCGCAATTCTTCAAATAGGTTGCAGAACCTCCATGAGTAGGCAATGAGTGTTATCAAGAGCACGTTGGCTGCTGTACAGTAGCCTTGGAATAAAATATTCGTTATTAATCCAAAGACCACGACTGGGATTCAAATGTTTGAAAAGTAGGGAATTATCATTTTTCATTGCGCATGAATCGCGTTACATTCAAGTCTTACTCACAGCTGTACTTGATGGCTATCGAGTAGAGTCGATTTCTAGCCGCAAAATATGTACACACTGAAAACAAAATTACACATTTTTCACACTTTGTTTATGAAAAGAGGGAGTACTATCGTGACCCTTGCGAAATCAACATTGAACAGGGATTGCGACTACATAGCTTACAATTTTGCAACACTTTTGAATCGGCATTATTACAGATGAGTAGTTTCTGCTGGAACAGTATCTTGAATTGTCATGCCTGTCGTAATCTCTCATCAAAATTGAGTCTTCCATTCATCACACATACTATATCACGTGACTAACAGCTTACCAGCCAATAGCAAGATCGTCAACATGATCTGCAGGATCAGCGCTACATGGCCACGATCGTCGGGGATGTTTTTAGGGTAGAGTAGCTGCCCTCCCTTCAGTTCTTTCACTACCTGTACGGATAGGCGAGATTATTACAAGTTTGAAAACATTCTGAGAAATGAGACAATCCTAGAAGAAGGAAGAATCAGCAGCTCTGTAGCATCCCACTCTGAGTTTCATTCATTTGAACGATATCGAAAGAAAAGACATACGTATCAGTCGATGTTGAGTAGTAACTTGCCTGAAAATCATCCTCGGAGAACATCTCAGTCGCTCTGTTCGCAGACATCGTACGTTGTTGATTATCCTCAGCCTACGTCATCAAATTTTACTCGTTACAGTTTGGAAGTTCTGCATCCAATAACCTTTAAGCTCTGATACTAACTGCGTTATGACATCCGTCCAGATATAAACTTTCCACTTGAATCACTGAGCAAACAATAAAGAAAAGTAAGTAGATTAGGTATACTTTAATCCGCTAAGAACACACGAGCGAAACAAAAAGGAATTCACCATGAAATGATTGTATGTTATTTGGTATTCTCATTCCTCATTCGCGTAGAAACTATATTATTGTTTAAAAAGAAGAGATAGTACATCGATAAGCAACGATACTTCGTACGATAATCATCCCAATGTGTAGAATGCGTGTATATAATCACTGATTCGGCACATCGCTGTACAACGTAGATACGTTCAAACGTGTTGATGCGTTGCATCTGTGGAATCGGTATCAAATTCTGCAAATGCGTAATCAACACTTTCTTCTCAGGCCGGCTTCAAGTACAGTGAAACCTCATGTATACGATTTTCAAGGGGTATTGCAAAAAATACGTACAAGTGCGAATTACGTTGAAGTGAAATACTTTAGTGTCGCAGATTTACTGCAGGGGCCGAAGAAATGTTACGTATAAGCGAGAAAACCGTACAAGTGCGAATCGTAGAAGATAAGTTTCACTGTATTTCGGTGATATACGTACCGTGTGTTTTTCTCCGGCGCACACCGCGTCGACTGCGTTTCCAAAAGCGCCGGATGCATGCGCTGTGCGATTGTGTTTACATTCCGAGAAATTGTCGAACCAAACACACGTTACGTCACGCGCCGATGCCGGTTATTAATATCTCACCACCGCGAACCTCATAAGCCGTGAATAAAATGCGTACATGCATAGATTGCAGTGCTAATGTATGTATATGCCTTCAAGCTCATTCTTATGGTTCACTTATTCGCTGAGCACAGCTGTGGATGATTGAACTGTTGAACATTCCGTAAACCATAAGCCCATTGGCAGAAGCCAGTGCGCATGCGCATTACTTATTATGCTTTCGCTTGTGCCTAGTGCACATGCGCAATAGATTATGCCGTCTGCTTAAGGCTTGCGGAATGTTATGCCGTGTTCCAAAATTCGCAGATCGCGCCTAAAATCTATGAAGACAGAAGACTGTTGACTGCGTTCTCCGCTGATTTCGGAACACACTCTACTAAAGATGTATGTATCACCGTGGGATGTATTGGTTGTCCTTCCGTGCCAAAAGTTACTAAAAGCTACAAAAACTGTTCAAAAAACCTGCGGCAATGATTCTTAGACGAGCAAAAGTCAATACAAATCAAATGATTCTTCCTCTGTGTAGTCAGAATTACTTTGACCTAGGTATGTAATTCGAAAATCTCAAGAATAACATAAACACAGTTATTCATCTAGATTTTCATAACTTTTGGCAGGGAAGGTATCGCCTATACATTCTTAACCTTCAAATTCAAGTTACAGCTGTGTTCTACTGTTCAACCACGGATACGAATTCACGTTTGTTTACGCAGGTTACGATCGCCGCCCTTCTTTTTCTACTTGTGTATATCAGGAGTAGTATACATATGTATATAGCGGAAATTTCTCTTTTTTCCGTAAGAGGCGCTCAAATCGCATTTTGACAATCCTTCTAACTCTACCTCAAAATTGGGGACGTGTTTTATGGCGGAGTGGAATCTCCTTATTACTACTCCGTGCTCGTGTCCTAGGAGTGAAAAAAAAGACACTCAGACTCAACAAACAAACACGACGCACTGGTCGAGTGCTCGGCGCTCTTCGCTCACGCGCCATGGAGTAGAAGGATATATATCCCCCCACATTCAGGCGTCTGAAAGTGGTCCTAGAATCCCACGTTATAGGGGGCGCTGCGAACAGCCGAGAACCGTAGAATTCCGGCGAGCGGCAAAATTTGAATATCTTTTATGACTAGCGATGTGGAATTCGAACTGCACATGTACTAGAAAGAATATTTCATTTCTTCAATATTACTCTGACCATGTAACTACGTTCAGATAAGGATTTTCTGTACTCTGACAAAGAGTGTCTTATGTCCGGAAACGGTGAGGCTCATTGAATCGAGTACAACTTTTCACTGTATAGGTGTACGTATGTTTATTTTACATCTGAGGAACGTTTTGCTCCGAGCGAGGATTCGAAGGAAGAAGGTGTGTTACAAGTGTGCTGGTCAATTTTATGTATCACGGTGGCGCTATACACAGCCGTAATAGAGTTTACGTACGTCTAGACCGACTGCCTGTAATGTCATACACTACAGAGTGCAAATAACTGAGGCTGAAAAATCAATGCTGTTTTCGACTGGTATTGGAGATAAGAGGAATTTGCATTGGGTGACAAGCAATATACCTGAGAATGAACTTAATCCTCACGAAAATGAAATAATAATTTATAGTAATATCATAAAAAAAACATTTTTTTTTAAATTATTTAATGACTTAAATCTCCTGCAAGCAAGATGTAGTCGCATAATCAGTGACTGAAATGACTTGATTACTCATCTACACTCAGGACCAACAACTTGATTTTTATTGTAGTTTGTACTGCACACACATTGTAGTGCTACAAATATTATAGACTATAGTTTTAAATCTTGTATAGTTATATTGGTACATAATATTATGTACAATTTGTAAAATTATGCCGTCTGGATCTGAGGATCCCATCTGTGTTTCATCACCTAAAATTATGCCGCCCAGGTCTGAGGAGCGGATTTGGGCTCCATCGGAATTCACCATGCCGCTGGGAGAAGAGCAGCGGATTTGGGCTCCATCGGAATTCACCATACCGCTGGGACAAGAGCAGCGGATTTGGGCTCCATCGGAATTCACCATGCCGTTGGGAGAAGAGCAGCGGATTTGGGCTCCATCGGAATTCACCATACCGCTGGGACAAGAGCAGCGGATTTGGGCTCCATCGGAATTCACCATGCCGTTGGGAGAAGAGGAGCGGATTTGGGCTCCATCGGAATTCACCATACCGCTGGGACAAGAGCAGCGGATTTGGGCTCCATCGGAATTCACCATACCGCTGGGACAAGAGCAGCGGATTTGGGCTCCATCGGAATTCACCATACCGCTGGGACAAGAGCAGCGGATTTGGGCTCCATCGGAATTCACCATGCCGTTGGGAGAAGAGCAGCGGATTTGGGCTCCATCGGAATTCACCATACCGCTGGGACAAGAGCAGCGGATTTGGGCTCCATCGGAATTCACCATACCGCTGGGACAAGAGCAGCGGATTTGGGCTCCATCGGAATTCACCATGCCGCTGGGAGAGAGCAGCGGATTTGGGCTCCATCGGAATTCACCATACCGCTGGGACAAGAGCAGCGGATTTGGGCTCCATCGGAATTCACCATGCCGTTGGGAGAAGAGGAGCGGATTTGGGCTCCATCGGAATTCACCATACCGCTGGGACAAGAGCAGCGGATTTGGGCTCCATCGGAATTCACCATACCGCTGGGACAAGAGCAGCGGATTTGGGCTCCATCGGAATTCACCATACCGCTGGGACAAGAGCAGCGGATTTGGGCTCCATCGGAATTCACCATACCGCTGGGACAAGAGCAGCGGATTTGGGCTCCATCGGAATTCACCATACCGCTGGGAGTAGAGCAGCGGATTTGGGCTCCATCGGAATTCACCATGCCGTTGGGAGAAGAGGAGCGGATTTGGGCTCCATCGGAATTCACCATACCGCTGGGACAAGAGGAGCGGATTTGGGCTCCATCGGAATTCACCATACCGCTGGGACAAGAGCAGCGGATTTGGGCTCCATCGGAATTCACCATACCGCTGGGACAAGAGCAGCGGATTTGGGCTCCATCGGAATTCACCATGCCGCTGGGACAAGAGCAGCGGATTTGGGCTACGGCACATTTCACTATCCCACTGGGAGAAGGGCATCGGATTTGGGCTACGGCACATTTCACTATCCCACAGGGAGAAGGGCATCGGATTTGGGCTACGGCACATTTCACTATCCCACTGGGAGAAGGGCATCGGATTTGGGCTACGGCACATTTCACTATCCCACTGGGAGAAGAGCATCGGATTTGGGCTACGGCATATTTCACTATCCCACGGGAGAAGGGCATCGTTTGGGCTACGGCACATTTCACTATCCCACAGGAGAAAGGGCATCGGATTTGGGCTACGGCATGTTTCACTATCCCACTGGGAGAAGGGCATCGGATTTGGGCTACGGCACATTTCACTATCCCACAGGGAGAAGGGCATCGTTTGGGCTACGGCATATTTCACTATCCCACAGGGAAGGGCATCGGATTTGGGCTACGGCACATTTCACTATCCCACTGGGAGAAGAGCATCGGATTTGGGCTACGGCACATTTCACTATCCCACAGGGAGAAGGGCATCGGATTTGGGCTACGGCACATTTCACTATCCCACAGGGAGAAGGGCATCGGATTTGGGCTACGGCACATTTCACTATCCCCTGGGAGAAGGGCATCGGATTTGGGCTACGGCACATTTCACTGTCCATGGGAGAAGGGCATCGGATTTGGGCTACGGCACATTTCACTATCCCACTGGGAGAAGGGCATCGGATTTGGGCTACGGCACATTTCACTATCCCACAGGGAGAAGGCATCGGATTTGGGCTACGGCACATTTCACTATCCCACTGGGAGAAGGGCATCGGATTTGGGCTACGGCACATTTCACTATCCCACTGGGAGAAGGGCATCGGATTTGGGCTACGGCATATTTCACTATCCCACAGGGAGAAGGGCATCGGATATTTCACTATCCCACAGGGCTCGTTTGGGCTACGGCATATTTCACTATCCCACTGGGAGAAGGGCATCGGATTTGGGCTACGGCACATTTCACTATCCCACAGGGAGAAGGGCATCGGATTTGGGCTACGGCACATTTCACTATCCCCCTGGGAGAAGGGCATCGGATTTGGGCTACGGCATATTTCACTATCCCCCACTGGGAGAAGGGCATCGGATTTGGGCTACGGCATATTTCACTATCCCCCTGGGACAGGGAGAAGGGCATCGGATTTGGGCTACGGCACATTTCACTATCCCCCTGGGAGAAGGGCATTTGGGCATTTGGGCATCGGATTTGGGCTACGGCACATTTCACTATCCCCCTGGGAGAAGGGCAGAAGGGCATCGGATTTGGGCTACGGCACATTTCACTATCCCCCTGGGAGAAGGGCATCGGATTTGGGCTACGGCACATTTCACTATGCCGGTGGGAGAAGGGACCGGATTTGGGCTACGGCACATTTCACTATTCCCCTGGGAGAAGGGCATCGGATTTGGGCTACGGCACATTTCACTATCTCACAGGGAGAAGGGCATCGGATTTGGGCTACGGCATATTTCACTATCCCACAGGGAGAAGGGCATCGGATTTGGGCTACGGCATATTTCACTATCCCACAGGGAGAAGGGCATCGGATTTGGGCTACGGCACATTTCACTATCCCACAGGGAGAAGGGCATCGGATTTGGGCTACGGCATATTTCACTATCCCACTGGGAGAAGGGCATCGGATTTGGGCTACGGCACATTTCACTATCCCACTGGGAGAAGGGCATCGGATTTGGGCTACGGCACATTTCACTATCCCACTGGGAGAAGGGCATCGGATTTGGGCTACGGCACATTTCACTGTGCCGCTGGGAGAAGGGCATCGGATTTGGGCTACGGCATATTTCACTATCCCACAGGGAGAAGGGCATCGGATTTGGGCTACGGCATATTTCACTGTGCCGCTGGGAGAAGGGCATCGGATTTGGGCTACGGCACATTTCACTGTGCCGCTGGGAGAAGGGCATCGGATTTGGGTTACGGCACATTTCACTTCACCTTTTTTCAGTGATCGCAGTCCTACAAACTCTCAGCTTTGCGACCGTGTCCAACAACTCTATCAAATCACTTTCACTCTTTGGGCTGACTATCCAGTAAGATTTCCGTTTTCATACTGTGATATATGCGGAGTCCTCTCTGTAAATCTTTATCTTGAACCAACGTGAGTTGTATGAATCTGCTTCTTCCGTTCGAAGCTGCAGCCCATTTAACGCTCGGGAGTTCTATGGTGCGATCTGATTCACTCAGTGTATCGAAATCCCACTGTACAATATTCTCCATTTTAGCTTCAACAGTATTTTCGTCCGATTCTGGTGGACTTTCGTCTGATGATTGAAAATTATTAGGGGCTGCGACCTGCTTCCATTTCTCTTGTTGAAACAGAAATAATCACAATTAGTTGCATTACAATTGTATTCGAATACTATGACCCGAACCTAACCTGTTAACGTACCTTCGGCGCTTTGAAAAGAGTTTTGTTTTTTACGTTCAGTTTTTCATTAGCTCTTATCGCACTTTTACTCCCCGTGGCGCAACTCGGAATCGCATACGTCTTATCCATTTTTATCACAAAATTACTCCCACACTAACGGTTGGACATTTGAATCGTCTTCTTCTTCTTCTTTTTCCCTAATGGCTTCTTCCGTGTATGGAGACATCACGGAGTAGTGTTCAACACAGCGAACGCACTTCAGTTGTAGACTCGTAAGCTCTCATAAGGAATAAAACATTCCAAACAAATTGAGATAATGTCTGCGCGAGGGAAGAAAAATAAAGGAAAAATATTAGAACGTCGAAAGCGTCAGTCGGTTGGAAAGGAAGAACGATATCGCCAAGAAGGTGATGGGTCCGACAGAGAAGATGCTTCAGGTTAGGATCACAATAATAATTTCGTTCATACACACTTTATTCATGATACCAATAATAATAATAATAGGAAGGAGTTCAGAAGAGGAAGACAAGTTCACCGTTTCATTTCCCGTCGCTATGTGGGACCTTGAACACTGCGACCCCAAGAAATGTTCCGGCAGAAAACTCGCCAGACATGGACTCGTTCAGACTCTAAGACTCGGAGCCAGATTTCCTGGTTTAGTATTGACTCCAGTCGGTAAGAAGGTATTCTACCAACTTTTCTGTTTCGTAAATTGATATTCGTTGCAGTAGGACGTCTATCCGGGACTCTAGTCGGTTGACAACTCTGAATTTCTCCTTTATTTCAGTGTGTGAGCCCTGCGGATAAAGACACAGTTCGAGATCATGGTTGCGCAGTGGTGGACTGCAGCTGGGCGAGATTAGACGACACTCCGTTTGCAAGAATGCGAACTCCGTACCCGAGGCTACTGCCGTTTTTAGTAGCCGCGAATCCTATAAACTATGGAAAACCGTGTCAGTTGAGTTGCGTCGAAGCCATAGCGGCGACTCTGCTCATAACTGGATTTCCGGAAGAGGCGGCTTACTATCTGGGTAAATTCTCGTGGGGCCATTCCTTCGTGGAATTAAACTCTGAACTTTTAGAAAAATACGCGCTTTGCAAGGACAGCGAGGAAGTTATAAGAACGCAAAATCAATTCCTCCAAGAAGCTAGGAACGAAAAATCTGTTCTCAGGAATAGTGAGTCTCATTGCGAAATTCGGTCTCTGATTCTCAACGGTTTTTCATTTTTTACTTTCAATTTCAGCTCAACCCGACTTTCCTCCTTCGGGAAGCGAGTCCGAAGAGGAGACGGAGAGTCCTGAGACTGCTGCAGGGCCAAAATCAGTCGAAGAGGGGAAATGATCGACACTGTTTATAATATACGATACAATAAGAATGGAAATAATTTATGACGTACAGATCGGGTAATACGTTGAACGTATTCGTTGTTAAAATTTTTAGACGACCTCATGGCTCCAATAATACGATAGACGATAAAACTGCTTACGATTGCTCAGATCAGACCGAAGATATGGGTGCTGGACTTAGAAGTTCAGATGTCTATCAATAGTTGTTGTGGTCCTAACAATGAAAATTCATACAACGAACCTAATAGCAGAAAGAATATGTGGCAACAATAACTTACAGTTGCATTGATATTCCTATTGACTGAGATCCTCGAGTTGCGTCATTACGTGAAGAACTGATCTTCGAACCCTTCCAGCCAATGACCAATAATCAATAGATGATTAGTTTGGTCGTAGTTTATGGTTGCCTTATCGATTGGTTATTGGTAATTGGCTGGAAGGGTTCGAAGATCAGTTCTTCACGTAGTGGCGCAACTCGAGGATCTCAGTCAATAGGAATATCAATATAACTGTAAGTTATTGTTGCCACATATTCTTTCTGCTATTAGGTTCATTGTATGAATTCTCATTGTTAGGACCACAACAACTATTTATAGACATGAAAACTTCTAGATTAAGAATCCATGTCTACGGTCTGATTATAGCAATAGCATTCAGAGTGCGAGGCAGTGTTCCAATCGCTAAGAGAATTTGGGTCTGTTACCCAAAACTATCTTAGGTGGCACCCAAATTCTCTTAGCGATTGGAACACTGCCTCGCACTCTGAATGCTATTGCTATAATCAGACCGTAGATATGGATTCTTAAGGTGAAATGAAAGTCACGTGACCTCGATATGATTTACACTTGGAATTTTCAAATGCTATTTTCTCAGCCAAAACACATTCGATTGCTGTGAAATTGATATCAGTGACGTAGAAAAACTGAATGAAGGGCCTGCCAATCGTGGATTTTCGAATATCGAAAGACATAATCAGAATTTTGTGTAACAATATTGTTAAAAAACTGTTATTACGTCTCGATTTTCGAAAATCCACGATTGGCAGGCCCTTCATTGAGTTTTTCTACGTCACTGATATCAATTTCACATCAATCGAACGTGTTTTGGCTGAGAAAATAGCGTTTGAAAATTCCAAGTGTAAATCATATCGAGGTCACGTGACTCTCATTTCCCCTTAATCTAGAAGTTTACGTGTCTATAAATAGTTGTCACCTGAAATAGTTTCGGGTAACAGACCCAATTGAATCACGCCATCACGGCATTAGACTGTGGAAATGGGCCAGAGCCTCTCTCCATATGTCTGAGACTACCCTCTGGCCCAAATACAGATAAGAATACGATGCATCGTGTTATTGTAGCCTGAAGATGAACTATTTTTGACCTACACCGACGAAACGTTCCATCATTGAGCTCAGATTTTATGAATTTAGAGTCAGGTAGTTAGATTGAAAAATGTCAGCAGACATTGACGTGTATCTGCTGATCCTGAACATGGAATTACATAGGCGTATATTTATTATCGATTATTCTTATCGTTATTTATTATCCTCTCTGTGTTTGAAACCTCTCCTGACGAAACTGTGGTACGTTTCAGTCCCTGACGCGCAATATTCTACGGATTGAAAAGATCTCCGCGATCTTGGAGCGCAGTTATTGGCAATTTTTGAAGATCTGTGGAGAAAAACGAGAATCAAGCTTCGTGAAGATTCAGGTGCTTGTTCGATGCAATCGGCTCTGTAGGAGCCGGCCGATTCTACGATAGAGGGCGATGGAAAGAAAGAGTTGAAAAAAAATTTTTATTGTTCAGCTTATAATGAAATCATGTAATCTGAGACAGCCGGATCATCATTGTTAATTGATTCGGGGATTCCCACATTCGAATAATATTCTACGAGAAGTAGGCAACTCTGAGGGAATCAGAGAGGAAGCAAAGTAATCTTAAAAATCCCACGAATGAAGTAAAATTTTTGGAACGATGAATTTTTTTAAAACGAGTCATGTTAGAACAGTTAAAAAAAATTCACGGTATCCAGTCTCATGGATATTTCGCGGTCTGCGCAATCTCGGGGTTTGGGCGAGGCCTGAGGGGTAGAAATTCAAGTTTTATAGCTTTAAAGCTCCCCGAGTTTCGGGATTTTACCACCTCAGTACGCACACCTATCGCGCACGCACGGGGCCAAGAGCGGTTTCACGCAATCGCGCGAATCAATAGTATACACACAATCATATCCTCCCTCAACAACCACACCTCTGGAGCCGCCAATTTCAGTGGCTATCACTGAATACACCTGGATCTCCGCTTTAGCCGGCGTCTACGTTTAGTAAACACGGACAGTTTTTTTCAAATTTCATATATGAACCGCGATTCACACTTTGAAAAAGGTAAATCTTCAGCTGTGCCGGTATTTTCATTCTTTAGTTTTTGAATTCGTTTCTGTTTTCAAATTAAGAAAATACTGTAATTACTTCTGCTTTAACGCAATAAATTATTCATTTCGATAATCAGAGTAACATCAACTATAAAAATTGATTTTTTCAACCAAAAATACAAATTATTTTACAATTCGGACCGATTTTGATTTCTTATTTTCTTATTATACATGAATATTTTAAAGTCTAATATAACAGTCATGATCAAAATGTCATTCGACAATTCGATATCAAAATTAAATGAGTATAACTAGAGGTATTAGAAAGTAGAATTTAAAATTCGAAAATCTCGAAGATCCACGATGCACGGCTTCATATGTTCTTGCAATAATTCTCGCCGTTTGACATTGCGATGTTGCGGTTTCTTATTGATTGGTAAACACTCAATAATTTATAATAAAAACCGTTGAGGATACGTGGTCTCGAGTGCTCTACGAATTATTAATTAACAATCGCCACGGCAATGTGTACGTTTCGCAGTCTCATAATTTCTGTTCATAGTATTTTTATTATTATCACAAATATAATCACCTCGCCTATTATCATCATTAATATCACTATCTACACATTTTTAATGAAATAAGAATAATTCTGAGAGTCTAAGGAATTAGAATCAAAATTTCAACAATGACCCTCAGGCGATTTTAGGAACAGTTTTTACGAAATGCGAATTTGTTTTTTCAGGAAGCGCCTAGTATTTTGTTAGTAAGAAGAATTGGTCTTCTTCTCAGCACGTGAGCTTCTGAATGATGGAAGTGAACGGTAGAGTGGCGCTCGTGACAGGGGCAGCTTCTGGTATCGGGAAAGCATATGCCGAAGAGCTTCTGAACCATGGAGCCAAGGTAACGCGGCCCGAGCAGACAGCGGAAGACAAAGTAAAAAATAATTATTCTCAACTCCTAGGTGTCGATCTGCGATATCAACGTAGAGGATGGTGAAAAATTGGCCGAAGGACTGGCTGCGAGGCACGGAAAAGATCGAGTGATATTCTGTCCCTGCGACGTCACCGATTACCCACAATTCGAAGGCGAGCTAATCCATGCCGGCGGCTGAGCTAGTTCCGAACTGACTTTTATATAATATTTTCAGAATCCTTCCGGACCACAATCGCTACCTTCGGACGGTTGGACATCGTTATAAACAATGCCGGAATAATGAATGATCGGTTTTGGGAACTTGAAGTCGATATAAATCTCGTAAGATAATGAAATACGAGTAAATTATAACTTCTGACCAACCGATAACTCTTTCAGAACGGTGTCATCCGCGGTACTTTACTGGCTCAACGTTTCCTCGGCACGGACAGGGGTGGGAGAGGCGGTATCGTCGTCAACACCGGAAGCAATGTTGGGATCAATCCCTATGTCAGTGTGCCGATATACTCTGCTACAAAGACTGCGATCGTTGGCCTGACGCGCGCCTACGGGGTAACTTTAAATCTTCTACTTTTCAGAGTCTGAGGCTGTAACTTGTATCGCATTCCTTCCTTCCTCTCCACAGGATCAGTATCACGTTGGATTAACGGGCATAAAGGTGATGGCGCTGTGCCCTAGCGTTACCGAAACACATCTGGTCCGCGACGTTGGGAAGCAGTTGTTTTCAACACGTTACGGAGATGCTTGGTGCAGAGATACAGCATCGGAAGTGCCCCAGAAGTGAGTTTTGCCGGAGCAGAGTATGAATGGATAAACTAACGCGACGTTGTATCTTTTGCAGACCGGAACACGTGGCGAAGGCGCTGATCCACGTTATAAATGCAGGAAAGAGCGGGAGCATTTGGCACGTAGAAAATGGCCAGCCGCCTCATCAGATCACATTTTCTGACCATTAGATGATCTGATATTGTTCATATTATGTAAACACACATTGATAGCTATCGTGAAAGTTTATCCAAACTTTGAAAGCGCATTATTAATTGTGTAAGAGAATAGGAATAAGAATGCTTCACGAAAGGTAGTGATTAGGGTGAAGAGAGAAGAAGGATATCCGCCGAAT
This sequence comes from Euura lappo, assembly GCA_018257835.1. NCBI lineage: Eukaryota > Metazoa > Arthropoda > Insecta > Hymenoptera > Tenthredinidae > Euura > Euura lappo. The sequence continues at coordinate 138,383 of JAEUYN010001435.1, forward strand.
ACAGACTTGCTTTTCTCTATAGTACATCTACTATCGAATATAATAATCACATTTCTATAAACACAGAGTTTATACGCAACTTTTGAACAAAATCTACGTCGATTGAGGTTTCGTTTATTTTTCTACGTCAACGATAATCTCAACTTTGCTTAGGAAGATGTGACATACTATTGTACGCGTAGTTGCAGGGTTTTTGTATGAACTATAGTTTTTTGTACCGAATAGGAATACAGTATCTGAAAAGCTCACCAAAGCAATGTTTATTCGCTTTGATCAAACGGCTCTAACTTAAGTCGACCTAATTGAACCGTTAATCTCTAATCCAGCCAATTATTATGAATCAAATAATTCATTAGGTATATGTATCTAAGTTATTAAGAATATACTTGTAGCGATTCATAATACATGTACGTAACGTAACGCTTATTTTTTCTATCATTCTTTTGTACTTTATGTATAATAACAAAAAAATAAGTCAAAATTCTCATCGATAATTAACAATCTTTGGGTACATAATTCAGGTACGCAGATGGATTTTGTCAGAAACAATCGACTGCACACCGAAGAAAAGTTTTTCCATCTTCGACAGAGGTCTTTAATTTTATTCATCGGACATGCCGATTCCACCTCAAGTCATAGAGTGCTACAAGTACATCGACTCCAAGCAGAAAGATTTCGTCAATGAGTTACGTCAGCTGGTATCGGTCCCGAATATCAGTTCCAGCTCGGCTGCTCGGAGCCATGTTGACTCTGCGATAAGGCGGCTGGAAGTTCGCTTGGTTCTCGCAGGCTTTAGAGTCGATATGAAAAGAGTGGGAAGTTACACACCGAGCGGAGAGACGACTGCGGTGGGTACTTGAATATTTCCGGGAAGATGTAACATTCAACCGATGTCATATCTACAGAAAAAGATACCGACGGTGATATTAGGGACTCTGGGAAATGACCGGAGGAAAAAGTGCCTCCTTTACTATTGTCACTTGGATGTTTTCAAAGCGGAATTGGATGGATGGGAATCTGACCCCTTCACTCTTAGAGAAAGTGGGGGAAAACTGTACGGTCGAGGAACGGCTAAGATGAAAGGCCCCTTGCTGTGCTTTCTTCACGCCATAGACACGTATCAAGATCTGGGACTGGAACTTCCGATTAATATTAAGATAATTTGTGGTGATTGAAGTTCTTCCAGATTCCTCATCCTCGTTTCGAAATTTCTGTCCAATGATTCAAGTCTAAAAAATTTCCCCGTAGAGTCAATGAACGAATGTGAAAGTCTGGGAATCCCAGACCTGTTGGTCAATTTAAGGACCGGTTTTATGACCAATGTCGATTGCATGCTCGTCACCGATGGCCAATGGACGGGACCGTCGTACGCCTGCATTTCATACGCATGCAGAGGCGTTTGTTATTTCAATTTGACCATCGAAGGTCTCGCAAAAGATCTGCACAGCGGAGAATACGGAGGCGTTGTTCACGAGCCTCTGCAAGACTTGATCTACGTCCTCAACCACCTCGTGGATCAGTACGGAGCGCTCACTGTCCCCGGGCTGGACAAAGACATGGCGCAAGTCACCCCTGGCGAGGAGAAAATATATTCGAAACTGAAAATCGACTTCGAACGGTACAAGAAAGACTCTGGTGTGCGAAGGCTCTCGCATGGGGACGATATGTCAGAAACGCTCATGAAAGCCTGGAGATATCCAAGCTTCAATTTACACTACATCAACACACTCCCGCAGTGCGAATGCCCCGTTAACTTGAGCATCCCGAAACAGGCTCATGCTAGATTCTCCCTACGGTATGGGATTCCGGAATTCAGCTGAAAGACGAGAAATACTAATTATTCTCTCTGATCGTTGAAAAAGGATCGTTCCTCATCAAACGCCAGAAAAGGTTTGCAGACTGGTTTGCGACCATCTTAACGACGTGCTGAAGCGGAGGAAGACTTCAAACAAGGCAAAACTCGTGATGGAAGAGTCTTTGAGACCCTGGATAGAAGATCACGAGCACTGGAACTACGAAGCGGCTAAAACCGCTTCGAAACAGGTCTGCTCTAGTGTTTTGAGTGCCATCGGGCCAATTTAGAGTTTTGCAAGAAGCGACAATCATGCCTCTGGATGAAGCGACGAGTTAACATATTTCTCTCACACCCGGTCGCAAAATGCCACTGTTCATACCTCTTGAGCGGGCGCAAAACGGCACTTTGCGCCCGAGGGCAGGAAAATAGTCTCTTTCGCCCGTGTGAGCGGGCGCAAAGGACTTTTCCGCCCGAGGGCCGAAAAGATCTGTTTTGCGCCCGCTCAAGAGGTATGAAAAGTGGCATTTTACGACCGGGTGTGAGAAAAGACGCATTTCTGCAGACCAGGTGTTGAGAAAAAAATCGTGTGCATCACGGGAGCAACGCTATTTTGGCGAGTGTGATTACAGTACACTCGCCTTCGGCTTGTACTGCAAATTTCACACTCGGAAAATAGTGCTTTGCGCCCTAGACACACAATGTACTATTTAATCACCGTACAGGTTTACAAAGACTCTGCGAATCTGGTACGTGAGGGCAAAGCGTTTCGATCTTTACTGGAGTTTCAGCAGATAATACCGAAGACGAATATTCTTTTGTTACCTCTGGTGAACAGCGAGGCGAATATTCACAAGGAAGAGGAGAATATCTCTACCAGATGTTATATCGAGGGCACAAAGTTACTGGCTAGTTATTTTTACAATTTGAGCGTTTCTTGACGATATGTGCGATTTAAATAAAGATCATTCGATGCTTCGTATTTGAATAACGATTTATTTTTCGATAAAATATGATAATTTATGGATCGAAGAACGTTGACACTGCCTTCAAATCCGAGATGAAAACCAACTAATTGTGAGTCGAAAGCTAATTTCTAGAGAAATTCAGTCACGTGTTAAGGGGAAATGAAAGTCACGTGACCTCGATATGATTTACACTTGGAATTTTCAAACGCTATTTTCTCAGCCAAAACACATTCGATTGATGTGAAATTGATATCAGTGACGTAGAAAAACTGAATGAAGGGCCTGCCAATCGTGGATTTTCGAATATCGAAAGACATAATCAGAATTTTGTGTAACAATATTGTTCTGTAACCCAAGGAGGTGCTGCCCCTCGTGGAGAGAGGCAGCACTTCCTTGGATTACAGAACAATATTGTTAAAAAACTGTTATTACGTCTCGATTTTCGAAAATCCACGATTGGCAGGCCCTTCATTAAGTTTTTCTACGTCACTGATATCAATTTCACATCAATCGAATGTGTTTTGGCTGAGAAAATAGCGTTTGAAAATTCCAAGTGTAAATCATATCGAGGTCACGTGACTTTCATTTCACCTTAAGAAAATACTGGAAACGTTGGTGGAAAAAAAAAACCCAGAAAACCATGGTTTGATAATTCTAAGAAATAATACCAAGCTCTTTTTCAGAAAAGGAGAAATGAGAGCCAATGGAAAGACTATGATCATTCAGTCGTAGAATACGATATAATATGGTATTTGTATAACATTCTATTTACAAAAACGTTTTTGTACGTTAGTTTCGCACAGCTGAATTTCCCAACTAGTGATCAGACTTTGTAAGTTTGCGAACAGTGAGGAAATTCAGCTGAAAGAATCACCTCTAAAATATTGTGAGTACGTTTGAATTAGAATCTACGTTTTTTCGTACTCTTTTTCGCTATCTAATTGCAAAAAAATGTGTTCCCCGAGTTCGCTTGAGTTCAGATCCTCTGTATCGTTGTTTTCTTCAAAAATATCTTGTACTGTGCCAGTGACCTCGTTTTGCGTCGATTCGATCGACGGAAGATCCCCTCCTTTTGCATCTAGGCCTTTTTCTTCTACCCAATCATCTTCGGTGACGTGCTCCTTCGGAAATCGTCTTCGCAGCGTTCTCAAAGACGGCAATGGGAAGTCATAGTTCAACAACTTCTCGTAGCACTTTCTCCCGCAATGATTTTTTATGTCCATTGCCGTTGTCAGGGCGGCGTCGGAGAACTCGTGCTTCGCATTGTCTATCAACAGCTCTTTGAAGCGGTTTCTCTTCTCCTCCGCAGCCGTCTGCCTTCGTATCGAGGTCTGCAAGCCGACCATCTTCCTCTTGTACGTGTTGGCGTTTCTCTCCGCTCTGTCCAAGAACTTTGACGCCTTTTCGAGCTTCCAATTCAACTCTTTTATCTGTTCATCTTTCTGTTTGAGGTGATAAGATAGTTTCTTATCCTGAGATTCGACCGCGATCTTCTGCATGAGTCTTTTGTTAGCTTCCTTGAGCCTGTTTAGTCTGTTCGTTAGGACCGATATAGTCTTCTCCTTCACATCCTCGTCTTTCGTCCCGCTGGTTTGATCCTGTGCAATTTTATCCGTACTATTCTTCAGAATTTGAATCTCCCTGGTTTTAGCTTGCAGTTGAAGATTCAGAGCAGCCAATTTTGCCTCCAAGCCCTTGTATATGATCAACTGGTTCGTCAGCTTCCCTATAACTTCTTGCTGAGCGTTGATCTTCTGTTTCAAGTCTCTGTTCGGGTCCTGAGCCTTGTTCGAGTACTTTTTCCACGCAGACTGGACAATCTCGTCTCCGGGATTCCCCGTTTTTCTTCTCTGCTGTAACTGTTTGTCGAATTCCTCCGTGTGTATAAAGTCTTTGTTGCGATTGAACAAGGTGTCTACGTCCGGACTGTCGTCTCGGAGTTTCTGGTGATTCGTTTCGCCGCATAAACGCTCTTCAACAAAATCCGAACTGTTGCGATCGGTGAACTGCTCTTGTCCGCTTCGTTCCGCTCCGTCCTCCGTCATCCCGGTTACTTTTATAGTGAACTTTGACTTCTTGGGAGGATCAAGATCCCCCGGCTCACATTCCGAGCTTCTTTTCTGGCCCAAACTCCTCTTCTCCCTTTCCCCCTTCTGTCTCGCCCGAGTCAGCGAGAGGATGGATCGAGACAGTTGATCGTTTTTGACGTCTTCAAACGTCCTATCCGATAATTTTGCTATGGTTCTCTCGATGGATCTCATCACGTCCTTCCGAGTTTTTTTCTGCCTCATCATAGCGGCTTTGATCGTCGACTCGGGCTGGTTTTTCGCCCCATGGAGTCGGAGTTCTTTGTTGCCCAGAGACCCTGATTCCTGGTATCTGACCATCGCCGTTTCTTTTTCAACTCTTAACTCGGGTGCTTTGGGCTCTCCGTTGCAAATCCGGTTCATTTTTTCTTCTATCTCGTCGTAGTCGTCCTCAAGGACGCTGATCCTTGGCTTCGTATCCATGAGCTTATTGCTTTGACCGATTGAATTCTCCTGCACGACGATCTGTCCGATCTCTTTGTTATTCTCATCCGCGACTATTATGATGCTTTCGTTGTTGTGAATCAGTTTCCCAATCTCTTTGTTATTCTCGTCGGAAACGATGATGATGTTCTCTTTCTCCAAGCCCTTGATGTCCTTTTCGGAGACGATGTGATATGCAAAGTCGCAGTTTTTCTTCCCGTTGGCAGAGTCGGTGAGTGAATTCTTCTGTCCGTTTCCCCTGGAGGCGAGGGTCACCTCGTACTCGCAATCGTCCAGGTATTCCAGGGTGTAATTATCGTCCTCGGACTCATCTTTGCCAACTGCGAGCGGCTTTCCGCGAATCGCATCTTCCGACGCTCTTTGCATTCTTTGTTTGTTCGGTGATTTCCTGGTAGACGTTTCCGTGAATATCGAAGGCATCGCGTCTCTCTTCAGCTTTATTCTCCCGTTCTCCGTCTTCGCCCACTGGTCAGATTGAAAGTGGATGTGACAGAGGAAGGAGTTCTTCGACGGCTCCCAGTTCGCCCGGCCGACTTTCTCCTTCCAGATCTCTCGCAGCGTCGGGTCACGAGGGAAACATTTCATGCTGTAGCCCTTCTCGCTCCGGTTGTTGCACCCTATCGCCGCGCAGCCAGGCATTTTACCTGATCCTCGACGTGGTTGAGACCGTGTGAATTCCCCCCACGATCACCGCTTCACATTTCATCTAACTAGCGATCCGAATTACCTGGAAGTCAAGAGAAACTCTGTGAATTTAATTCAGAAGGGACGTTGAGACGTCAGAATTAATTGTCTGAGAAAATATTTTGGGGTTAAATGTCGCGTAGTGTACAAGTTACCGTGTAGACGTGACGATAAGTTGTGGGAAGTTCGATCACGCTGTGAGTTTTCGAATTTTATTGAGATATGGGTAATTTTATTTTCCCGCGGTTTAATTTGGGAATATTTTTTTCATATTTTCACTACGGTAGGGTTAACTCTAGGACAATAACAACGAAAGGAAAATGCTATCTTTCGGGCCGTTGCTCATAGGTCAAGATCCATAATTCCGAAGATTTTGTCGCTTGCGTGTAGCCCGTCTCATTGGCTGGACGAACGTGACGTCATTGGACGCTTCGCTTTGCTGTGTCGCATGAGTTGAACGACAAGATGGAACTCGCGCGCCGACTGGCTGACGGAAGACTCTCAATAAACCAATGACGCAACATGTTTCATGTTATGTTTGGAATTTCCCAACAAGAGCCACATGCTGAGACACTGATACCATGGGACCTTTCTCTTAGACCCGACTAATCATGTCGCTGTGTGTCTTTTTTGGGAACTTTCCAACAAGGCAAAAGAAGTGACACCGTCAGACAGACGAGCGACATGATTGGTCGGATCTAAGGGAAAGGACCAATCATGTCGTTGTGTGTCTGTCGGCCTTGTTGGAAAGTACCCCTAGTTTTCGAGCCAATGAAAAGTACTCTGCGAAGTGGGAATTTCTGAAAATACTGTTTGGGTTGTTGGGCTTTAAAAGCCAACCAATCAATATCACATCAGAAAACATCATGATCAAACCGATCATCGCCTTCATTCCAAAAATCATCATTTCATTATTCATTCGACACCACCTCGAAGGTTGTGAGGGCTTTCCAACAATGTGGAAAAATAGACACACTCAGATACACAGCGACATGATTGGTCGGATCTGAGGGAAAGGACCAATGGTATCACAGTGTCTTAGGGTGGGTCTCTAGTTGGAAGGCCCTCTGTGCCTGTGAGGGCTCAGTTACACAGAGCGCGTTGCGTCACGCGTCACATGCAATGACCTATGGGAGAACAGTTTTACCAAGAATCTAGAAGGAGGTGAGCACGTCGATTGGCCAACCGTCATGACGCGTGACGCGACGCGCTCTGTGTAACTGAGCCTTGAATGTCGCAAACCCCTGCGCGTTCTTTTGTTTACACTTGTTCTACTTTAGATCATGTATTCCAAAGTATGTGAGGTAAGCGCGATCCTCTATCCAGTGTAGTTATACATGCATTTCAGTGTTTTAACGGAGAGTCTGCTGCTTGTGTATCTAGAATCAATCCGCAAACGGTTCGCATTAGCAATTGGTTATTTCTTTTCAATCTATGTTATGATTGGTTACCAAATCGCGCACCGTGGATCAAAATTCCAGCCTACAATGTGTGGGGAATACCCACCTTATGGCTTTTTTGATACCTATCCATAGTTTATTGGCGAATTTGCCTGCGCCTATGCGTAGAATTGAACTCATAGAAAAAATGGTTCTATGGATTCATTTAAAATGGAAGATCGAAAATGATTTACAAAATAGCATCTAAATGAATGAATAAAGATGGTTTTCCTGAATACAGAAAACAGGTATTCAACATTTCAAATGCTACTAAAAATATTCGCAATTAGATATCCTGTTACATAATTGATTATGGTGACTTTACTCAACACATCAATTATTTTGGATCAGTTCTCTAATTGCTTTCTGGTTCAGGGTCTTCTTTGTTTTGCCACTGTGCTGTACGAAAAGGCTTTGTTTTTCGAAATTCATTTTTGTCTCTTGAGGGGCTTGGGTAAAAGTTTATGGAAAAAATCGTAGTTCGGTGTTTTGACAGAACTAAAAAAAGTCAAATCATAGAATGGATTCAATATTTTTACGATTTTGCACATAACATTATGTGTGCAGAAAAAATATAATGTGAATAATCGCTCGCAATCCAAGCATGTACACACGAGTTTCTCGACGTGACGTGCGGTCAGGTCCGTGGCCTGAAGTAGGCAACCGTACTCACACCTGATGTTCACGTTGAACACTAAATTCACAATAGTTATTTGTGTACCAAGGGCGGAAAGTACTATTTTTCCGAGTGTGCCTTTGGCGGCACGAGCCGAAGGCGAGTTGCTGCGAGCACACTCGCCAAAATAGCCTTGCGCCCGTGATCCACACGATGTTTTTCTCATCACCTGGTCTGCAGAAATGCCTCTTTTCTCACACCCGGTCGCAAAATGCCACTTTTCATACCTCTTGAGCGGGCGCAAAACAGATCTTTTCGGCCCTCGGGCGGAAATGTGCTTTGCGCCCGCCTAAAGCGGGCGCAAACGACTCTTTTCCTGCCCTCGGGCGCAAAGTTCCGTTTTGCAGACCAGGTGTTGAGAAAAAAATCGTGTGCAACACGGGCGCAAGGCTATTTTGACGAGTGTGATTGCAGTACACTCGCCTTCGGCTCGTACTGCAAATTTCACACTCGAAAAATAGTGTTTTGCGCCCTTGATACACAATGTACTATTTCAGACCGAGTGAGCGGGCGCAAAACGGAACTTTGCGCCCGAGGGCCGAAAAGATCTGTTTTGCGCCGGCTCAAGAGGTATGAAAAGTGGCATTTTGCGACCGGGTGTGAGAAATAAATATTTTTTACATTGTAACGATGACACAATCTGAAGTTGGCTAGAATCTAAAAGCAAACTTTTAGACAGTTCTAAACCAATCCAACTATCTGAAAGCTCATTTCTCGATTATAGCCACTTCAGACTGTGTCATCGTTGCGAATTCACCCTGTATAATAAGAAAATATTAGCAGACTTTTTATTATTTCGCTTCGTTTATTTATCACCATAAATTACATTATTTCTAAGATGTCTGTCTGGAATCGTCATTCGTCAAACATCTAAGCGAGCCTCCGCTTGGATCCTGAAATTCTTATACTGAGGTGATGATTCAAAAACAAAATATGCGCGGCATAGTGGAAAGCACCGACTCATCTGCAGGTGTCATTGAAGCTCCCGTTTCTTGTGAAGAAATATCGCCGCTGAGGCTGGAATCTATAGAAAATTTTAAGATTCCGGGCCAAATGTTAATACTTTTGGTGAAATCTTCAAAAACGGCCTGTGAATTGAATGCATCGGACTAAAAATCAGCCAATTGTAAGATTTCTTAGAAAATATGCACTAATCAGCTAGCAGCAACTCGATCTCAAGTTTGGCAAGTTTGTATGGTAATTCGTAATTATTATTCTATTTTTGAGGAAAAAAAATATTATTATTACAAATAAAAAATGTCAATAATTTATTTACATATTTATCGAGTTTTGATCATGTTGAGAGTACCTATCTCGTTCCTCTGAATGAAAAATTATCGTGACGCCGTGAAAAAAAAATAAAAAGATGAAGAATTATGCTGTCACCGGCTAGATTAGTTATCTGAAGAATTGTTTTGACGCGCTGTTGTAACTTAGCAACACTGGGCCCGCCAGTGTGCGGACCACTTGCATACTCATACTGCTCAAACGATATTATTTTCAATAAAGAGATTCATATACAGCAGCGCCCGCAAGTATAGTGTTGTACGTGTTATCGCGACACACACGGAATTGACGGAATCCTAGTAGCATGGGATTACACACTCGTAATCCTACCATTGAAACTGGAAATTCTTGAGTTATTGTACCAGATTTAATTTTATTTTTATTTCTACTGTAATTCTGACTCATAGCTCATCCGACTTAGTAGCAAGTGGAGATAATTATAAGACACAGAGAAATCCCCCCCCCCCCGCCCTAATCTTTGAGTTCATATATCGACGGGTCCTAATGAAAAAGAGCCAACTCGCCGAATTCTATAGAAATTTCTATTGTGCAGTGTTCTGGCGAGTTGGCTCTTCTCTAACCGTACGGCGAGTTGGCTCTTTTCTAACTGTCCTGGCGAGTTGGCTCTTTTCTAACTGTACGGCGAGTTGTTCATTAGTTTCTCATTAGGACACGTCGATATCACTTTCTCTCAACGTCCAGTCGAATGCAGTTGGGTGGAAATTGTTGCTAGGTACACGTGTCAGATAGGTAACCATTTTTGTGCGTTGATCGTCTTTTTGTTTCGTTGTGAGGTACGATAACGGAGATAAGGTACCGTATTCGCAACAGTGAGCTGTTTCGTTGGGAAATACGATACGGGCGCGAAGAATGTGATTCAATATAATTAAAACTTCCGAACTCAAGATAAATAATTATTGTGTGTAATACCTACGTCGATACTTCCGATTGATGACTGAAAACTGTTGGACGTGAATCTGATCTGAATTTGAGCTGCTTAATTACAGGTTAGTATTTTTGCCTCGTCAAAACATGAAATTCCCGCCTAAACCCCGCCTTTTTTCGGAATATCGTGAAAACTGGTCAACAGACAGTCATTCATATTTGGTATAACGGTACATATCCTCAATTCGCAACCATATTAATTTAAACGCATCCATTTGTAACCAATAATTATCGTGGAGAGGGGAAATAACTCGTCCTATTGGTGTTGTGAATTAATATGCGAATTGACACAAATTAGCATAATTATTTCGGAATTAAAACGGATCAAAATGCATCGAATGAATTAATCCGAATTACTCAGAATCACAAAAATTGAATTTAACCCTCCACAGTCACGGAATTGATCTCAATCATCAACCTAGATTATTGTCTGCTCACTTTCGGCAGTTTTAATCACTTGTTTTGACGTCATTTCGGTTCAGTTCGTTGGGTGTTCGGCACTCATTCCGGTTATGGCCGCGACAATCTAATTGCGCGGTTCAAATTAAGCATTTGAATTTCCGATTTTGTGTTACATACACAAACACATCTTATTCTCATCCGCGATCGAGGGTATAATTTTTGTCAAATTGTAAAAAGAAAAGATACGACGATTGAAATATGCCAAATGTTAACATTGGTCAGTCACAGTTTTTCTAAATTTAAGTCCCTCATAAAAAGGTGAGTGGTACAATCACTTACTCAATTTATCAACAGCAATTATATTAACATAGATAGAGGAACAGCTGCATCGCCGCGGACCAGCCATGAAGGTACTGAACGTTGCCTTGAACAATAATGCGGCCGAAACGATTGTGAGACACCTCGTGGGCGACCTTTCGACAGAGGTAGGAAAAATTATTCCGTTCTTATACATTTGTTAGTTCTCAAATGTTCGGATACAGTAAAACCCTGCCTGTTCGACCTTCAGCTGTCCGATCTAGAAACTCCCCCAACCCCTTTCATGGCGGGACATACGTATAATACAGCAAACTCGATTTGGTGAGTTGCGCGCGCACCCTTCTGCGCACCGGCTGCGTGGGACTGCGCACAGATAGTGGGAGCCGATGTTTTCGTCGAATAGCTGAAGTTGGCCGGTCCCGAGTCGGTGGGGTTCTACTGTAATACAAAAGCCGACTCATAATAAACCGTCTCGAGGGTTTGGTAGTAACTTGTGGTCAGGGGCAGATGGCGCAAAAATACATGAGTACTTGAGGTTCGAACGATCATACGGTTAATTGAATTTACGAATCAAATGATAAAAAAAAAAAACTTTTCTCTCGTTGAAATGTGAAAAACAAATTAATTTGTATATAAGACATAAGTATTCTTATAGAAAACCCCCGGATACGTGAAACAGTCGCAGTATACTCGCAATTCTCTGAATTTCTTTGAATGGAATTGTTACTCTTAACGTGGAGTGAAAATCGGGGCACTCTTTTTGGATCGAAATTTCACTCTTGCGGAGTGACATTCTCCACTCCGGTTGAAAAAATGAACATTTTCACTCTCATTTTTCAACTTTTGAATAGAAGGAAATGAAGAAAAGGACAAGCGGGTTTGGGCTGACTATGAGCCAGCCTTTGAACTTCCAGTTATTTATTTTATGTCCAACTATTCCGAATTCTGCAATCTGGCCTCAGATTCTTGATCATCAAAAACCTTCGAGTAGCAATTTTTATAACACAAATATTTGCCTAAGCCTAAACCGATCTTTGAGACGCCGAGAGCAAAAGGATTTGAAATAATCTGTTTCTTGAGACTTTGCCAACATGGTCTGCTTAGAGGTCCGACGTCAACTTCGGGGACCATCTCAGTGTGATGATAATGATTTTTTTTTTCAATCAAGAAATTTCGGTAATCAGTCGGAAGTTGGACGATAGCAAGTGTACCTCATAAATTCTGGTACAGAAACATCGCTTCAAACATCAATTCACGGTTTCTGATTATGGTTCTCATAGAATTCTCATAAACACTGCAGTTAGACTAGTTTGATTAAATTACTATCAGCATTGATAAGAATTTCGAGTGACGGATCCATATCGTCATCTCATAAATTTTTCATTAAGTTCCTTATTCTCAATAATATCAGTTTTTATGCTTTTTTTCCAGCACGGTAGTGTGTTTGAAACTGAGGTGGGTGGAGAAGTATGGCAGATGAAAATGATATCGGTATCCGGTCATATAATGGAATACCAGTACAAAACCGTGGAATATAATTCCTTTAATTGCGACGATGACAAATTGGTGCCGTTGTTTAAAGAGGATGTTGAGAAAGTATCAACAAACGCACATGCAAAAAATACTCTGGAGACGGAGGTAAAGAAGTGTGACAAGCTAATCATCTGGTCGAACGAAAGTCGGGACGCGGAAAACATCGCAAATGAAGTTATCGAAGTTTGTCAGCCCGTGAATCCCGACGTCAAAATACACCGGTGAGGCATCCTCTCCGAATCTTTTTACCCTATATCCAAAACTAGGACGCAAAGTTTCGTGCAATATGTACAACCTGTCTCATTTCAAGTGTCGAGAATGGGCGGGGCTTTCTCTTTGTTGATTGGCTCCGTGAAAACTAAGCCCCTCCCATTCTCGACACATGGAATGGGTCACCCTGTATATCACACTGACAATATTTCCAGAGCAAAGTTCACGGAAGTTACGGCTCAGTCGGTGCGTTTGGCACTCGAACACTTGAGTGAACCGGACAAGGACATTAGCGATGCTATAGATGTTCGACGTGAACTCGACTTTCGAACAGGTAAATTTGATGATGAGATACATCGACCACTATCGTGGATACATAACAAGTTGAATGATCGAACGCTTGAATAATCCCAACAGGATATGCATTCTCGCGATTTCAAACTCCCAGTATTCGAAATCTTCATGGTCCAGAATCTCGTGAGCGGTGGATGGCCTTCAGCTACGGCAGCTGTCAGTTACCAGCGCTGTCCTTGGTGGTGGACTGGTGGCGCCAAATGTCATTGCAAACCCTTCCATCTCAGACGACTAGAGTAATCGATCATCGGAACAGAATATCGGTGGAATTTGAAGGTCCAGTCAACGTGGTCGAGTGCGATAGTCTAACTGTGACACAAGTTTTGCGCAATACAATACGGAAGCCGCGACCCTCGCCATTGAATATTTTCGTGAGTATTAACATTCAGTCAACGTATTGTGAGCCTTAATTGTTCATTGACATCATTAAATTTTCAGGAATTGATGAAATATTGTTCGTATCGGTTCGGGTTCTCAGCCAAGCGGACAATGGACACAGCCTTCTATCTATGGAACCGAGGATTGATTACTTCTCCCGAAACGACGTCTTCTAGAAAATGTGATCTCGAATATTTAGTACGTCTTCAAACTCAAAGTCCAAAGTGGGGAGCATTGGCACAAAGGGTGCTGGACGATCGTGTTTGGCCGCAACAGGGAATTCAGCTTCTGATATACCCTATGGAATATACTGATACTCTAAACGGTACAAATCACAACTTTCATCATAGTCTGTTATTTATTTTGATGTACATAATTCATACATTCAATTTCCTCAATCAAAGATCCATAAAGTTTTTGGACTCAGATATGATTTCTTTGTGTAGCTGTCTTTGCACTAGAACATTTTTCTGCATTTCTTCAGGTTCATCGAATAAACCCTTTTTGATTTACGATTTTCCTCGACTATATAAAACTAGAACCATTTATACAGGGTGAGTTTTCTCCGTGTCCGGATGAAGGAGGGGCTTACCAGGCCGGACTAAGCATCGACGGCTTGATGTAGACTTAGATTTTGATAACAGTGTCATAAAACAGCAGTGTCAAGCCCTTCCCTCATCCGGACCCGGAGAAAACTCACCCTGTATACGTCAAATTTTTTTAAATTCACGAAAATGTGGTGGATGACGATGAACTGCCCCTGCATTGCTTTAAAAAATTATTTTCCAAATCTTTTTCATACAATCTGTGCTTTTGGTACCTAATAATCGAATACTTTCGATGACAGCAAACGAGAAGAAGCTTTACGAGTTCGTGGTTTACCGTTTCCTGGCTTGCTTGTCGAGAGATGCTGAATTCGAAGAAACTGTCGTCACCGCAACCGATGTGTCTGGTGGATTATTCGAAGCACGTGGTATTCGTATCACTGATCCAGATTACCTAAGCGTATTTAGGGAGTTTGTAGACCTCCTAATTCATCAGTATGAAGTAGGGCAGGTATTTCGACCTAGAATCGAAAAAGTCAATGCACAAATTCTAACGAAGAAGCTGCTAACGGAGACTGAGCTGTTTGCCTCTTTGGTCGAACATCATATCGGCACGATGTCTACTCATGCGGATCATATTGAAACCATTCGAAGCAGGGGGTACGTAAGCTTCTCGCAAGAAGACGGATTTTTGCCAACCTTGCTTGGCCTCGGTATCATCACCGCCTATGAGAAATTGAGTCCAGATATAATATCGCCGGATCACAGAGGAAAACTCGAAGCGGATCTCGCAGCGTGAGTGAATAAGATTGTTAAATCTCACACCACTCTATCATGAATGCTGAAAGTTTTGTTTATTTTTGTCCACCGCAGATTTTCATAATGTGTGGTTCAATATGTTCCAGGATCTGCGAGGGAGAAAAGGATAAGGAAGATGTTCTACAAAAACATCTCATGAGATACCAAAACGTGATGACTCATTTATTAGCGCATCGAGAAGAATGGGAACACATATGTGGGGGTGTGCTTCGAGAAGGAATGGCTGGGAACAGTTCAATTTCAAGTGACTAACATGAGGTTCATGACTCACATTTTGCTTCATTAAACATTATTCATACAGTCAACATCTCCGCATCATATAAATCCACATTAATCAGATATGAGTCTTTCATTATCGTATCCTTTCTGGGCTTGCTTGAAGAAACTGTGGTAATATGATGGAAAGATTTGACGTGATCCGTGGGAAAGTACGGTGATCTAGTCGCGTAAGTCCTCGGATAGGCATTCTGTGGATCCGGGATAGTCCTTTTATTTTTCTCATCCGTTTTTACAGTTTAATTACCATGAGACTTCTTCTTAAGCAAGACGACGCACTCATCGGAAAATAGAACGTCCACAGTACGAGAGGATAGGATGGAAGTTGGCTCTGATTGGCACGATGTTCCGGTGCAAATTGTTTCTTATAATTTTGTATCGAGTTTGTAACTAAATATTAAGACCAATTTGTGGGAAAATAAATTACAATTATAATTATTTGTAGCTACTATACCCAGTACTTCCCTCTCACTCGCACCCGTAGTTCGAGTGCGGACTAGTTCAGACTTGATGTCCTACCAGCGCTACCCTAACAGCGACCAATGGAAATTCTAGCCCGAGCGGAATATGAGAAAAAATAATGTATAACCAAATATGTTCCGGTAAACGCAAAAGGTTGCAAATTCATGCAACTGTTTCGGACATTATTCCGATGCATCTCTCGAGATTGCAAAACTTTTGAGATTTAGTTGGCGAAAATGAAGCATTATTGCAATTCCAACAATTTTCGGGACTTTGGAAAGGGTCGCAAATTGTATAGTCGGTTTTTTCTACCCTCCTCAACATTACATGAGAGTTTCAACACTTCTAGATTTATAGTTGGGAATTGATTGACACGTGGTTGAATATAGTACTTATTTATTTTATACTCAAACGTTCATGTAGAGAACTCTTTTGCACGCAGCGTCAACTAATCGACTCGCATAGACCTTAACTAGGTATAAATTACACAAATGTCAGGAATCCAATGCAGAAATGATCCTTCATTTCCAACAGGTTCCAAAATCAAGTGCCAACGACTGAGATGGCATAGCCGTTGATCGACGTCCGGTCGACGTCGACCACCAGGTTGTGCGAGTCGATCCTTGAGCCATGCTTACTCAGGATCGCACAACGGGCACTTCGGATCTTTCTTGTAGGCCACAGCATACTGCACCTGGAACAGGGCCAGGGCGACGACTAGCAGGAAGGCGACTTTTTGCATGGTGAATGAAGTTGGTGGTACTTTGCAAGAAATACTTGTGCAATTAACGTGACCGGGACTGGTTCCGCTATTTATACCCTGGAACCGATCCGGTTAACTTATTCTTGCGTATACACAGGTGCGAAATAAGTCAACAGTTTTTGACAATGCAAATAAGTATATTTTTTTATCGGCATAGACGTCACTCTTAACTTGCATAGATACATTATATAACTCATAACATTATTAATATTCAACAGGTTCATTTTATGAACAAATTGTATCAGGCGAAAAACGTTCGATGAAATATTCGTTCCCAATGGAAAATATCGGTAGAATTTTTCAGAGCTTCATCTTTGTCAATCTTGATGTGTATTCTACGCGGATGCGGCTATTAATAATGTTATAAGTTATAATGTATGTCAATCAAGCTAGAGCTAATTATGATGTTAAATTTCAAAATACAGTTTCGTAAATTTAATATTACCCTCACAAATTTTATAATGTGCTATAATGTTCAATGACGATTGACGGCACTGAAAATTCAAGAGTCACTGAAAACTAAAAAACAATCATAATATACTTTGAATTTTCAAGACAGTTTCATGAATTCAATAGAACCATATAATTATTGGAGAGACTTTTCATGCGAATAATTGGTAAAACTATGTCAAAGTTTGATATGCTACCGACGGAAGTAGTGAAGAGAACGGAAAAAATAGTAATTATTCATAGCGCCATATCGAAGTTTGACATCGCTGTAATAGTCTTTGACAAAATAATACGAAAACTTAGTATAGTGAATATGAAATAAGATTATACTGCATGTCAAAATGAACCGTAGTAAAAATTGATATTCTTCTTTCCAATTTGTATACCAAATTATGCCAGTCATTGGTAGGGTGTATGTCAATAACTGAGACAAATATTCAAAAAATTGACATGGTCTCTATATTAACTAGCCGTGAAACCGAAAAGAATAGTAAGAATTGCAACGAGGAGTGTCGATTATTCGTATGGTCCGTATTAAAGTGTCTCCCGAGTTTCCACGAGTGACTACGATCTTCGCCGAGAACGCACGAGGATACCGATGCTGCAGTGGCATACCGACTCTAATCCTATACGAGTGATGAACCTTTAAACAGGACGAAGCCACTAAAGGAAGAAGAAGAAGAACCTTTAAACTGTCAAATTATCGGTATTAATTTTGAACAAGAAAATATTTTATTCTGAATATTGCTTGAATTGGAATGCTTTTTTCTATTTTCGAATGTTTGAATAAAAAATCAATATAAAAGCATCATGAAGAAATTTTCAATTCGAATTAAAAAAAATTTCGACTATCAAATCAACATTTCAAAATAAAGTCCACTTTGTTAAGGCAGTTTGAAAAAAAAACCCAATGATTATTGATTTATTCAAGGAATAACCCGGAAACCTTTCTCACAGGCGGTGGATTATTCTACGCTCAGTATATATACAAGTTTCCGAAAATCTCCGGCATGTAATTGTATCGCATTGTATTGTATGTATATGTGTATGTGTAAATGTATCAGGTTTAAGTCCCGTTCTAATTTATGTGTGTATTGTGTGGTAGACTTGTGTGAAGCATATGTGTATCTACCCCGCTACGTGTAGCAATTTCTGTGTGTGTGAAGTCCCCGGCGTTCACTTCTTTTATTTTGCAGCGATGAGTCATAATTTTTCGTATGGTCCGTACGAAAAACTGATATTCTCGTGACGTCGCGTGAAACGATTATTCCAATCTTTCACATTCAGTGTATTAGTCGTGCTTGTCAGGTTGCTCTTATACAACATTGACATGGTGCGTTTCAAATACTACTCTGTTCTGGATCATATATTGACGTACCTTTTTCATTCATTGAAAGGAAAATATCAATTCTACTCATCAGTATGCACCATATGAATTTTTGACAAGCAACGCCGGGCTTCTCTACTTCCGTCGGTAGCATATCAAACTTTGACATAGTTTTACCAATTATTCGTATGAAAAGTCTCTCAGTGTATAATTATTGGATATAGTGATTAAAAATTCAGTTCAGATTTTCTTATAACAAATTTCAAAATATTTTCAACAGTGACAGTTCGAGAGGTGTTAAATTCACACCTTCTCCTCTTCATGAACACCGAGAGGTGTTTGTTCTTGTCAAAGGCTTCATGCAGTGTTAATTCGGGGAAAATAACACTATTCCTTTCATTTGACAACACAGCTGGTGTATCTGCAACACGATAAGAGTGTTGTTATTGACACCAAAATTCTCAACCACCAACTCCAAGATTATAGCTTACACCGAAAAATTTTCACATTTAGCGAACATAATACAATGCGACTGTTATGATATTTTATATCACTCCGTGCGTAAAGTACGACTTTACGCACGCTAGCGTGCGTATAATCGGCCTTCACCCACGTTTGTGATATAAAATTTGGTTCGATACATGTGCAAAAGTCGTTTTTCCACTCGTGAGATTGTCACCCTCGCTTGGCTCGGGCGAAAACAAACCTTTTGCACTATAGTATCGTAATATACTATTAATTCATATAGTTGGAAATTGATAATTCACACGTGATTTGGTATAGTAGTTATCATTTTTTATTTGATACTCAAACATTAATTTAGAAAACTCTTTTGCACGCAGCGTGTTAAACAATGTTGATAGATAGAGACTGTGTAATATCGAATAGGTGTAAACGACACAAATGTGGGACATCCGATACAGGACATGATCCGCGACGACTAGCAGGAAAGCGACTTTTTGCATGGGGAATGAAGTTGGTAGTATTCTGCAAAAAATACTTGTTTGACTAACGTAACCGTAACTCATTCCTCTATTTACACCCAAGAACCGATCCGGTCGCTTTTTTCGTGCGTTTACACAGGTGCAAAATAAGTTACGAGTTTTTGACAATGTAAATCAGTCTTTTTTCGTCGGTTCGGCGTAGACGTCACTGTCAATTAGCACCTGTTCATATACAAATTTTGTCAGGTTCATGTTTTCAACCAATTGTTCTCCACAAAAAGTGACTCCTGTATCGGCTTACAACTGACGTGGGTAATGCGGGGCTCAGATTGTTTCGTGCCTTTAAATTCCGGAAAAAAGTGTGTTGGGAATTGGTAACTGGCATAAGGCCAAAAGCCTCTCCGCATAAGTGCATCAATGACGTCACCACTCAGTTGACTGCTGAAAATGTGACGTTTTGTGACTTTACATCCAAATGTAACATTACATTTCAAAATTTCAATCTTTTTCTCAACATTCAGCCGAAGAACCACTTTTAAATGGAAAAATGGAAATGTCTGTCTAATAAGAGCTTCAAAGCGATTCAATGAAAACACTCGATTATATACTTCCTACAACCATTACTCCCCACACGGAACACTTGGTTGAGTATGAAATACGTTTTAACGTCTGTCTACGTATACAGCTAAAATGATACGTATACTATATGTGTACGCGATGTACACAATCAAGACGTATTTTCTATACGAAGTATATGCGTATAACACTTGTATTATTCGCGTCAATGCCGAAGCCGTTTTTTACGTACTGCATGTACTTATAAATTACACTCATATTGCGTATAGTATTATGACAATCATAAAACTTTTATTATATGTACCATCAACGTATACGTATAATTGGTGATTATTTGGATGTTTTGAAAAACAGTAGATATGTTATGGGAGTCCTAGGACCAAATAGGCTAAGTCGTGAACTTCTTTACTGACGTGGTAGAATTTTTTAATGCTTTACCGACACTCGAGAACTGACGTTTGTCGACCGTGACCATAACTGTATCGACACTCGAGAACTGATTGTCCATCGATCGTGATCCTATTAATTATAATTATAAATGCTTTACCGATACTCGAGAAGTGACCGTACGGCGACAATATAATTATAAATGCTTTACCGACACTCGAGAAGTGACCGTACGGCGACAAGTGGGGCGTGACCGTCTATTGATCCATCGACCGTGATCACGGTAGGGCGTGACTATCTGTGGGTCCATTAACCGTGACGGCGACTACGTGGAGCGTGACCGTCGCTGCCGGAGATCGACTTACGAACCGAGATTTGCGGCAGATGCGAGAGAGCTGCCTGCGTAGCAGGCAGCTCGTTCGCGTCTGCGCGTGTACAAAAAAATTACAACGTCGGCGCTTTTATTTTAAACTTCAGATATTTTATTCAACATTTTGAAAACACTCGTACACGTTCAGCGTGGACTATACATTTTTTGAAACATCATGAATTTTGATGTATTAATTAGGACTTGGTGCCATACTAGTCTGTAATTTTATGAGTCTTCCCCGTATGTGTGTGACCTCTGCCAACAAATTGTCGAGTATTTGAGAATTTGGCGAGGCAGTTTCATCCGGACGTGATTCCCCGCTAGGCGTCGTCACAACAGCTTCTTTGAACGAAATAGCACAATTGAGAAATAAAATTTACATCTTAATAGAATATCAGAATTACGTTTTTTTTTTGTACTTTCTCCCTGCGATGGTATCTTTGTAGTTTCGTTTTTGGCGGTATTTAAAATATTAACGTAAATAGCGCCGTTGTGTTCACTTATTTGCTGAATCCTGGTAATTGAGTCAAAATCAGGCAGCGGCAGTTGACTCAGATTCGGGTTCACTTCGATGACCTACACTTAGTGACCTGCTGTATCCGCCGCACTTTGGTGTTATTTATCGGTGCCGCCAGAGACGCAGAAAAGTGCATCATGCACATCAAAATGCAAATAATTTTCATTTTCGAGTTCAACGTTGTACTGTTCCGCCGGATATGCAAAGTAGACCACTGAATGACAATACTGATGAACAGCCTGCTTTTATATCAACCGCTGTGACGCCGGGGTTCAGTTTGTTCAATATTTAAGCAGAAACATGGATTTTCAAAAAAAGGTAAGTAACGTGTGATTAAAAGTATAAAATTTTATTGATGTTACTGTTAAAAAAATTGTTATTTTACATACGTCAAGATCGTAAATTGTAAATTTCACAGTAGGATGCCGGTGCAAGCAGGTTCAGATGATCCATCTTTGGAATTCCGTCAAATGGCTCCGGTACCATTTTCGTATTCTCTGTACATTTGAAACGACGCACTCGGGCGGTCCTTGCGATCTTTCCGACGGCAGGTGATTTGCGCAGGTCAGGTAGGAGGCTCATATGGTAATATATACGTGCATTTGTTTTTTCTTTTGGCGGCGCGTCGTCTCAGACACGTCCAGTCAAGCACGACGCTCAGAATCCGCGCGAGATCACTCGTGACATTGAGCTGTTGTCGCGATGAATATATTTTTTTTGATTGAAGTAGATAACGTTGACAGACTGGAAACGTTCCTTATTGATTATCGAGCCTGTTCGGACAATAAGTATTAGATTCAACGGACTCGAGCTACATGCGTGTAAAACGCATGTTAGTGTGTGGCATCAACAGACACTTCCTCAGTCTACAGTAGAGCGTCGATTATCCGAATCAATTGGGACCGGGTGCCTTTCGGATAATCGAAATTTCGGATAACCGAACAGCAATATTCCGTGGGCGAAAAAAACGTCGATTCTTTCGAAATGATGAAATTTATATATGCACTGTTAGAAAAAAAGTGTTAAATTCAACATTTTTCGCGTGTCCCAGTAGGTCCACTATAAAAAATATGTTAATCTGACACAAGCCATTAATGTCAAGCGTTGACACAACGAAATGGTTGTAAAAATTAACACAAATTCAACATATTGTTTTGTAATTTTAACACTGCACTCTTGAGTTAATTGAACAGAACGATAATGTCAAATCGTATGTTGTTTCAACTTTCAATATGCGTGGAAAATGCATAAGTAAATGGCTGGAACTAAAATTGAAATTAAAAAAAACAGATTGTTTTCGATGCTCACGCTGTTAGATATTACTAGTAAAGGATATTTCAACGCATATTTAAACATACATGTGAAGAAAAACGCATTTCGAGTTCGCAGTGATAAATTTCGCAATTCCTAATCCTAGCCGGGGTTTGAACCGGGACGCTCACCGGTGTTCGCATTACGAGTCGCACGCCCTAACCACTACGCTATACCATCGCTTAATAAAAGAAACAACTTTTTCCTTGATATCATTTCTGCAGATGTACAGTTAATGAAATTGAGTTAGCGTAGCACATTTTTCACAGATTTTGTCAGAAAATCGAATTGTCGAGTTGAGAAGACCGTGCACGACACGTAGTAACAGGCAAAATCCGATGACGGTGGCCATTTTTGTTCTTCTATCATTTCAACATTTGTCAGTAGTACATTTCTACATAAAATGGTGTGTTGTGTTGACGAAACAACACAAATTTAACATTTTTCATATCCATTAAGGAGCGAACGAGATTTTTGTGTTAAAATGAGTGGCTTTTGTGTTACATTTGGCTTTAACACTTTTTGATGCATTGACATAATTCGCGAATGTTGAAACGACTCAAAAGGATAGTTAAACATGACACAAAAATTTTAACACGCAAAAAATTTAACATTTACACAGATTATTTCCAACAGTGTGTATACATATATTTAACTACAATGAACATCAATAGGTTATTATCACAAGTACATTTTAGTGAACTGAAAACATGTAATCATCGTATCATTCAATGATACAGAACAAAGTTAGATATGTATGTCTTTAGAAAATAATCAACATCCTTATACATTTGAGTTCTTACATCTGTTTATTTTTGAAAAAGTCGACGGTTTTCCAATAAACCAAATCACCATTCGGATAATTGACGTTTCGGATAAAGCAAATCGCCATTCGGATAATCGACGTTTCGGATAACTGACGTTCGGATAATCGACGCTCTACTGTATTTACATTGTAGCCCAGCTGACTGACACACATAAAGCGACACAGTGAACAGAAATATTGCTAGTATTAGTTTTCTTTTCTTCTCAGGCTCTCTTCGGTCACCTGTTATGATCAGTATCGATCGAACCGCTGTACACTGAACTCTATCATAATAAATCCTCATCGTTTATGTTTATTAAACAAGTGCAAGGCTCTTTACACCTGGATCACTCTCCCTTGAATTCCTTCAACCTACTCCGTACTCTGCAATCAGCTATATTATCTCAAAACAGAGCCTTAATCCAGGAAAACATCTGCGATCTAGAGATAGGGGTGAAGACAAAACCGCCTTTGGGCAATCCAGGGGACTTCGACAAGCTAGTAGCTGAGAAATATCCTAATTCTAGACTCTTATTTACAGACGGATCCTTGAATAAGGAAGCAAAGCAGTGTGGCATTGGTATTATCTCGCGGGATTACCCTAATCTAACAAGGAGACTTTCTCTGAACGCAAAAAATTCAATTTTCAATATAGAACTTTACGCTATTAAACAGGCGATAATACACATTCAGGTTAATAATCTTCAGGGTGACTTCCTGATTTGTACTGATTCCATGAGTTCCGTCAAGAAATTAGGAGGGGTGGGGTTGGACTCTAATCTGAACCACCATGCAGCGTTTATTAAAGAGCAAATATATAACGAATTGAGGGATGGAAGAAGAATAGTAATAGTGTGGGTCCCAGCGCACGTTGGAATCCTGGGAAACGAGCTAGCTGACCAAGTTGCCAAACAGGCAAGTCAAAGAGTGCCTATAGATGAAAAACATTTTTTTTTTTTAAAGACCTCAATTCATTATTTAAGCAAAAAGCTGTAGAAAGTACCGCTGACTTCATAAAAAATTATTCACTTCCACCGAACCCTAAAGGCTATCGCTTTGTTCTGTTTGCGCCAAATTTTGCTCCGAAAGCCTGGTTCATAAAGATTCAGGCATGGACAGGAAAAGGATTGGGATTGCCAATAGAATTAAAACTGGCCATAATAAAACGAAGGCCCACCTTAAAAGAATGTCCATCATCAATGACGATGAGTGCGAGTGTGGGGAGGGAAAGGAGACAATAAACCATATTTTTTGGTGATGTCCCAGGTTTGAGGCGGAGAGAGTGCGTCTATCTAGCTTTCTTATATCAAAAAATATAGCGTTTGACTCTGACGTTGAGAGTCTGGCATTGAGGGGAGATTTAGAGACTCTGGTTCGACTTATAGCGTTTATCATTGATATTAAAATAGATTTTTAAGAAACAGGGGAATTGAGCAGGGGTTTAAAAAAAAAAAAAAAAAAAAAATTAGGAGTATTATTATAAATTGTATATGTATATATATTATAATTAATTATGGGAAGTTTTCCTTATAAGTAAGCTTTGGTGGCGGTTGGGATAGGATTATGTATGGATATAACTTGTTATATAGGTTAATTATAAGTTAGACATAAGAGACCAATACAGGGGAGGTTAGTCGAGATTGATTTATGTGTCTGTCTTTTAGTTCCTCGTAACTTCCCTTCCTTGTGCTGTCTTACTATCGGAAGTATCATCAAGAAAAAAGAAAATCTAAAGAAGAGGACACCAAACCAACGACCCCGACAACGAAAGAATAATATCACGGAATTAACCAAATGCACCTGACAAATCGCTTACCGGAATAATCTGAGAAGTGATTGCAGTGAGTCAGGCTATACAACCTAACCCCAACAAATCGAGGCTCAGGAACCCAAGCAATCACAAAACATTATCGGACAAGAAAAACGGATGGTCGGCTGATTTAATTAGGAGTATAGGCAAGCGTCTCTATGATGAGCAAAAAGTGCCAGAACTCATACATTGATAAGCCGTCATCACACACCAAGAAGGAAGACAAGAAGATTTGGGAGAGTTTAATTGGGACATCGGCGTAAGGCCGCATACCTGAAGGAAATAAAAAAAAAAAAAAAAGTAGATAACGTTCACTTCTGGAGCAAGTTTAGTAAAGATGTATGTTTTTTGTTAATATTTTCGCGACTTATAATTTTTAATTGGCTGGCGAGACGAGGCACTGCGGAATAATTAACTGCGTGTTTTGAGATACCGTTTCGACTCTCCACTCAATCTTCATCGCAACACTTTTAATGAGCTCGAAACTGCAACTTTGTAGCGAAAAAACTCGCTGCTCCGCGAGACATTCTGATACTTATCTCAAAGTCGTTTGACCGAATCAGGATACACGAAGATAGGGTAAAACTGCTTGACGACGGGACATTCGATCGAGTATAAATAGCATCGGCTGCGAAGGTTAGAACTCAGTCAGGGCTGAATCTTTGTCGTGGTGCGTGCCTTTCACGAAAAAGTAAATATGTCCGAATCTCAGCGATCGACCTCTCCAGTACTGACCTCCACACCGGAGAAGAAAAGGCGCGTAGAAATTGACAACTACGAATTAATATTGCGTTCGGATTTTCCTTTGACAAAAAGTGAAACTAAGCGCGTCGGCGTGGCGTTACTCGTAAACTCACACGTTGAATCATCCGAAGTAGTAGTTTTCGTGACGGATGCGAGAAAAGATTTGCAACGGCCAACGCTCTACATGGAGCGAAAGGCCTGGAACGATTTTGTCAGTAAAGCTGAAATATTTCGTTCTTGGATCGATTGCGAATCGAGTAATGTCGTAAATTCGTCACAATGGGCTCGACTCGACTCAAACAGACAGCTTCATCTCAGTTGCGTGAGATTTTTAGAGCGTAACGCATTGAAAATTAACTCGGTCGATCTTCCGCAGGGACTCATAATGATGCCCAAAACGTGCGAGATATTATATTCTACCGCTCCGTGTATAAATATTTTACTCGACAAATTGGAATCGCAGTTGCCTGAACTGAAAAGAAAAGCTAGCTGTATAGCTAGGAAAATAATCGACATATGTGAAAATTCTCCCGCATTAACGACGGAAGAACTGAGAAAGGTTTTAGCAGCCGATCCGGAATTCGAGCCTAGCAATTTGATCGATCAAGAATTGGTAACTCGTTGTCTCGGTCTTTTGCACGATGCGTCATAAAAAATCGATTTAAGAACGTCATCATCATCATCGTCATCGTCGTCAGCATCATCATCATTGTTCACCTAGTCTATAACTACACATAATTTTAACGAACAGTTTAATTTAAAATCTAAATTGGTAAGCCAGAGCGAGAGAAACTGAAATAATTTCCGGTCGAAATATTGCAACAACATTATTTTTTTTCGCAGGAACATCGGTTCTTCCCAAACGCCTCCTGCTTGGAATACGTACGACAGCGAGAGGTACGACCGTTTGTACTCTGCGTTGCGAAAAAAAATGACGCATCACGTGACCCCAACACCCCGCGGGCGCAAAAATTTGTCGCTGGATTCGACGTTCAATCTGACTCCCAGTGACGCGCATCCACCACCGTTTGGCGGCGAAGTTGAAAACGTCGATACAGCTGCAACCAGCGCAACGCGATCTTACCCAGGGAATTCCGGAAACTCAGGTTTTTACTTCGCCCCGGTGCAGTTCAGGGAAGCTCCGGGAAAGTCCAAAACGAAACGGAGTATGGATCCCAAGAAGTTGCCCGACACTTATGTAGTGAGCCTAATGTTTTTTTTGTGTTGGTAGAACCATCGGGCTCAAGGTGTAGAGCATACCAATGTACTTTGTTTCCGTTTTTTTTTTTTCAGACGCGCCCCCGATAAATTGTCTCGTCGGAAGGGTCAACGCTACGGGCATCTCTTCACCTGGTTTCACGGTGATCCGGTACAACTCGGAGGGATAACGTGCAGCCAGCCCGTTCGGCGTCCGCACAGGCAGTAATTGCCTCCGCTTTTTTTATTTTTTTTAACGCGGATCCCCACCATCCGTAGAGATCGACAGATTTCTACGGACGGTGGGGATTTTTTTTTTTTTTCCTGAAACAAACGCATGTCCCCTCCGATCGAGGGGGCGCGTAGTGTCTTCGGCAGGAGGGGATACCCTTTTTTGTGCGTTTCGTTTAAGAAGGTATAATTTTCAATAATGTTCACCCTTGCGTACTTGCGGGTATAATTTGAATCTACTCAGGGTTATATTTTAAGGTCATTCTTGCATCGAGTGTTTTCACATACTTACCATATGCACGTACAGAAGTTTTCTTGATATTTCGTTCATTTTATGTCATTGTTAATTTGTAATTCTTCGATATTATTGTAAGTATGTGAAAACACTCGATGCAAGAATGACCTTAAAATATAACCCTGAGTAGATTCAAATTATACCCGCAAGTACGCAAGGGTGAACATTATTGAAAATTATACCTTCTTAAACGAAACGGACAAAAAGGGTATCCTCCCCGCTTGAGATGACTACGCGCCCTCGATCGGGAGGGGACATGCGTTTGTTTCAGAAAAATCCCCACCATCCGTAGAAATCTGTCGATCTCTACGGATGGTGGGGATCCGCGTTAAAAAAAATAAAAAAAAAAAGCGGAGGCAATTACTGCCTGTGCGGACGCCGAACGGGCTGGCTGCACGTTATCCTCCCGAGTTGTACCGGATCACAGTGAAACCAGGTGAAGAGATGCCCGTAGCGTTGACCCTTCCGACGAGACAATTTATCGGGGGCGGGTCTGAAAA
Organism: Euura lappo; assembly: GCA_018257835.1. Lineage (NCBI taxonomy): Eukaryota > Metazoa > Arthropoda > Insecta > Hymenoptera > Tenthredinidae > Euura > Euura lappo. The sequence continues at coordinate 166,229 of JAEUYN010001435.1, forward strand.
AAAAAACGGAAACAAATTACATTGGTAGGCTCTACACTTTAAGCCCGATGGTTCTACCAACACAAAAAAAACATTAGGCTCACTACATATGTGGCGGGCAACTTCTTGGGATCCATACTCCGTTTTGTTTTGGACTTTCCAGGTGCTTCCCTGAACTGCACCGGGGCGAAGTAAAAACCTGAGTTTCCGGAATTCCCTGGGTAAGATCGCGTTGCGCTGGTTGCAGCTGTATCGACGTTTTCAACTTCGCCGCCAAACGGTGGTGGATGCGCGTCACTGGGAGTCAGATTGAACGTCGAATCCAGCGACAAATTTTTGCGCCCGCGGGGTGTTGGGGTCACGTGATGCGTCATTTTTTTTCGCAACGCAGAGTACAAACGGTCGTACCTCTCGCTGTCGTACGTATTCCAAGCAGGAGGCGTTTGGGAAGAACCGATGTTCCTGCGAAAAAAAATAATGTTGTTGCAATATTTCGACCGGAAATTATTTCAGTTTCTCTCGCTCTGGCTTACCAATTTAGATTTTAAATTAAACTGTTCGTTAAAATTATGTGTAGTTATAGACTAGGTGAACAATGATGATGATGCTGACGACGATGACGATGATGATGATGACGTTCTTAAATCGATTTTTTATGACGCATCGTGCAAAAGACCGAGACAACGAGTTACCAATTCTTGATCGATCAAATTGCTAGGCTCGAATTCCGGATCGGCTGCTAAAACCTTTCTCAGTTCTTCCGTCGTTAATGCGGGAGAATTTTCACATATGTCGATTATTTTCCTAGCTATACAGCTAGCTTTTCTTTTCAGTTCAGGCAACTGCGATTCCAATTTGTCGAGTAAAATATTTATACACGGAGCGGTAGAATATAATATCTCGCACGTTTTGGGCATCATTATGAGTCCCTGCGGAAGATCGACCGAGTTAATTTTCAATGCGTTACGCTCTAAAAATCTCACGCAACTGAGATGAAGCTGTCTGTTTGAGTCGAGTCGAGCCCATTGTGACGAATTTACGACATTACTCGATTCGCAATCGATCCAAGAACGAAATATTTCAGCTTTACTGACAAAATCGTTCCAGGCCTTTCGCTCCATGTAGAGCGTTGGCCGTTGCAAATCTTTTCTCGCATCCGTCACGAAAACTACTACTTCGGATGATTCAACGTGTGAGTTTACGAGTAACGCCACGCCGACGCGCTTAGTTTCACTTTTTGTCAAAGGAAAATCCGAACGCAATATTAATTCGTAGTTGTCAATTTCTACGCGCCTTTTCTTCTCCGGTGTGGAGGTCAGTACTGGAGAGGTCGATCGCTGAGATTCGGACATATTTACTTTTTCGTGAAAGGCACGCACCACGACAAAGATTCAGCCCTGACTGAGTTCTAACCTTCGCAGCCGATGCTATTTATACTCGATCGAATGTCCCGTCGTCAAGCAGTTTTACCCTATCTTCGTGTATCCTGATTCGGTCAAACGACTTTGAGATAAGTATCAGAATGTCTCGCGGAGCAGCGAGTTTTTTCGCTACAAAGTTGCAGTTTCGAGCTCATTAAAAGTGTTGCGATGAAGATTGAGTGGAGAGTCGAAACGGTATCTCAAAACACGCAGTTAATTATTCCGCAGTGCCTCGTCTCGCCAGCCAATTAAAAATTATAAGTCGCGAAAATATTAACAAAAAACATACATCTTTACTAAACTTGCTCCAGAAGTGAACGTTATCTACTTTTTTTTTTTTTTTTATTTCCTTCAGGTATGCGGCCTTACGCCGATGTCCCAATTAAACTCTCCCAAATCTTCTTGTCTTCCTTCTTGGTGTGTGATGACGGCTTATCAATGTATGAGTTCTGGCACTTTTTGCTCATCATAGAGACGCTTGCCTATACTCCTAATTAAATCAGCCGACCATCCGTTTTTCTTGTCCGATAATGTTTTGTGATTGCTTGGGTTCCTGAGCCTCGATTTGTTGGGGTTAGGTTGTATAGCCTGACTCACTGCAATCACTTCTCAGATTATTCCGGTAAGCGATTTGTCAGGTGCATTTGGTTAATTCCGTGATATTATTCTTTCGTTGTCGGGGTCGTTGGTTTGGTGTCCTCTTCTTTAGATTTTCTTTTTTCTTGATGATACTTCCGATAGTAAGACAGCACAAGGAAGGGAAGTTACGAGGAACTAAAAGACAGACACATAAATCAATCTCGACTAACCTCCCCTGTATTGGTCTCTTATGTCTAACTTATAATTAACCTATACAGGGTGGCCCAAAATTAGATGCGGAAAATAAAAGGGGTGATAAAGGGGGTCGAGCTGAGTAAATTGACCCCAATAACATGTGGTCTGCGGAGTCGCGTTCGCGAGATGCGGCCGGCTAAAAAGTCGCGCCAGCATTGGTATTTAGCAGTCAAATTGGTAGCAGAGATCGTTCGGCAGTCTGGTATTTCGGCGCACTCAATCACTGGTACGGTTAACGATCATTTCCAGTTGAATAATCATAAACTCAAACACTTTATTCGTTAAAATTTGTTCACGAAAAGGTCATGCGCACCTAAAACCAGAATACCGACCGATTTCCCCTGCCAATCTGGCTGTTAAATACCAACGCTAGCACGACTTTTTAACCGGCCGTATCTCGCGAACGCGACTTCGCGGACCACATGTTCTTAAGGTCAAATTACTCAGCTCGACCCCCTTTATCACCCCTTTTATTTTCCGCATCTAATTTTGGGCCACCCTGTATAACAAGTTATATCCATACATAATCCTATCCCAACCGCCACCAAAGCTTACTTATAAGGAAAACTTCCCATAATTAATTATAATATATATACATATACAATTTATAATAATACTCCTAATTTTTTTTTTTTTTTTTTAATTTTTAAACCCCTGCTCAATTCCCCTGTTTCTTAAAAATCTATTTTAATATCAATGATAAACGCTATAAGTCGAACCAGAGTCTCTAAATCTCCCCTCAATGCCAGACTCTCAACGTCAGAGTCAAACGCTATATTTTTTTATATGAGAAAGCTAGATAGACACACTCTCTCCGCCTCAAACCTGGGACACCACCAAAAAATATGGTTTATTGTCTCCTTTCCCTCCCCACACTCGCACTCATCGTCATTGATGATGGACATTCTTTTAAGGTGGGCCTTCGTTTTATTATGGCCAGTTTTAATTCTATTGGCAATCCCAATCCTTTTCCTGTCCATGCCTGAATCTTTATGAACCAGGCTTTCGGAGCAAAATTTGGCGCAAACAGAACAAAGCGATAGCCTTTAGGGTTCGGTGGAAGTGAATAATTTTTTATGAAGTCAGCGGTACTTTCTACAGCTTTTTGCTTAAATAATGAATTGAGGTCTTTAAAAAAAAAAAATGTTTTTCATCTATAGGCACTCTTTGACTTGCCTGTTTGGCAACTTGGTCAGCTAGCTCGTTTCCCAGGATTCCAACGTGCGCTGGGACCCACACTATTACTATTCTTCTTCCATCCCTCAATTCGTTATATATTTGCTCTTTAATAAACGCTGCATGGTGGTTCAGATTAGAGTCCAACCCCACCCCTCCTAATTTCTTGACGGAACTCATGGAATCAGTACAAATCAGGAAGTCACCCTGAAGGTTATTAACCTGAATGTGTATTATCGCCTGTTTAATAGCGTAAAGTTCGATATTGAAAATTGAATTTTTTGCGTTCAGAGAAAGTCTCCTTGTTAGATTAGGGTAATCCCGCGAGATAATACCAATGCCACACTGCTTTGCTTCCTTATTCAAGGATCCGTCTGTAAATAAAAGTCTAGAATTAGGATATTTCTCAGCTACTAGCTTGTCGAAGTCCCCTGGATTGCCCAAAGGCGATTTTGTCTTCACCCCTATCTCTAGATCGCAGATGTTTTCCTGGATTAAGGCTCGATAATCAATAAGGAACGTTTCCAGTCTGTCAACGTTATCTACTTCAATCAAAAAAAAATATATTTATCGCGACAACAGCTCAATGTCACGAGTGATCTCGCGCGGATTCTGAGCGTCGTGCTTGACTGGACGTGTCTGAGACGACGCGCCGCCAAAAGAAAAAACAAATGCACGTATATATTACCATATGAGCCTCCTACCTGACCTGCGCAAATCACCTGCCGTCGGAAAGATCGCAAGGACCGCCCGAGTGCGTCGTTTCAAATGTACAGAGAATACGAAAATGGTACCGGAGCCATTTGACGGAATTCCAAAGATGGATCATCTGAACCTGCTTGCACCGGCATCCTACTGTGAAATTTACAATTTACGATCTTGACGTATGTAAAATAACAATTTTTTTAACAGTAACATCAATAAAATTTTATACTTTTAATCACACGTTACTTACCTTTTTTTGAAAATCCATGTTTCTGCTTAAATATTGAACAAACTGAACCCCGGCGTCACAGCGGTTGATATAAAAGCAGGCTGTTCATCAGTATTGTCATTCAGTGGTCTACTTTGCATATCCGGCGGAACAGTACAACGTTGAACTCGAAAATGAAAATTATTTGCATTTTGATGTGCATGATGCACTTTTCTGCGTCTCTGGCGGCACCGATAAATAACACCAAAGTGCGGCGGATACAGCAGGTCACTAAGTGTAGGTCATCGAAGTGAACCCGAATCTGAGTCAACTGCCGCTGCCTGATTTTGACTCAATTACCAGGATTCAGCAAATAAGTGAACACAACGGCGCTATTTACGTTAATATTTTAAATACCGCCAAAAACGAAACTACAAAGATACCATCGCAGGGAGAAAGTACAAAAAAAAAACGTAATTCTGATATTCTATTAAGATGTAAATTTTATTTCTCAATTGTGCTATTTCGTTCAAAGAAGCTGTTGTGACGACGCCTAGCGGGGAATCACGTCCGGATGAAACTGCCTCGCCAAATTCTCAAATACTCGACAATTTGTTGGCAGAGGTCACACACATACGGGGAAGACTCATAAAATTACAGACTAGTATGGCACCAAGTCCTAATTAATACATCAAAATTCATGATGTTTCAAAAAATGTATAGTCCACGCTGAACGTGTACGAGTGTTTTCAAAATGTTGAATAAAATATCTGAAGTTTAAAATAAAAGCGCCGACGTTGTAATTTTTTTGTACACGCGCAGACGCGAACGAGCTGCCTGCTACGCAGGCAGCTCTCTCGCATCTGCCGCAAATCTCGGTTCGTAAGTCGATCTCCGGCAGCGACGGTCACGCTCCACGTAGTCGCCGTCACGGTTAATGGACCCACAGATAGTCACGCCCTACCGTGATCACGGTCGATGGATCAATAGACGGTCACGCCCCACTTGTCGCCGTACGGTCACTTCTCGAGTGTCGGTAAAGCATTTATAATTATATTGTCGCCGTACGGTCACTTCTCGAGTATCGGTAAAGCATTTATAATTATAATTAATAGGATCACGATCGATGGACAATCAGTTCTCGAGTGTCGATACAGTTATGGTCACGGTCGACAAACGTCAGTTCTCGAGTGTCGGTAAAGCATTAAAAAATTCTACCACGTCAGTAAAGAAGTTCACGACTTACCCTATTTGGTCCTAGGACTCCCATAACATATCTACTAAAAACCCAGCCTATACGCATTATGTACGTATTTTTCACGTCACGCAAAACAACGCTTTTTAAATGTTTACTGTACATACGGAAGACGTATCACTCCATTGACGACGTATAAATTTGCTTGATCCTATACGAAAGACTTACGTACAGCACACGGTGTGCAGACCCGGCCACCTGATTTCGACGATTCGTATACGTAAATCAGACGTAATAAGTCAGTAGGCTGAATCGCACTTATAGCTACTCCTTTCCCGGCATACGTATATTAGACGTACAGCAGATGTGTTTATCTTGCCGTCGGGCCGAAGGAATACGTGAGCCATACGTAGAACAGGACACAGTTTGCAGACTCGCCTGATTTCGACGTTTCGTATACGTAAACCAGACCTATTAGTTTAGTGGGCCAAATGCAAATTTTCACCGTGTTTCCGGTATACGTACGATATACGTACACCAGACGTTCCCAGCACATTTGACAGCTTCAACGATATTCTTTCACTATTGAGCGATCGAGTGTAGTCATAAATAGATTCTTACAGAGATTAGTGAACTTACATTACTGAAGAATGTATCATTGTCCCTGATAAAATCATGTATAGAAACGCTGCATGGTTGGACAAGCGGCAGCTTAGCGTAGTGGTTAGGGCGTGCGACTAGTAGGGTGAGTGCACCAATGATTGAACGAATAAGCGTACTGTCAGATTCACGAAAGGATTTGTTTTCGCTGGATGCGTGTGGCCTGATGAAATAAATATTATTCGACAGATTATGTCCTAAATATTCGAATTAGCTAATCGAAACGTGCGATTCGAACGAAATATATATATATAAAAAAGGTATTTAAAGTGAAAATCGCAATTTCACCAATAATTGAACGCTCTGCTCCGAACGATGTAAAAACGTGAATTAAACAGTGGGAGGTAGATAGGGATGACATGAAGTATAGTTATTAGGTATTTTTATGTACATACAGGTATTGTATAGTTATCAGGACATTTATTTGACCAGATTTCACAAGTTACAATAGTACGGTAGGTGTTTGCTAGATATCTCTAGCAGGAACCTCTAACCGAATATACGAACGAATGACGTGGTTCAATCATTGGAGAAGTTACGATTCCCGGAGCCGTGAACTGAACACTGTCAGTTTGAGCGTATTTCGAGGTTATGTATCGTACGAATGGTGCAGTTTTAATGCCGTTCAGTTTTAGGAACTCGACATGCCAATGATTGAACGGCGCCGTTCAATCATTGGAGAAATCCCGATTCCGGGAACCAATAACTGAACGCTGTCAGTTTAATCATATTTCGAGGTTACGTATCGTAAGAATTCTAAAAAACAAAAGTTTAAACATATTATGATCCACAGAAATCGAAATCATGCCTTATTTTACCCTGAACGTATAATATATCCTAATCGTGTCAGGGACAAGCGGTCATACTTACTATTCTCGACATTTCAGAGCGCTCAAGCACACACGCCTCCCGAAAACGATTTATTGCACTATACAGGGTGGTTTGGAATGCTCCCACTTTGAGGTCATCAGCGGGTTCCTCGACGCAAAATAAGACGAAAATCATTCCTGCAATTTTTTTGTTAGAGCCATGGTTTCCAAGTAATAGCCGATCAGAGTCCGCCAATCCTAGCGCAGATCAGCGACCGGCTCAGGGCCGTCGCACAGTGGCTCGAAATCGTTAAAAACCGACCGAAACTACAAAAAAGACGAAAATTGTGACAAAAAGTTTTCGGGGTCGCTGATTACGAATCTGGACTCAAAATTATCAAAAACAAGATGGCGGCCCCAATATGGCGGCCGGAGACGATCAAAAATCGTCAGATATACGTGAAACTCGATACTCGGGGGTTCGCAGGGTCTCTGATTACGAATCTGAACTCAAAATTATCAAAAACAAGATGGCGGCCCCAATATGGCGGCCGGAGACGATCAAAAATCGTCAGATATACGTGAAACTCGATACTCGGGGGTTTGCAGGGTCGCTGAATACGATTCTGAACTCAAAATTATCAGAAACAAAATGGCGGCCACAATATGGTGGCCTAAGATGCTCAAAAGTCGTCAGATTTGCAGACTTCCTAATAAGCTCTCTAGCACTCATATGATACCCGAAATATTTTTCCGATATTGTTCAATTAGATTTCGAGTTGAATGTACTAGCTTTCGTATTGTTGTATTTTTCACAATTTGTCGTTACATATACGAACACATGCTCATAATTGTATCATACGAAATATGAATTATTAGCATAAGCACGAAACTTCCAGAGTCGCTTAAAAATGACGCGATGCGGCGCGCCAGCCAGCCAGTGTCCGTATTATAAGACCAAAAAACTGCCGCACGCCAAGTCCGGAAAGCGCTCGTCCACACTGTAATTCATCTTATCGCGAGGAAGGTACCGAGGGTGGCTAAAATTTTTTCGAATTCTTTCAGGTAATAGTATAAACTTGAGACCTAAACTCGTTTCATCACCTGATCTGGCGGTATACGTAACTTTGAGGTTAGTTAAGAACGAAAATCGTCAAAATTTACTGTCTTTGTTATGTTCAGCAATCTACATCAGCAATGATGTTCAGATCAAACAAACGTGACAAACATGTGATCTGAGGCTTTCTTATTTACTGGCCAAGGTGTGTATACTATTTTTCTGCTCGACGCAGCCGGAAAGCGGCAACTTCGTTTAGCGCAGCGGCCAGAAAGTTGCCACTTTCCGGCCGGAGGGCAGAAAAAAGTATGACCGATCTTTGCATTTTTCTGAACCGGTATTTGTGAATGAAAAAGAATGTGGTGAAATTAGGCTGTGCGAATAGCGTTTGAATTAAATTGGGAATTTGAGCTTTCTAATAATTCGAATCATCGAACAGTTTGAGTTTTCGAATAATTCGACACATTTGAAGTATTCGAATCGTTGAAATATCCTATCCTATCCTATTATTCGCGCTTTTCGAACTCCTCGATTTTTTTTTAGATTCGGACCTTGTGAAGATTGGAATCAACCGAATAAGTCGAGTACGTATTATTCGTGTTATTCGATCCGAATACCCAACATTTCAATATCATGTCAATAGAGCTCTATTTTTCCGCTCACTCGGTTCAACTAATTTCTCCCTATATTCCAGGCAGGATACATATCCACAGTCGAACAACGAACAAATATGTACGAACAATTCGAGAGATAGAAATCCTCGTCTTGATTTTTATTTCGCAAGCAGGTGAGAGTGGAGCTAGCTTTGAACACATTCAGGAATAAAGGAATAAAGAGTTCAAAAGAGTTCGATAAGAATTCGAAAAAATTTTAGCCACCCTCGGTACCTTCCTCGCGATAAGATGAATTACAGTGTGGACGAGCGCTTCCCGGACTTGGCGTGCGGCAGTTTTTCGGTCTTATAATACGGACACTGGCTGGCGCGCCGCATCGCGTCATTTTCAAGCGACTCTGGAAGTTTCGTGCTTATGCTAATAATTCATATTTCGGATGATACAATGATGAGCATGTGTTCGTAGATGTAACGACAAATTGTAACAAATACCACAATACGAAAGCCAGTACAATCAACTCGAAATCTAATTGTACAATATCGGAAAAATATTTCGGGTATCATATGAGGTTATTTCAGGATCTGGAGAAAAAAGTATGATGTTATTAGGAAGTCTGCAAATCTGACGACTTTTGAGCATCTTAGGCCACCATATTATGGCCGCCATTTTGTTTCTGATAATTTTGAGTTCAGATTCGTATTCAGCGACCCTGCAAGCCCCCGAGTATCGAGTTTCACGTATATCTGACGATTTTTGATCGTCTCCGGCCGCCATATTGGGGCCGCCATCTTGTTTTTGATAATTTTGAGTTCAGATTCGTAATCAGAGACCCTGCGAACCCCCGAGTATCGAGTTTCACGTATATCTGACGATTTTTGATCGTCTCCGGCCGCCATATTGGGGCCGCCATCTTGTTTTTGATAATTTTGAGTCCAGATTCGTAATCAGCGACCCCGAAAACTTTTTGTCACAATTTTCGTCTTTTTTGTAGTTTCGGTCGGTTTTTAACGATTTCGAGCCACTGTGCGACGGCCCTGAGCCGGTCGCTGATCTGCGCTAGGATTGGCGGACTCTGATCGGCTATTACTTGAAACCATGGCTCTAACAAAAAAATTGCAGGAATGATTTTCGTCTTATTTTGCGTCGAGGAACCCGCTGATGACCTCAAAGTGGGAGCATTCCAAACCACCCTGTATATTTCACCTCCGATATGAACGTATCTGACGTGTGGCATTGTCGCGCGGATTCCGATACAACAAGTTGTGAAAACAAAAGACAACACGACACCTTATTTTTCCAAGAAAACAGTGACACCGTTCAATCATTGGTGACCGTTCAATCATTGGTGTACTCACCCTAATACGAAGGGTGGCGAGCGTACTCGGTTCAAACCCCGACTAGGTCTTAGAAAAGCGAAAAATTTAAGCGATCGCAGAATGCGTTTTAATTGACAGGCGTGCTCAACTATAAATAAAAATAACCTAAAATATCGGAAATATCCAATAATAGGTTAAAAAATAACTTATTACATAATAATCTTTTTTTTTTAATTCCTTATACGTATCTCACACGTTCTCTATACGTATAAATATTCTACCCATATGTGTTCTCTATACACAAACAGCGTAATATGTTATGCATGTATATACGTTTGATTTACGTATAGTACACGTATTCAAAATTATGAAGAGTACGAAAGACATACGTATAACATCAGTATATTGGACGTAAATTGACGTACAGCGCAGGAAAAACTACGCAATATATTATACGTCTCGATATACGTCTTACAGTGGTTATTTGTACCTCTAGAATACATATTCTATGCATCTTAGCGGACGTTTCGTATTCGTTCCTTATACGGATTTTAGCCGGACATTTAGCCCATTTCTATCCCAAACGTAAACCTCCAACTTACGTATATCAGACGTATAACGTCTAAATTATTACGTCCAATATACGTATAAAATTGGTAAGTGTTCTGTGTGGGTCATGTCTCCTAATTTTTAGTAGTCCTTTTGTATGCAGTATTCGAACGGTTGTGTGACTGCTAGAGGCGCTCGGATCGCATGCGAAGAGGTGTCGTCGAAATGAGAGCCACAGACCCGAACCACTCCGTGGGTATTCCCCCTACATTATACATAGATATCCAGGCGGGAAGTTTAAAAATTGAACGAATCTACCGTGATGACATGCATGAGAACCACTGTAAAAAGAACGGAGTGTCGCTTGTTTGAAGGGAGTTAATAAACGAGCGAGTTGTAATTAGTGACATGGAAACGTAATCAATCTCAGTACCGTAACCTACGAACTATTCTTAGTCTCGTCCGGTTTTATACGAATTTATTTATCTATTTATTTTTCTTATAAAATTTACACATTTCAAAATTGTTATCGTTTTGTCCATAATTCGTCTCTTATTTTCGCATAGTTTTTTATTCTGCTCTCTGACACACATATCTGTCTAATTTTTTAAATTACTACTATTACATTATAAGATTATCACGACATAAATCTATGGGTCCTAATGCCTATTAACTTCACGTGGAACTAATCTGATCATCATGGAAGATTGCGAAATTGATCGATTTCGATGCGGTAAAAACAGCAAACAATTTCGACTCGTCTCTCTGCAGACTACTATCACAGGACTTAGACGATAAATTTATAATTCGCGTCAATTTTTCACCTAGGTGATTACAGCTTTCCCCAAAGTGACGTAGAGATGACCAGGAGTCGTCCAGACACGAGATTATCAGGTACGAAATGTCCGATTCACATATAAATATATAATTCATTCAACGACAAAGTCTATCCTTTTCTATTCACCTCATATGAAAGCAGATTCCAATTACTATCAACTTGTTAGTTCCTAATTTTTATAGAAAAATGTTTTTACACACATATTGAATTTGTGACCCTAATTATCGATCCTCCTTATAATGTAGAGTTGGAGGAGCAACTCGAGGTTGCAGAAACAAGATGTGGTTCCTTAAAATCTCAATTAGATTACATGAAGATGTTGTATCAAGGGGTACATCCATATTCTACAGACTTGACTGAAACCACTGAAGAACTTCCGCAAACTGAACCACAGAAAACCGCTCAATCTTCACCACGAGACACTGTGAAGCAAACAGCCATTCCCGAAGACGACGAGAACTGCGGAGAGAAAAAAACTGAATCCGCAGAAGATGTTAAATATTATGAATTTTTGAAGGAAATACACAAGATGCAAGAAATCACCAGGGAATTAGAACATGCAGGTGAGTCGCTGTAAAGTCTGTTGAAGTCAGTGACAGTCATTATCAAAGTGGTTAACCCCTCTTATGTTACTCTTATCATAACAGATCTTCGAGGGGCGTCTCCGAAGAAGCCTGTGAAATCCCCAACTTTTACGCCAAGACTCGTCGAGGAGCAGGAAGGTATATCTGCGGACTGCAGACGCACGAAGCAGGTACGCAAAACGTACACACTGCTGGAAGCATCTGATGAAGGAGCTCCCATGCTGATGCCTGTAACTGCAGCTGTAACGTCGCTTCAAATACCAGAAGTAAGGAATTGAAAATCAGTAATTATCGTAATGCAGCTCATCAAACCAACGTGCGAAAAGATTATCAAGTTGTACAATGCTTGTAATAACTGTGTAAAGGCAGGTAATGAAGACGATGCTGACGATGAAACCACCTCCCACCATCCTTATCAGCATTCTCTAAACTATTCGGCCCGTATGCAAGCGGATTTGGCAACAGCAAGATTATTAACAAGCCGTTTCATGTCGGATAATAATCCCGAACGTGGAGGATATGATCCTGACGAAGATAAAAAAGAACGCCGAAAACAGGAATTGGTACTGAAATTAACCGAAAGTATGGCCAGCACCAGGGTCACCGTTAAACGAAAAAAAATCACCAAAGTTGATAAGAAGCAGAAGACCACCACGTGCGCTGGACCGGTATCGAAAAAGATTGTGAATTCAAAGTGGGAGGATACTTTGTCGGTAGCGTCGAACAACAAGACTAAAAAGAAGAAGGGAAAATTGAGGACTGCCAGTTCAAGGAATACCGTGATGACCAAGGAGACCAATTTAACCGACAGGAGGGACTCCAAAAAGCGAAAACAAAAGGGTACAACTTTCACTAAAAAGATATTTTGGCGCCAATCTCATCGTTAATGCTCTAAAGTCGTTCATAATTGGTGCAGGGTTTTCCTCAGCCACTCATATGACGCATCGATTTCAAGTACCCATCCAACGTGCGCCCATCACCAAAGCTGAGGTTGTTGAAATCTACCATAACAACGCTGTCGAGGGTGGGAGCGGCAGCATCTCAATGTCTTCGAGCAAACACTCCAAAGAGACTACACAGCCGAAGAGCAATAATCCAGTCGCCAAGAAAGCTCACCAGGCACAGACATCCTCTGCTGTAGCATACCAACATCAACTGAGTCGTAGTTGTGATGAAAGGAAGGATTCACGAGATGATGGAGGCTGCGAATTAGCCAGGTACTAATCACCCTGTGGTGATGTGGTCAGAGATCTACGTAGAAGAGAAAAATGCTAATTGAATATGTCGTAGAGTGGCGTTTGAGCAGAATAACGACGAGGACTACCAGAAGTATTCGTCGAGGAGTCGAAAGAGTCAGAATCATGAGACTAAAGATGCTGAGGCAGAAGCAGCACACTGCGACTCGGCTCCTCATCCGTCGCGATACTACGACCCTACGATAACGAGGAATTACGAACTACCCACCGTCGCTTCTGAGCTGAAGAAAGTCAATAGGTCTTACTACAACAGATTCAATTTCAGGAACATACCATTCGTCGTCAGCACCTCAGTCACACCCAGTCATAATCTGGGGTTGAATATCCAACAAGTAAGACATATTCGACCGACTTAGGAACAAAATGAATCCAGCCCAGACAGCACAATACTGAAAATGGCTAAATGTTGTCCAAGTCCAAAAATCTATCTTAAAGAGGTCATATGGACTTGGACAACATTTAGACGTCAACAAGTGATCCATTCCCAGTTTCGTGCTGTCTGCGAAGTTCATCAATCCAGTCCATCGTCATTTTTAACCATGTATTATAATGACTAGGTTCTGAGTATCATGAAGACAAGACAGCCGATGGGAACTGGAATGACGCCTTTGCTGATTCGCAAAATGAGCAAAGGCATGAGGCCGGTTGGGGCGTTGATGGATTGCATCAACGAGTCATCGCTGAGTCCAAAATCACCAAAAAGCACGATACTAGGTCGTCAGAGCGATTACGTTCCGAGCGTGAGACCACAGACAACCGCGGATTGCGCTTCAACGTTGATCGACGAAACGGCTAAGCCCAGTAGACAAGCAGGATCCTCGACTACCAAAAATCGCAGACTTGATCACAGCGATTCTGGCGAGATGAAGCAGAGAGATTCATCGCTTGAAGAAGCTAAGGTGATTCAATATTGGGAAGGACGATAATTCATAATGCAAACCGTGTCCTACTTCCATGATGTTTGTGCGCAGGATGTGCCTTCGGACGAGAAATTGGCCGAGCAACAAGAAAGCGGCTATATCTGTTGCCCGAAGAGAAGCAAGAGTTATGACAGGATATTGAAACAATACGCGTCCAGGAAAAGCATAACCGGGAATCCCACGTTGACTTCTAGTGCGCTGCTGAGAGAACGTCAAGTGAGTAGAATTTGAATCAGTCAGAAATAATGACGACTGCAATGATGGAAGTGGATGTTGTGTTACAGGAGGAAATAAACATCGGAGATAATCAGTACAATAAAACTGAGAACGCGTCTGGTAACGGAAAAAGCATTCGAGAGGTGTTGATAAACTTGCACGACCAATTTGAAGAGCTAAACACGTGAGTCGAACATCGGATGAACTTTGAATGCAATGGTTAACGTGGCTTTTTGAACCTTGCAGGGCGTATGAAATGCTGCAAGAGCAAGCAGCCAAGTCCAACGACAAATCGATAAAAAAGCAGATAGCTGCTCTGGAACAGGAGCTTAATGCCAAGGAAGAAGAAATCAACGCATTTGTTGGCCTCTACAAAGAGGTCAGTAAGAATGATAGTAATAAAATCTACAGATATTTTCATGATCTTTTGTTTCGTTACATTTGGATTTGGTACATTTTTGTGGATCACGTAATGTTCTTGCTGTACAACATTGTGAACTTCACGTTTACGATTCCAGTATTTTCTCATTTGTTCCGCAACCGTTGAGCCTCAGACGTCATGGTTATCTGGACCCACTGACCCAGTGGTGCTCAACCAGCGTAACGCTTTCGTGTGACACATTTTCGTGACATTGGCTATCTGGACCCTTCTTTACTAAGCCAGTGCCAGTGCTCTATTACTCCGGAAACGAAAGCATTTTCAACGCTCATAAATGGATACATGATCGTAATCATACGTTCGTTATCCATCACTAGGTCCTACAACTGAAAAACCAGATGAATTCGGTCCACGGGAATAACAGTTTCGTCTGTATCTCAACTGGCAACCATCCGTCAAGTCCTGGAATGGGCCGTCATTCAGGGCACATGCGAACGAATCCGATGCAGATATACAATGTGCGTGATAAGGCACTGTCCTCGACTACTCGGGAACCTGCGACTGCTACACGTCTGACTGGACTATTGCGGGAGATTCAATCTTTTCAGAAACAATTACTTGCTTTATAAACTCTTGTGACATATTAGACCAATTTTTTTAGTATTCAAAATGTGTATTTTAAATAACGTAACATGTGTTGATGAATCAATTTTTTGGAACCACTGAAACTTGCTAAATAGATAAAACCGTAAAAAAGAAAACATGAAATTTATAGATTTATAGATTTTTAGGGCCGTTCAAATAAGAAGTGACCTCAAATTTCCTCATTTTCGTCACGTTGTACCATTTTTGGATACCGAAATGGGGAAATTTTTGCACCCCAAAGATATGGCGCGACAGAAAAAGGCCATTTCAGCCAGCAATAACCATTGGAAGGCGGGAATTTCCGACTTCTGGAGTGAATATCTGCCACGTGAGTGAATATCTGCCTCCCGATCCTACATCGTACTTGTAGGACCCTCTGCTGTCGCGCAATATCGTCGAGGTGTGGATATTTCAAAATTTCGGTACGAAAATATAGTTACTCGCGACCCACGTGAGTGAATATCTGCCCCCCGATCCTACATCGTACTTGTAGGACCCTCTGCTGTCGCGCAATATCGTCGAGGTGTGGATATTTCAAAATTTCGGTACGAAAAAATAGTTACTCGCGACCCACGTGAGTGAATATCTGCCCCTCGATCCTACATCGTACTTGTAGGACCCTCTGCTGTCGCGCAATATCGTCGAGGTGTGGATATTTCAAAATTTCGGTACTATAACATTAATCCTCACTGTAATCCATTCAGGTCACGAATCACCATAGGATACTCCGATTAAACTGATATTAATACGACTTTTGATGCTATCGCTGAGTTTTCTCTTTACTTGTGGTAATTTATTAATTTTAGTGATTTGATAGCACTCGTACTGGTTCAAAATTTTACTTTTATGAGAGTATGAGACTCGTCAGGGCTTCGAAAAGGACACCTAGATCGGAATAACCATCTAAACTGTGGAAGTTTGTGCAATGTAACGATTTCTCATTACAAGGAGGGATTCTTCTACCTATTCTAATCGAGAGGACTCAGAATCGATATACTACTTTCGTTTATTCCCTTCTCCGAAGATCCGGGGGTTTCTACTAATAGTAATCTATCTGAGGACTAACCAGTTGTTGTAGGATGTCATAGGATCGGAAGAATCGTCTGTGGGAATGTAGAGTGTGATGATGTATGTAGGTGTTGAAATAATTAAATCAAAACCGATTTAATATTGATAGTAAAGATGCTGCGAATGTAGAAGAACAGAAATATAACTGATAACTCGGTTAATAATTCAAAATTGATATACCAAAATTAATAAATGCTTTTGCTATCTGGCGGTTAATACACTAGATTATCTTGACAAAATTTTCTCCGTACTAGGAAGGCAGTAGCCTGAAATGTAATATCTCAATTGCAAAATTTTCTAAGTCAATAAATCGAGAAAAATAAAATTTTCTATGTTCGAAAATGACTCTAAATTCGTAGATTCGTGGACTGCTCCCACGAATTACGTACCAAGATGTCCCAGTGGACAGACCGAAGTTAATACTCAAAATTCGACACGTCTGACAGGCTTGTCAGGCCGGACCGAAGTGACTCTCCTCGTATTCTGATTTACCATTACAGCTCGGTTTTCGCACTATTTCTCGATGCGCGTAGTTACATTTCTTCAAATTTTAGGAGAGGGGACTGACCCACGAACTCCTCAACTTCCCTACTTGGCGTATGAATACTATTTACTGCTTTTCTGTTCTTCTCTATCCGTGTTGATCCCCGTTTATTGGTATAAAGGATCACGCATGGTTATGTACATTTGTGTTTGTCTCTTTGACAGGAAATCTTCCTTAAATTATTTTACATTTTTGTGGTTAAGTTACGTGTGTTTTGTATAAACAATGTTAATCGTGTATTGTGTTGTTGTCCAAATGACTGTTGAATTTTGTTACTGTGACTCGAATGTGTGTGTGTGTTGATGCTTCTAAGTTATTTGAAATGAATGTGAACGGTAAGTCAGGTGACATCCGTGGTTTGAATTTAAATTCTATTGTCCTTATTTTCTTGAGCTTCTAAATTAATAATTAGATGATTTTTCAAATTGCATGTATGATAAGTCGAAAAATCGCGTTTTCAAGCCAAGATCCATGAAATTTGATTTTTTTTTTCCTCCGAATCGACCACCGCCACGCCATTGCTGGTATGATAAGACGAAAAATCGCATTCGGGCACTCGCACGTATCAAATAGGACAAATTTTGTTGTTGTTAATTTTCCCAAAAACGGTGAAGGAGCAATTAATAGAAGCAACGGAGCAATTATGATTAATTACGAGCAATTAAGGAGCAATTGTTTGACATCAAAATCATTGGGAAATTCGAAAGTGGCGGGCCATGCTACCTCCCATAGGTCCGCGTATGCAGGGTGAAGCGGAAACACGTGTGTCTCCATGAATCTATACTTTCTGTTTCCACAACGAACTTTCCACGGTTTGTTTTTCGCGTTTCCGAGGAAGGTATGAATATTTTACTCCTAAAAATGGACCATCAATCACCGACAAACGATTCCACGTCGATTTGCATCGATACTTATTAAATTCATTTTTATCCAGGGGCCAAGAAAAAAAAAATTCCCTAGGAAACTTTATTAATCGATTTATTAATTAACGTATCACCGACAAACGGCCGGATTAGTCCATCATTCACCAACAAACGACCGACAAACGATTAAAATCATAATTAATCCAATCGGGGCAGGTGAGGGGCTAACCATAGGAAGTTGAGGTCACGTGACTTTCATTTCCGCCACCTGCCGCCACCTGGAATCGGTTCGGGTAACAGACCCAAGAATCCATCGCTGTTACATCTTGGATCCTAACAGCGCGTAGAGTAGCTCATCTACCGTGTCTAAACTACTGCCATAGTCAATGCCGTAAGATATCCGCAAATCGGACGGACGTCCAGTCCACGCTCTCGGTGGATCTGCACCTGTGGCGGCGAGGTCTCTTCCCAAGATCCGCAACCCCCCGATTCAGACGTTTCAGTTATTCCGTGCTCGGACGGTACATGTCAGCTGTTAGTACGAGTGTCGTTACTAATTCCAATATTTTCATTATCTCCTTATAAAACTCGATCGAAAACGGACGTCAATAATGCCACCGAAAAAGGCACCAGCTCCGAGCAAAAAAACGGAGCTGAAAAAGAAGGAGAAAGTCATAGAGGTGAGTGAGGAGCCCCCTTACTTTATCACATAGCCAAAAAAAGCATGCTCGGATTTTTATTTTTTTTCTCTGATTACGCTACTGACATTTAAAAAAAATTTTTTTAAACGTTCGATAAGATGATTCGTGAAAAAAGACCTTCTGCGTATCCACAGTGTTTCTTTCGTTGTTCGCTATGTATACACATGAATATCGTTTTACTTAGGGTGTCGTTCTTGGACTACAACCATGCGACTCTACCTCTTGACTACGTACTTGATCCGATGCTGCTATGTGCGTTTATAAGTACTCTCCGAATTCCATAAGATCGAGAGAACACACGATAATGTAAGCCTGACCCGAAGAAAATCTCGATTCGATATCAACCGTAACTTTTGCTCATTTCCCTGATCCAAATCTTTCTGCTTGGAGTACAGAATTGATTCAAACATGCGCAGCACCAGGCAGCATCCGTATCCGATAGTCAAAGACGCGGCGTGGTCCAGATAGAAACTCTGAAAAATACCTAAAGTTTTTTCACCCTTTGATGTTTCAGGACAAGACTTTTGGTATAAAGAACAAGAAAGGAGCTAAGCAACAGAAGTTTATCCAGCAAGTTGAGAAGCAGGTAAAGACTGGAGGCCTTAATCCGAGGAAGCCCGATGATCCGGCGGCTAAGAAATTGGAGAAGGAGAAGAAGCTCCAGGAGGCTAAAGAGCTTGCGCTGTTATTCAAGCCGGTTCAGACCCAGAAAGTCGAGAAAGGTGATGCGACGACGATATTCCCTTGTCTTTGTTGCTCTAATGGATACAATAACGCAACCCTTGTGTTTCAGGAACGGACCCGAAGTCCGTTATCTGCGCGTTCTTCAAGCAGGGTCAATGCACCAAGGGAGACAAGTGCAAGTTCTCTCACGATTTGACCATCGAAAGGAAGGCGGAAAAACGATCTTTGTACTGCGACATGCGAGACGACGGCGAGGAGGACAAGGAAGGCGACACCATGGACAACTGGGATGAAGACAAGCTCAAGGAGGTCGTTGAGAAGAAGCAAGCGGCCGGAGCTAACAAGGCCACAACGGACATTGTACGATTTCGTTCTTCAGATTTGAATTCTCTCTGAAACTCTGCTAAAGCTCCTTCAATCCTTCGCAGATCTGCAAGCATTTCTTGGAAGCTGTGGAGAGATCGAAGTATGGTTGGTTCTGGGAGTGTCCGTCCGGGCTCAAATGCATTTACAGACACGCACTGCCGCCTGGCTTCGTCCTGAAGAAAGACAAGAAGAAGGAGGAGAAGAAGGACGAAATTTCGCTCGAGGATCTGATCGAGAGAGAGCGAGCGAACTTGGGTCCAAACCAGGTGAGGATTCTTGTCGCAACAGTCGTAGACCATGAGAGCAATCGATAATCAATTTTTTCTACAGACGAAGATCACCCTCAACAGCTTCTTGGCTTGGAAGAAGAGGAAATTGAAGCAGAAGGCCGAACAGGCCGTCAAAGACGAGGAAAAACGTCGTAACGATTACAAGGCTGGACACCAAGTCGGTATTTCCGGTCGTGAGATGTTCAGCTTTAATCCTCTCCTCGCTGATGATGGTGAGCCGGGGAATATCATCAAGCTTAACAGCATGCTCCAGTCATTCTTTACTCTTCTTTACCGACCGTACCCGGTTTTCACTTGTTTTCACCGATAGCAAAGCCTACGCGTCACGAGCGCGGAAAAGGGACCAACAGCGCAATTCTAGATCGAATTCCGAAGATGTATATCGGAAAACTTGTTTGTTTCGTGCAACAATGAAGACGTATTCTTGAAAACTGCACAAAATGGTAATTGTCGATCAAACTCACAATCATGGCCGCGACCACCGCTTGACATCGACAATTACCATTTTGTGCAGTTTTCAAGAATACGTCTTCACTGTTGCACGAAACAAACAAGTTTTCCGATATACATCTTCGGAATTCCATCTAGAATTGCGCTGTTGGTCCCTTTTCCACGCTCGTGACGCGTAGGCTTTGCTATCGGTGAAAACAAGTGAAAACCGGGTACGGTCGGTAAAGAAGAGTAAAGAATGACTGGAGGAAATGAAAGTCACGTGGCCTCGATATGATTTACACTTGGAATTTTCAAACGCTATTTTCTCAGCCAAAACACATTCGATTGATGTGAAATTGATATCAGTGACGTAGAAAAACTGAATGAAGGGCCTGCCAATCGTGGATTTTCGAATATCGAAAGACATAATCAGAATTTTGTGTAACAATATTGTCCTGTAACCCAAGGAGGTGCTGCCCCTCGTGGAGAGAGGCAGCACTTCCGTGGATTACAGAACAATATTGTGAAAAAACTGTTATTACGTCTCGATTTTCGAAAATCCACGATTGGCAGGCCCTTCATTCAGTTTTTCTACGTCACTGATATCAATTTCGCATCAATCGAATGTGTTTTGGCTGAGAAAATAGCGTTTGAAAATTCCAAGTGTAAATCATATCGAGGTCACGTGACTTTCATTTCACCTTAAGACTTAAATCATGTTTCTGATCGTTTCTGAACACATTTCGTATGCGAACAGGTCTGGACGACGATGGAGACGAGGCTGTTGCTACTTACAATCTGAGCGACGACGAAGACGACAGTGGAATACAGTACAGAGAGCTGAATATGGACGAGTTGGCCTGCGACGGTCTTGAGGCAGACACCGACGGCATCACAGTTGCCGCTAATGACCGGCTCAAAGCCAGTGCAGCACCTCAAACTAACGGGGAAACGAAAAGTAAAGACGGTAAGAGAGATTTTGGTAGCATCACATCGAAGTTTGCCGAGGGCTGCTTGATATTGTGTGATAACTTTTTCAGAAGTAACGATCCTGGGCGAAGGTGCGTCGGCGCTTGCGATAAACGAGAATCTGTTCACGGACGAAGATTTGGAGGGATTAGAAGAAGAATTAGGAGACCTGGATCTAGAGGAGTAATCCAGTCGTCTCAATTCACTTTCTCCTCGCCCAATATTATCCTCCGTTTGATTATGATAATGTCTTGTTTCAATTGATTTTATGTATTTGATTTCATATTTGGTCACTATTTGATTATTATATGATGTTCAAACTCTGTAAAGATATTAATTGCAAGAAATATGAATAAGATATTCTGTATTTAAACACCACCAGTTATTGTTATTGATGAAATAATCCCACCATCACGTTGTACTTTCTTCGATTGAGGAATACCGCCTTGATGCTCAAACTTCGAACAAATTATAGAAATTATTTGAAAAAAATAAAAGTAAAAATACGAACCTTTAAATTGGTTGAAATCTCAGTATGAGACTAATTTTTCCCTACGAATTCGAGAGTTAGATCAAAAGACTCAGAGTTACGCCAAACGTAAGAATATACAAAATTAGTTGATTGTTGTAAAAAAATCTGGAGCACCGTTGGACCGATTCTGGAAATCTTGGTCCTCAATTGTTGATAATAGATGCCTTTATCAGATGAATATAGAACTTTTTGATGTCACAAGAATTCCGATGACTGTTCAGTTTCTACAGACTTTTCTTCAAATCTTTCGAATTTCTTAACTAAAATTCGACACATCAAAAATCCTTACATCCCTCCGACCGAGGCTCCTTTTATGGTCAGTTGGAGTAGAAAATGTTCGTAGAAACTGGAGTGTGAAAGAATTTATAATTCGTTGTGAAATTCATTGACTAAAGTAATGAAACGGTTTCTAATTCTTCTGCGTAGAAATAGAAGAAATGAAAGATTAAAACGAACTATGTTAAGAGCTTAGATTTAATAATTATTGAATATCGAGGGAAAGATTATGAAATGTTTTATATATATTCATTAAAACTACAAGATTATTATTCAGTTATTATCTCATAGATAAATAATTAGCAAAAATTTCGTTTTACATTGATTGTACCAAATTGAATACAGCGTATTCGCAAACTGAACGACAATTTGAATAAAATTAGCTTAAATTGTCAGAAGATATTATTATTACCCGCAGAAGGAAAATCTGTGATCTTTTTTAAATCCAGATTTTCAAGCAAAATCTACATTATTTTTTTTTATTATTATCATTATCATTATCTCTTATATCTTTTCCTATTATAAAGTTTTTAGATTCATTTTCGATACTAGGTAGTAGCGTTATTATTATTCCAAAATATTCATCGTGTCTCTTTGTTTGAATAGATACATTTTTTTTTTTTAATTTTAAATTCCTTACAACTCAACTGAACTGGATACAAGAAAAAGAGAAAAATAAGTTGATTCGACGATAGAGATGAAAGAAGAAAATAAAATGAAACTGAACTATTTATTGTTAATTCCGTGTTGATTATTTCCTTTTATTACTTGAACAGGGTCTTAATTCCAAATTCTTCATTTACTCAAAGTTAAAATACCATTCCTTGACTTATTACGAGATTAGCGAGTCAAATCTGTATTCGTAGATTCGGCTTGAGAGGGAGATAGTTAGAATTATGGTAACGACCGGAAAAAAAAAAATTATTGGTCAGTTGAAATATACACTTTTTCTGTACATGTAAAAAATAATAAATGTTTCGTATCTGTTATTATAATAGTAATTAATAATAATAGTTTATAATTTTTAATCCCAAGTTTTTAAATAACCAAATCTTGTAACAATTGTTCATTCGATAGCTAAAAAACAATATAACTGCAGATATCAATTACTATTCACCTAGAATCAAAAAATACGGATTTGATTTCACCTTTTACACAAGCAAATATGTACCATTCGAATAAACTTTTTTATATTCTTCAAGGATTACCAAGAGCAGGGCTCTTCACACCTCGATAAGGCCTGCCTAGTACTACCGCTAAAAGGAGAGACAACGGTGCGCGCGTGGTAAAGCTAGAAGGTACTTCCCTCGGGTGGTTGAGAGAGTTTCATGTTCTCCTTCAGGGTCATTAGACGTCGAAGTTCCTGTAGCACAGTCTTGATTGTGTATTCTCGTTGCCACTTTGCGAGAACCGGCACGCTTCGATTATCGACCTGTTTACGGTGTTGCAAATTACGTTAATAATCACAATCAATCCTGTAAGCAAACGAAACCCGTAACATTTCTACATACACCACTTACCGCGCCAGTAGTGCTGTTGATACAATTCATGTTGATTCGACTCAAAAATCTCACCGTTGGAGCATCGTCCGGATATCTTTGACCGCAGTCAATTTTTAAACTATACATTCTATTTTCGTAGGGTGTCTGAAAATTGAAAACGACCGTAATAATAATTCACAGTTACGTAAGAGGGGATATAGAAGTACGGATGTGCCGGATATCCGCTAACTATCCGGTATCCGGCTTATCTTTTTTACTGCCCGGTCGGATAATCGGATAGCAATGATCTTTAATATACCGTGCAGAAGATAATCATACTATTGAAAATCCAACATTGTCCAACCAATCCGACATTTCCTCCTTCTTTCTGATCCATCAAAAGTAA
Source organism: Euura lappo (assembly GCA_018257835.1). NCBI lineage: Eukaryota > Metazoa > Arthropoda > Insecta > Hymenoptera > Tenthredinidae > Euura > Euura lappo. The sequence goes on from JAEUYN010001435.1 coordinate 190,202, forward strand.
TGACTCGACATTATCGATATTTACACTATATTTGTATCTTTTAGCTCATTGAACCTGAACAACCGAATCGTTCCATTGATCCGGAGTTATCTATGCTTATCTGAAACCGTTTAAAAGTTCTCTCTCCCCACAAAGCTTGCAGAGCCTTGATTTTCTATGATTCAACGACAAAGAAGCCAGATTTCATACGCTTCATGCATTGAGCGCAGTTTTTATCATCTACTTATTGCGCAATCAATGATTGCGATTTGATGCATCAAGATGATAAAAAGATTCGTGCGAAAGAGCGAAATTCTGTTCACACAAACAAAGGACTTGCAATAATTGAGCAAATTCCCTGGCAAGTTTATCGTGAAGCCAATTTAGACGCTGAAAATAGATCACAGAACATGGATACGGAGTAAAAAAGCAGCTTTTCGATCGTTACGATCGATTGAAGCTTGTTTTTTTTTTCTCCGCTCGAGTGATCGATTATTTGTTTTATTGTTACAGGAGGCAGTGGACTTACTCTTGGTGGTCCGATAATCATTCCTGTCCAATGCGTCAAGGTCATATCATCGTCGTTCTCTAAGCCCCAACTAATTGTCCCGTCGCCAACACCTTTCTGCCCTTGCTCGAGTTCTTCGAGAAGGCGGAAATTTCTGGGCACAACTGAAACATGGTCATAACTCGTCAAGGTCGATACGCCGTGGAAAGTTGAGGACAAAACATCGGGATCTGTTCTTATAACGCAAATCACACTCAACGTATCCCAATATCGGTTCTCTAGTGCAAACGGAGAGTGAAAATGGCCCGTCTCACTGAATATAGTTCTCAATCTGCCAGATCCTGGGTATAAGAGTCAAAGTTAGGAGGCTACTGTATCATGGAGAGCCTTAGAAAGACTGAAATCGGTTTGAAATCCTTATTCAGTCTGCGCAGAACCCGGATGAAGAGTGAAATTTTGTCTGATTACTCCTAGTAACGTAGCGCTTCAAAGAGAGAGACTCAAATTTGTAAATATTGTCCGATAAGAACAATAAATGTTATAAAAAGTATCATTTCATGCCGATTTTGGTCCAAACTCCACGTATCCTCCGATACTATCTCATCACTTGACGACCTAGGGTCGGAAAATAGTCCTCGTGGGCTGAAATTAGTCTCCAGATCTTCGTTGGACTCTGGTCAGGAGATATTCGTCATCGATGAGTGTGTTACCGGGTGGATGGGGTAGAAAAAAAATTGTTCCAATTTGAAGGCAAGGTGAGTGGATTTCGGGCGAATTGAGATAATCGGATTGAGCGATTGATAACCGGTGAAGGACACAGGGGATCGAGAGTGTGGCGGAAAAGTATCAGAGCCGAGATCTGTCAGGTGACTTATCACATTTTACGTAAGCCAATTGTTAATTCGATTCGTACACGGTTGGTTAGGGGTTCGCGAGGTGAGGGCGAGTGAAAAGTAACGGGTTGATTAGGGGGTCGTGGATCGATGGGTTCGGATGGGTATAAATACGGGTGATTGATAACGGAAATATCTAAATGGTTGTACTGACCAACACCGGCCGTGGGTACCGCCATGATCTCCAAATATCTGCTCGGTGCACAATAGGTATTGTTTGTTTAACGAACTATATATGTACACTTTTCTATGTTACCGATCGCCTATCACAGCTATGAGATATTCGTTAATGTTGCGATGATAGAACGGCTATACCTTCCATTACCCTATCAGTACACGAGGCTGACAAAATTTATGTTCAATTTTCAAAATGAATTCACGTCGCAAAACTTCATGCAACCTCCGGGAGGTTGTCCAACTCCATTGGCCAACGGGAACCCGACTAGAACAACAAACTCGCAAGGATATCCGGTCGCCTAGCTTCGTCAAGGCGACGCGGGCGTCTAACTTGTTCGCGTGGCGGCATGATCGCCCAACTCGAACTAGTTAGACGATCTTTGTTTGTCGGTGTTACGTCAGAGGATATCAATAGAGACAGTGTCTAACTATTGAGTTAGACGATCGTCGCTCCAAATTTTTAAAATCTACATATACACTACAGATTGGTAGATTTATTGGATTATTTTTAAGTTTGTCCAATGGTAATCGTAAAACTAGCGAATATTAGTTGAACAAGCTGATGTCTAGTATAGATTTTACGGGAATCCCCGAGTATACAAAATTTGTCTACATATTCCGCGCACCGAAAATCTATACTTCTTATATGTCCAAACTACGCTGCGGATGCACAATGTGCCGTCCACCCCATGCCTCGACGAATTGAGGGTGTAATAATACTTGCAATTTGCATTGTTGCGTCCTTCTCTATCGCATTCGACGAACGAAGGTGAAACGATGCAACCGTAACCGTGCGGTTCAATTTCGGAACGCATTTTGAAGAGGAGGTACTGGGTATAAGGGGTCGCTTAATTGGAACAATAGATTCTTAGAATTAATTACTCGCTCAGAAATAGGTATAGTTTCGGATCCCGATTCGAAGTAAAAATATTTCTGAGTTTGAGCTTATAGAGTTGCTGGAAGTTGCCTTGTTTGTAAGTTGTCAGATTAAGGTGTAACGCAAGCTGTTTCCGAGCGCGTCTCTCTCGCTCCCGCCGTGGGGCCTATGGCGCTATCTCTGTCGCACTCACGTACCTTTCATTTCCTCTTAAGATGTGTCCCAGGTAGCATTAATAAGATTCAAGATTGATGTTATAATACGAATTAAAGTGCTTCCAAAATTAAAATAAAATACAGATCGAATAAAATAATAAGAAATAAAAAAGTAAAGTAAATCTGACTTTAAAATAAATAATCTCTCTGTTTTATTCTTAGATCAGCTACCAAAGTCTAGAACCGTAGCGCAACTTTTGCGAGCACAATTCTATTTCGGATTTTTATATTTATTCACTTTCCATGTTACAATAGCACTGAAGAAGCCTTGAGAGAGCCTTGAGGTTTTCGTAAATGCGGTTCATCATCGTCCATCAATTCAATATAACTTTGAACATATCTTCTTTGAGGATGTCTAGAATGGCTATTACGCACAAATTAAAGCCATTTGGATGTCTCGAAGGACTCCAAGCCTTCAGCTCTGATTCTGCTGAGCATCGGCCGATATATGTCTGGTGTGAAGGGCAGGATGACACCTCTCTGTTGTATTTCTCCTATAGAATTGAAAATACGCATATTACCATGGGTTACATAATTCGATTTCGATCATTTTCTCGATTACCATCAACGAGCATTTTAGCCGCAATGCCAGCGGGGTATCCCACAGTTCTAGCCATAGCGGAATGTCCATTAGGATCTCCGTAAGCGACCAGGTTTATCCCTCTCTCCTCCCTCTTGTTGTCAGGCCATAGAATTCCAACATCGTGTCTAAGGATGATTAAATCTCTCTCGTTCGATTCCAAACGTAACTTTTTGGACAAGTAATTGCACAGCGTGTCGAGAGGAGTATTCAATTTCAGGACCGGATCCTCTTTCAAGAGTCCCAAATCTTCTATCGCTTGCATGCGATCCTCGGAACCGACTCTGTCCGATAATTTTGTTTTCAAATTTTCATAGAAAATATTGTCGTTGGATAATCCCAAGAGATTGCAGATAAGCGTACGCTGAAAGTAAAACAAAACAATTCAGTAGGCTCATTTGAACTTCAATTCACTAAAGCTTACCCAAGTGATGTCCGGTCCGTTGGGATGCAGAATGGGATCCGGGTTCGGGTCGATCAAACCCAGCAGCTGCATTCCTTGTATAGTGTCCGAGTACCCCTTGAATCGAAGCGTGCCCCTCAAGACGGTAGTTGCGTTGTTGATTCCGTACAATTCCTTGTACACGGTGCTATCCCGGTTGGGAAAACCTTCCAGTGCGAAACCAGGAAGGAAGTTCAACCCCTGAACCGAGGACATGAGGTCTCCACCTCCGGAGATCGATACCACCTGTAGATCATCGGTTCAGATTTCATAGTCGATACAATACGTACTGAAAACAGTAGAAATTGAAGTATGATCGAGCTGACCTGTCCTTGGTGCAGATATTTGGCTGGAGAAAGGGTATTCAGCAAGGCGCCGCGTGGCGACCAGCTAAACTTGTATCTCAATGGATTGAAGGAACACTCCGGGGCGGGAAGTCCTCCGCACCATGAAACAAAGGACTCGATCTTTCCCCCGGCTTGGCGAACATCGTCGAAGCACTCCATCGCCAGAAGATGATCTATTCCCGGGTCAAGACCCACTTCGTTCAGAATCGTGACACCCTTTGCTTCCGCTCTGCAAAATAATATCGGAATTACGACGAATGAGAAACTTATTTTGAGACGAGTATAGCGATGAAACTTCCGAGACTCACTCCTGGTGCAAGGCTCTGACTTCGTCGTTGACGTAACTCGCCGTTACCAGGTGTGTTCTGGTATCTATGCAAGTCCTTGCGACAACGTGATGAAGGGAGTACGGCAGCAGAGAGACGACTACGTCTGCCGAAGCAATGAGCTCGCTCAACGTATCAGACCTATCTAGAACATTGAGGAAGACGGATTCGACGCCTGGGTATTTCGCCGCCAGAGCGTCTGCCTCGTCCTTGAACTGAGAACCGACAACGATTCCAATTTTTTCATCCCTGTGCAGGTACTCGACCAAAGGCGCGGACACGTATCCAGCACCCAACACGACTACCTGATAATAAAAACAAATTCTGTAATTTGAGAAGATCAGCAACATCATCCATTGAATACTTTTTTGTTCTGTGTTTCTCCATAGTCGGCTTTATGCCGACTCCTGAGATTGAGTTGCCTGAGTTCCTGAATGTACTCAAAGTTCGGAGTGAGTTGACCATTGGATGCGATTATGGCCCCATAAACGGCAGGACTGAAGTCATGTTCTTCCAGCGGCTTTTTAGCGTCTGATTGAATGATGTCAGAAACATAAGGGAACAGCAGGTCCCCAAAGAAGTCGGTTGCCTCCCTCGGAAGCTGCGTAGGCATGTTGTCTATCGAACAGACCAAGACCCCAGGACCTTTGAACGACTTGGTATCTTTGTTGCGGTCGGCGTCGTACAAACAAAACGGTGTATCGATGGTCGTACATTCATTCATGAATCTGTCGGTACCCAAAGATATTAGTCAACGTTCGAAGAAAATAAAAATTGTTCGCTCAATTCGCGCTTACTCAATGCTTCCACCAGGATCGGCAGATATATCGCAAATGGCTAACATTCTGTGCGGCAGAGCGGGAGCTCCCACGCTGGTGGGAAGCCAGGGCGTATGGGCTGGTCTCAGAAGGTTCTTAGCATCAGGGATCGTCAGAAGCTTCGGGGAGTCCAGAGCCCAGTAGATGCCGTTGATAATGACGGAGGCATACGGCGCGATTTTTTTGCTGAATGTAGAAATGTACCGCTCTGGAAATTTGTCGTATTCTTCGGAGTCGAAACCACCGCCTTCCTTCCTTTCCAGATGATGCCGCCGCCTCACCTCACAGGCGTAGATTTTGTTCACATCTGGAAATTCGAATATCACGGCTCGGGGTGATTTCCGCTACAGCAAGTCAGTCTGAATCCTCACCCCCGTGTTCGGCCACTTTTCTCAACATTTCTGGCGGCACATATTCGTGCGGTAGCTCTTGGAACACTTCTTGACCCCCTTGGCTCACGTTGCCGCTTCCTGTGAACACGAATGTCAGAGGACCAAGGGATTTTGGCATTGCTCCGAGCGCCACTTCGTACCCAGCGTCTCTTATCGCCTGGCGGGCCATCGAAGAGTTTCTGTAGTTATGGGCCGGTCCGATGTGCTAAAATAAAAATTTTGTAGTCTCAAAGAAGATCAGGAGCGCAATTAACAAGCAATTCTTGCCATGAACGGAGTGTGATGCCCCAGGGCCAGCAGTCTCAGCCCGAGTCCATGCAGGATGTTCACCATCCCTGCGACTCCTGCATATTTTCCAAAAGCAACGACTCGTTGGCCGGTGTCGTCGGTGAGCTTTTCGAAATCTAGTAATCTGATGTTTTTCTCGAGTATAGCGTCCAACAGAGGCATATTGCTCTCCTGGGCTTTTATCGTGTGAGAAAAACAGCAGTAGGTTTTATTCGGTATCAGTTGATCGATGGGAACTTGCTTCACACCGAAAATAACAGACGCCGAACTTATGTCTTCTTGCAGCGAAGCACCGGCCGCTAGATACGATTGCATCGGATACGCCCGCCGGTTGCTCGGCTGCACGATAACTTTCACACCAGCTCTCGTCAATCGTCGAACATTCGACGGTGCCAGGGGAGCTCGACGTTCCCATACCGACTGATCCTCCCTTCTTATCGCTATTATCTTTCCCTTCAAGCTCTAGAAACGATTTAAGTAATTTTACTTTAAAATTGGTCTCCCGCGTGCCGAGTTTACTCACGCTATTGTGATGTTGATACCGCGCAGCACTGGCGTTAAGAAGTGGGACAGGGCTTAATCTCCCGAGTGCCAAAATCTGCATCTCAACTTATCTGAAGTATTAAATGACAGCATGGATGATATATTCTTACGATAATTACGCTTTGCGGAACTGTGCGAGAGTTGCAAATAATCGCTGCGGAGAAAATGTTGGATAGTTTATAAAAAAGAAAAACTTACTGAAGTAATATTATGCCCTCTAGTAAAAATCACTCTAACGATGAGCTAACTCCTCGGTCTGCACATGCTAAATAACAATTTCAGATATCAGCTGCTCGGAGGGTACGGGTCAATGGGTATTACAAAACTATTGATAAGCCCAGCGTCATCGCGGAGATACATCTTCCAATGGGATGATCGAAAATCCCTATAAAGACGTCGAGCCTTGGTCCGTATCTGTGATATTACGGTGTGCAAATCACAGTTGTTCCACGCTCCATGAACTTTAATAATCTTTTGTATTTTATAAACTATCTGCAGTTGTTTTTTTTTACAGAGAAGAATGCCTTCGAATTGTTTCTCTTTGTGTTGGACAGAAGGGAACAATTTTTGAATCTTTTTTTTTTAACAAAATTGATTTTATTGGAAAAATAGTCTATGTTTATACAATTTACAAAACACTTTGTTTCCAAAGTTTGAGATCGTTGATTTGGTCAATTGTTATGAGAAATTTTTATTTATTACACAAAAATACGAAGACAATTTTTTGTTTTGTTCCTCAATTGTGCTGCGCTTTAATCGACAAATACATCTTATTCTTAATCGTTTGTTTAACAGGATTTATCTTCTTCAATATCTGGGTCATGACGTTGACCAGCTGCTCCGAGGTCAGACCGGTCTTTTTAGATTTAAATTTCTGCAGAAGCTCCGTCGTCGTCATCGGCTTACGCATCAAGTAACGCCTCACGGCATCCTCGGTTATCCCCGAGTCGCTGTAAACGATAATCAACAAATTATACATCGGCTGAATAGAAAAATCGCGCCGCTCGCGCGTCCATGAGAAATACTCGTCTACCTAGCTCCTGGAATGTACGACGCGACCGGAGCCGAGTTGAAATTGTCCAGCTTGATCTTTTTCGACTGTGACAAGTCCGGAGACCCGGACTGCTTCCGTTTTAGAGGGTCGTTCGATCCCCCCGGAAGAACGGGAGTAGCGGACCTCGAACTCTGCGCGCTGTTCGGTTTCTTGTTGTCCTTGTCCTTCGGCGCGTCGGAATCCGATCCTGAATCGCTTGAAAAATCGCTAGAAGAGTCTTTGGCGTTGGTAGGTTTCTTCGTGTCCTTTTTCTTCTGTTGTTTCTTCTTCTTCTTCTTGTCTTTCTTCTTGTCCGCCTCCTTGCTGACCTTGCTGTCCTTTTCCTGCGGTAAAAAAACTCGATTAACACCCTGAGAAATGTTTTTCCACCAACCTTTTTCTCACCTTTTCGTCCTTTTCTTTGCTTTCTTCCTCGTCATCTTTGTCCTCCTCTCCGTCCTTCTTGTCATCCTCGTTCTCCTCGCCCTGACTATCCTCGTCGGAGGCCAGAAGCTTCCTCAGCGCGTCTTCTTCCGCTACGGATTTAATCTCCTTCTGCTGTTCCAGTTCAGATTCAGAGTCCGAAGAATCAGAGATGTAGTCGCACTCTCTTCCCTCCTCGTCTCCGTCGTCGCTTTCCTCGAAAGCTTCGTCGTCTGACCCCTTCTTCTTTTTCTTCTTCTTCTTTATCGCCGCTTCCTTGGCTTTCTTTTTCTTCTTCTTGTCGTCTTCCTCTTCCTCGGAGTTCTTCTTCTCCTTTTCTTCGTCGGTGCTGGAATCGTCGTCGTCGCTGTCCATCCATTCGTCCATCTCTGATATCTTCAGCTCTTTGTCCTTCTTCCCGACTTTCTTGCCCTTCCCGCCCTCCGCCAGTTCTGGATCCTCGTCGGCTCCCTCCTCGTCGTTTCTCATCCTCTTGCGCATCATCAAAGAGAAGTAATTCATCACTCTATTCCTGCGGCTGAACTCCTGCTCCGCTTCCTCCGCACTCAACGCCTTGTATCTTTGTATCGGCTGGAAGTTGTACCTGGAATAAAATCGGTGTCAAATATCGGTTTCATATCTTCGTACGGCCAATGATAATCACCACTCGTGCAGAGGAAATGCTTCTATGGCTCCGTCGGGCGCATGAGTGAAGACGTAGTATGCGGCATTCTCACTGACGCCGCCCTCGCGGATGCCTTTGAATTTTTTCCCCGTTTTGCCCCCGGATTTGAGGATCCAGGGTTGATCCTCCGGCTTGTATTTCCTGCTTGTTATGCCAAACTTTTTTCGTCTGGCTTCCTCCCTCGCATCTCGACCGAATTCTGACCCCGCTCCAAACTTGGGCATCTCCTCGTCCAGGCCTTTGTATTCTTTCATGTTATTCTCTCTTTCCATCTTGACTTGGGTCCATTTGGAAAAATCTACGTTCAACGTGGCGTTGAAACGCATCACGTTGTGCTTCTTCTTACTCGTCCTACAAAAATTTTACTTCATTCATTATGCGTAATTCGATATTGTCGCAGTTCGCCGACACTCGATCTCAAATTCCTCGTGGTTCAACCTGTCGATAGGATAATCGAAGAGTTTAGCATGCCATAAACTATACTCACTTCGGAACCCGAATACTGTACTCTTGCACCGAAGGCGCGGCAGCAGGCTGCAAAGACACAAGATCGTAAACAGAATAATATAATCGGCGTAATATGAATATAACGAGATACGTGAAGCCGTAAGAATGTCGTTGGAAAGAAAAAAAATTATTTTGAGGTTATGATTTTGTAAATGACTTCCGGACTCTGAATAAGCTAGAAGAATAATTCTTAGCGGATTAATAGATCCGATAATACCTTAGACGTGGCTGGTACGCTCATTTTGGAATTTAATAATCGTGGATGGAACGTTTCTTCACACTACAGCTGACACAACTGATTGGTATCTATTAAATAAAAAGGACTAGATGAATTATTCGAGTTGTAACATTGCCGTTCGATATTTTCCACTGACTAGGTGATAGCTGGACGTGTGAAACGGGTACACATTTTTAATTAATATTCTTGACACTTTTATGTACCCAAAGAGTCAAATAATACGGAATTTTCGTGTGACTGTGACCGTTTAATTTGACATAGGTCATTCGGCCGTTGTCGTTTATAGTCGATAATTTTCGACTATCTTCGATAAGGTGAAATGAAAGTCACGTGACCTCGATATGATTTACACTTGGAATTTTCAAACGCTATTTTCTCAGCCAAAACACATTCGATTGATGTGAAATTGATATCGGTGACGTAGAAAAACTTAATGAAGGGCCTGCCGATCGTGGATTTCCGAATATCGAAAGACATAATCAGAATTTTGTGCAACAATATTGTTCTGTAACCCGAGGAGGTGCTGCCCCTCGTGGAGAGAGGCAGCACTTCCTTGGATTACAGAACAATATTGTTAAGAAACTGTTATTACGTCTCGATTTTCAAAAATCCACGATTGCCAGGCCCTTCATTGAGTTTTTCTACGTCACTGATATCAATTTCACATCAATCAAATGTGTTTTGGCTGAGAAAATAGCGTTTGAAAATTCCAAGTGTAAATCATATCGAGGTCACGTGACTTTCATTTCCAATCTCCGGCCACACTCGGGCATCTCCGAGCGTGAGACAATTTGAAGCCGGTGTCCCGTTTACCGCGGGAAATTCAAACGGGTGAAGGGTTTGAGACTCCGATGTCTTAGCGAAAGACGAGTATATTCAGTTGGGACCCTGCCGTGGCTTGTTACCATATTTTCAAGCCATTTCTGAGGTAGAATTGAATCATTTGGGGGAAATCTCTAGATGAGATTCATTAATTCAGTGGTCCTAACCGCAAACTCAATACTTATACCTCTACTGTGCGTATGTTGACCACTGAAATATAATATAACTGGAACGTCTGCCACCCATCCTTTCCGTAGAGAGGCCGCGGTCAGAGAGAGAGATAGCTCCGTACACTGCTGGTTGGTATCCTCCTCTCTGTCTCACCGCGTCGCGCACGCGCACATCCAAGTATCGTAAAGCATCTGCAAAAAGTTAGTCCGGCCTGCTCAGTTTGATAATAATCAAAACAATCTGAAATAGAATTGAATTTGTGAGTTTCATTTATAATTGAAACGTATTAGATCGGTGTTCGATAATTTGAAGAGAGAATCATTTATACACGGTAGGTTAAATTTTGAGTAATCATGAGTAAGGTCAACTTTTGGACTTGACTGTACGGACAGAGAGGAGAATACCAACAGCTGTCGCGAACAGCTATCTCTCTCGGCTTGGACCAGCCGCCTTGGCGTACGTTCCAGTTATATTAAATTATAGAAAAGTTATAGAAAAATTCTCAAAGTGTCTCTGTTAGAAATGAAGATTCTTGACCCAAATTGCATGATGTCCAAACTTTTCCTTCGACCTGATTTTTTAGCTTTTTCGATTTCATCAAATTTTATTATTATTTGATTAATTTTTTTTTTAATCTTACTTTTATTCATGATTTATTGCGGTTCGATAAATTCACGGTGTATTGATCTCCACTTCAATTTTCTTTTTTTTTTTTAATTTTTTAAGCTGAAAAATCTAAAAATCAGGTCGAAGGAAAAGTTTGGACACTATGTAATTTGCGTAAAAAATTTTCATTTTTGACAGAGACTTTTTGAGATTTTTTTTTAAAGATTTTTCGGTCACGGCCATCGAGGTATTGAAAAAAAAACTTTGAAAATTCACCACGCGCTCAAATTTATTTTAAAAAATATGAAAAAAATTGTAATTGCTATTTAGAGTAGAAAGAATGATACAAAAAATCATCGACCACATCTGAGGAGTCGAGGGTCACCGGTACGTCGATTTGGCATGGAATGCCCCATATGCATTCACTCACCTATCAAAAGCCCTCTTGCTATTGGTACTTGTATTTTTCTGGTTTACAAGTCAACATTTTACGCGCGTGCGAATGTACTCAGCATAATGGTCACATTTAAATTTAAATTGCCCGCGGTAAATCGGGCAGCAGAAAACTGCAAATGGTGCTGTTCAATTGGTTCATTCGGCCGTTCTCGGAGAATTTTCGGCAATCTTCGTGAGTCTTCGGTTTCATTCGGGCATCTCTGAGCACAATCGGGACCTTACGCCTCGAGCATGGAGTAGAAGGAGACATATCTCCCCACGTTTAGGCTTCTAAAAGTGGTCGTAAAATCCCACGGTAAAGGGGGCGCTGCGAACGAGTCTGTACCGCAGAGATCCGGACTGACGTAGGCGCGCGCATCAGATACACGTAGCCATGTCCATGGTCACTATGGTTACGCGGAAAAGAGGATGGGGGTTACGCGGTATCTAGTGCGCGCGCTCACGTCAGCCCGGATCTCTGCGGTACAGACTCGTTCGTAGCGCCCCCTTTACCGTGAGACACTTTTTTCTTTCAAGATATGTCTCCTTCTACTCCATGGCCTCGAGCTACACGCATCAAAGACGGTAAACGCGCATGAAAATTACGCAAGAGTCGTAATTCGGTGAGATTTTTATTCTACGTTCTTGATGCTTGTTGGTCTATGGTTCTATCGTATCCGTGTAGTTTTCATCATACACGCGATGCGTGTGTTTGCGGGAGGTCGATTTCGATAGTTTCGAAACTCTTTTTATACTTAATTGATACGCTATTATCATTATAACAATTTTTTTTTCTCTTTTCTACTCCGACGATATAAGCCATGGCGGTGAACGGAAATTTCTTAAAACTTTATAACATGATCGGAAACTACCGGAGCTTCTTGTCGTCAAGGTAAGTTGTGGCGAGATTCATTCACCGAAGCTTCTACTGCTCTCCTAACCTCGTTATCGAATCTATTACAAAATGCGAGGTGACCATAACCTCAATTATCCGACTATTATAACACGTTCAATTTATAGGTTATGTATTTTTGGCTCGAACAACCGTATAATCATCGGGCTCAAGTGCGACTCGACATAAATCTGTATCCTGTCTGGCGCACATCTGCTGAAAAAAAAAGAATCGTAACAAAGAACAATGAAAAAAAAAACGAAAGCGCGTATGCTTGCCGGCTTCTACGCGCCAAAAATTATACAATGGCTTCTCAGAAGTTCGAATGCTAGAACCAACATTTTAAGATCATGAATTAGCACTTTTTTTGCGTTGAAAACCAGAATCTTAGGGGGTCCAACGATAAAAGCGACTATAAAACATGTATTGGTCACAAATCGTTGTTCATTTCTTTGTGAGCATGAATCCCAAATTTCAGCTCAAAATTTACAAAATGGTGGGAGTTTTTTTTGCGTGTATCTTGCTTCGTGTTGACTCTAGAGCATTGATCTAAATAAAGAATTCGTTTTTCCATTGAATAATTATTATCGCTATTCCGATAGATGAAAACCCCCTGCAAGGATTGATTTTTGTCGACAGGATATCCTTGCCGATGTATCAGCCAGTAGCGACATTGAAACAGTCGTTGGAAGAGAAAATAGGACTTCCGCAAAAGCCAAAGAGGCCGTTGACACCATACTTCGCATTCACCCAAGAGATGCGACCTGCGATAATACAGAAAAATCCAAATTTAAAAATGGTCGACGTTGCTAAAGTACTCGCACAAGAATGGCGCAAGGCTGGGCAAGACGTGAAGAACAAGCTGTGTGCTGAGTACGAAATACGGAAGAAAGAATACTACAAAATTAAAGAAAAGTATGACGAAACGTTGACGCCCGCGCACAAAGCGCAGCTACGGGCAGCAAGAATCGAAGGAAAGATTCAGAAGGAAAAGAAGCTCCATGAAAAGGTAGGACCTAAGGGATTTCCCATTCAAGAGCATAAGAACAATAACATGCTCCAGTCATTCTTTACTCTTCTTTACCGACCATACCCGGTTTTCACTTGTTTTCACCGATAGCCAAGCCTACGCGTCACGAGCGCGGAAAAGGAACCAACAGCGCAATTCTAGGTGAAATTCCGAAGATGTATATCGGAAAACTTGTTTGTTTCGTGCAACAATGAAGACGTATTCTCGAAAACTGCACAAAATGGTAATTGTCGATCAAACTCACAATCATGGCCGCGACCACCGCTTGACATCGACAATTACCATTTTGTGCAGTTTTCGAGAATACGTCTTCATTGTTGCACGAAACAAACAAGTTTTCCGATATACATCTTCGGAATTCCATCTAGAATTGCGCTGTTGGTTCCTTTTCCGCGCTCGTGACGCTTAGGCTTTGCTATCGGTGAAAACAAGTGAAAACCGGGTACGGTCGGTAAAGAAGAGTAAAGAATGACTGGGGCATGCTCTTAAGCATTTAAATTTTGATTCACTTTTTACTTTGTTTCTCCGTTAAAAGGCGCTGAGAAATCTGGGAAAACCAAAGAGACCTGTAGCCGCTATGTACCAGTGGATTAAAACGTTTGAAACCAAGAGAGGGACAATGTCACTGAAGGTAGAGTTTTGATGAGTGTGATCCGAATGAAATTCAATAATGACGTTCTTTTGATTGTTCGAATCAGGAATGGCAGAAGCTCATGGTGGAAAAATGGGAAGCATTGCCTGAAGCGGAGAGAAAGAAGTATGAAATTCAGCAGGCGAAAAATTATGACGAGTACATGAATGAGCTCAGGAAATGGGAAGCAAAAATGATCGCGCTTGGAAATCAAGAAGTACTGAGGATCCAGGCTAACAAAAATACGAAAAAACCTGCCAATGAGAAAACCGATGCTGCGGAATAGCATGATACGTGTCCCACCCAACCAAAGACAGACTTTTTCACAAAAGTCAGCCCCACTATTCGCGATGGACAAAAATCGGACACAACAGCCAAGGGCTGGGACACGGGTATTCGAAACAGTATTGAGTCGAGTGTAGATGAAGAAAACTCGAACAATAACTTAGCTATTAGGAATAAGATCGTCGCTGAGAATTCTGAGAAGAATCAAGGCGACAACGACGCTGCCAAATCTCTATTTCCACCTAGTGGTACGCAAACCAAGGTTGATCACGAGGCTTTGTTCTCGAATGAAAACTCCGCGGATAACTTGAGAAAGAACGAAACTGCGACCACGTCGATGGAAAATATACGTCAACCAAGCAGAGTGGAAGAGCCAGAGAAATCAAGTACAAATGATGATCGCGATAAAGTAACGTCAGAAGCTGGTCAAAACTCCGCGGAATTAAGCTCCAGAAACATTTCAGAAGCCATTAAGTCTAAGCTAAGAGCTTTGATGACCACATTCTCGAGTAAGTTACACAGGGAGTATATTTACTTTGGCTCATTTGCTACGATAGTATCTATTTTATGTTTCTATAATCTTATGTATCACTCTTAGTTTACACCCTTAATCACGTATTATAAAATATGCTTGTACCTTCATATTTTTATATTCACCCGTTAATTACCTCACTCCGTTCTCGTTCTATAACAGAACCGAAAATACTACTTGGTACATATCACTCGATGTTATTCTTAAGATGGAACAAGCTTTGAGGCATTTAAAATGTTCATACGGTTTAATCCTGAGTTGCTTATTTCTGGCCAGGAAAAAAAAAATGTATTGTATAAACTCTGGTGTATTCCGACGATTGATTAAAAAAAAAAACAAAAAAAAAACATAGGCACACGCAATTTTTGCGAAAAGTTTGTATTCACTCAATGATTGATGTTGGTTCAGATACTCGCACATTTTCACTATGTACTTTAATTTCTGCATGACGCTAACAGATTTATAGATTTTTTTTTTTTCTTTTCCGATTACTATGATTTGAAATAAAATACTTGATGATAATTTGCATGTAATTCCAATTTCTTTACTACAATGTACTTACTACAAATTCATTGTTTGACTGTTCGTAGGGACACATTATTCCGGGCGAAACTAATATTTCACTACAATCATCAGAAGTGAATCCTTTGGCCGGATCATTATTGATAATAATTATAACTATCTACCATAATATAGGTACTACTTACATAATTTTAAAAAAACCGCACGAATTGTAGTGTTTCTTTAGTAGACAAAAAAAAAAAAAAAAACAATTGGATCATGTAACGTTGGTATGAATTATAACTAATTACAGATATCAAGTTGAAAAATTATACCAATAATAATCACTGAATGAAAATACGTTGTGAAATTTGATTGATATTTTGGTTTTTTAATAAAATTTCGTCAATTTTTTTATTCAATATAATTTAAAAAGACGAGATTCTGATAGGCTTTGGAAAATAGCAAATTTATTACATTTATTTACAATTATACAAAAACGGTGTGATTCGGTAGTTTCGAAATTAATTAATGAGCGACATTATTTTCGTTTTTTGTTTTCATTTCAATTTATTTTCGTTCAAACACCGTCAAGTTTATTGAAATTGTTTATTACTTCCTGGATCAATGGTTGCTGATATAGTTATATCGATGTCATGCCAATATGAACAAGAAACATTGTAAATTATAACAAAACTAAAAATGTAGACAGCAAATTCTTCCGTCATCTTCTTCAGTATTCTCATCACCCATCTCAGATTGTAAACGAGCTCTGGCTTCATATTGCACAAAAGTAAGGCAGCGGATAGCATGCTTCCACCCTGCGATCCAGTATTGCTATCATCTAACTGGAGTCGCGCTAACATCAGTGCAAAAAACGGTGCGAGAACATTCTGTCAAAGAAACAAACAAAATAATTACTATATATATAGGTATATTTGCTCTGAAATTTCTCCATGATTCATCTATGAAACTGCATTGCTGCCTGCTTACTTTCGCTATGACACATATTGAGGATTCTCCATAACTTTCTTCTTTCTCTTATTCGTAATCTGATCGCAAGTCATTGAACAAAGCTCGTGTGTACTAAAGATTGCAGATTTCTAAGTGGCCTGTACTAGTAATCAGGGTCCGACACAGGATCATCAATGGTATGATCATGGTGTCCAGGTGAATGAATTGAGAATGATGACTAAATCTTGGATTGTCTCATTTTACCACCAGGGTTTCACATCAATATCGAAGATTAAGATGGCAGTGACAACAAAAACGCGGCAATGAGCAAGCCGTCCCTCTTTCTTCAAGCTACAGGAACAGAAATCGCAATCTGCAATACGAACGCGAATGTTTCTGAAAAACGACTTTAATCGTCTTCGTGATCATTGTCTCTGGGTCATACTCCGATCACACTGTATCATCGATTTGTTCCATCAACTTCATCGGCACCACTTCCCAGATGACCAGATCTTGGATTGTAGCATTTCACCGCCAAGGTGTGACATCAATATCGAAACAGTATGTCGGCATGCTTGCATGTGCCTGCAATGACAACAAAGAGCAGTGATGAGAGACTGGCTGGTACTGCTATTTTGTTGTCATTGCAGGCACATGCAAGCATGCCGACATACTGTTTCGATATTGATGTTACACCTTAGCGGTGAAATGCTACAATCCAAGATCTGGTCATCTGGGAAGTGGTGCCGATGAAGTTGATGGAACAAATCGATGATACAGTGTGATCGGAGTATGACCCAGAGACAATGACCACGAAGACGACTAAAGTCGTTTTTCAGAAACATTCGCGTTCGCATTGCAGATTGCGATTCCTGTTCCTGCAGCTCCTAGTTACGAAAGTAGATACAACACCGAGGAGTTCTTACCTTGCCGTAAAGATATTGTAGTTTTGAAATAGTCAAAACATTGACAACGGCAGCGAGGATAACAAGGGCCCATTTACTGACAAATAAAGTGTACAACAGAGATGTTTGGGTGGATGATGTCTGACTAGAATCATGTGGATTAGCGGCTTGGACGGTGTCTCCGTTAGTTGCGTTGCTCCGGCTATTATTTATCTGTCTTTCGTTAGGGGAGGAAAACCTCTCGTTCCTCGGAGTGTGCAGAGAATTGTCGACCGAGGATATATCCTGGCTGCGAGCAGCATTCCGCTGACGTAAATCGCTAGACAAAGAGTTAGTCAACAAATCCTCATCCTCCAAACTGGTTTTATCAAAAATTGCATTCTCTGGTTTGGGGGGATCGGGGCAAGCTTCTGAAACGAAAACAATCCCAACGTCAGGTAGGAAGACGGACATTATTTTTTTACAGCAGTTACGGAAAGTCACGTACTTTTGTCGAGTAAAACATCAATGTCATCTTCCGGTTTATCCCTCGATTTATCTGCAACTTTAATTCAAAATACAAATTCTACGTCCCTTTTAGGTTATAATTTTGAGGTTAGTGTGCCACAACAATGTTTACAAACTCTCAAGAATGCGGGAAATCCGGTTCTAAAAATTCCTCACCTTCTCCAACGCTCGTTACTCCCCCCGTTATCCTCTGTAAACGGTTTTCTGAATTTTCTAAAATCCTTTTACGTCTCGCTTCTCGTCTAGCCGCCGCGTCTGCCATGTTTAGTAATATGTATGATTGTGTCCGTCACCGTGTAGACGGAACGCGTCACTCATACCACCAAACGAAACAATGGCATTCGATGATAACGCTAAATTCGTTTCAACTTCTTTCTCTTTCTATTCAAATATAAGCATGTCTATATGTATTTGTCTAATTTTTGACGAATAATTCATTAAAAAAAAAAAAAAAGAATAACGTTTGACCGCTTTTTTCATCAAGCGGCATCATAGTCTCTGCTCAAAGAATAATGAAGAGCAAACGGAATATCGATGAAGCATTTAAATAAATCTGACTCATAGTCATCGACATTTTCGGAAAGCGGGAAAAACCCGCCTAATAAGTAGAAAGGAATTCTATATCTCTACATGTCTGATGTGAGGAGAGAAGTTGGGGTCGGTGTTGAAAAGTGGGATAAAAAAGAGAAAGAGGATCTCTCCTTTTCAACACCCACGATTATAATAATTGACGATTCTCTAGGTGGACGAAAGGAATGCCTGATACGTTGGATACGTTCCTTTGTGTAATTCTGAGGCATGCGACATATCAACGCGCAGATAGCTAATGTTTTCGGGTTGGATAGTAGAAGGGGAATTTAGGGCGATTTCCGTGCAGGATGCACCTGCGTAATTCCTACCGCCGAGGGCGTGGCTGTCGGTCACGTGACGGACGCTACGTGTCGTAGCGCGTTGCGATTGGCTGACGCGAGTTGGTCGTCTCGACTTTCGCCTTCCTAACCGCTCCTCGGTGTGCCACGACGAGAGGTCCGTTCAGAATAGTTCCAGATGTGGCCATGTTTAGTTAATCTTTGAAGTTTCGCTTATCAATTGATATTTTATACAAATATTTATTATAATCTCTGCTGCTGCTGCCGCTGCTACTCATTATACTACCGATTGATAATTTCGCACTACAAAAAAGAGAGAGAGAGAGAAAAGAAACAAAACTACTTGACTCGCTATATTTTACAAAACAAAAAAATATATATTAGAGAGAGTAAATAATAATTGAGAAATACACGCAATAATAATTAACTACGAGACTCCATGGGACAGAAATCAGGGGATCCTGTAACGAAAGAAATCTTACAGTAACTAAAGTAATACAGTATATAACACAGAGACGCGAGCCGCGCCGCAAACCCTCTTGTCCTCGAAATACGACACGCAACGTTGAATGTAATAATAATTTTTTTTCTTTTCTTTTTGCTCTACGACAAAATGTAAAATATCGTCGAATCTTTTGTTTCAAATGTCATATAGCGTTTCGTTTCGAAACCGCCGATATTTGGTTGGATCCTGAACGCGTAAGGCTTTTAACACGTTTCAGAAAACTCGGAGTATAATAATCCCGAGGTTTTCGCCACGCACACACACTCGAGGGCTTTTTGTAATCGAATCCGCGTTTCTGGCTGCTTGCGCGGCGTACCTACCTACGCCGTATTGGCATTTGCCACTGCGCCACGTCAGCTATAATGACGCAGCTGGTTGATAGAACTGAGATACAACGCAATTTCTTCAAATACAGTGAACTATTTTTTCATCTAAAGTGAAAAGAATTTTATCGAAATTATCAATTGAGGATAAAATCAGAGAAAAGCAAATTTCTATTTATCCTTCATGGCTTTTAAATTTTATAAAAAAAAGATAAATATCTGATAACGAAACTGTCAAGGATATTCAATTCAATTAAACAAAAACAAAGGAAAATATCGAAAGAGAACGCAAAAAAAAAAAAAAAACATACATCGACACATAATTTGCCCCTAAATGATAGAATTTAGGCGCGCAACGTATGTACTTGAGAGAGAGAGAGAGAGAAAAAAACTACTACTCAATCACCGTTCATCGATATTAGTGAAGTCAGTAAATTGATTTTGTCCAGCAAAAATCAATAATCACAAAAACAATGGCACTAGAGAGTGTTACCGCGGCTGAGACCCAAATCGAAAGGTTTGCTCCATTTTATACCATAAAAAAAAATCACTACAAGAACAACGACAAGTATTCAACTACATTCATTCATTCATTCATACATACATACATCGACACACACGCACACACACAGAGACAAAAATCGCGTCCAACTGGACTGAATATCATTAAAAAAAGAATTTTTATTTTTCTATTAACGTCCTGCCAAAAGTTTTTTTTTTTTTTTTTTTCATCTTCGTACTTTTGACCCCCCACCCTATGTCGTTTTATTCTCATTACCGCTGTTATCACCAAATGTTCTTGTTCTCTTGGCTTCTTCTATCGCTACGTATCGTATGCCGCGTCATCCCTCCCCGCCTGACCAATCCGCCGTTAAACGTAGGTACACGCGAAGGTCGAATAACATTCGTAATAACATTTTAAACATCGCTGTTATAAATCGTCTTCGAGCTGATTATGTTGTACCATTTATCCGCTGGGGAGAATCGCTTATACGTTCTAAATACTATACATTGAATCTAATGTATTATAGGTATGATTTTCAGAATTTAACATATTGTTATTTTGTGATTTTTTTTTTTTTTTTGTGCTTTTTATTCAAGCTAAAAGTTCGGGTTTCAGATTCTCATTGGATTATCACGTTACATAACGTTTACGCGCGTTGCGTGTGACACAGTAGACGATCGCGCTTTCTATAAAAAAAGAGAATAAATTCATTTTTTTTTTCTTGACGCTGGAAATCGAGCGATAGAAGGAGCCAGAAATTATTTGATTATTTTTTTCAATGATTTTTATTTGATGGACTGTAAACGATACACGGACATAAACACACACACACACACACGAATATGTGAAATACAAGGAATTGATGGACAGGCATGCCGACGACTATTAATGTTTCTTTTGAACAAGAAGATTATGAAGAGAAGAAGATAAACGAGAACAAGAACAACAACAACGGCGTCAAGGGAGAGCAACGATGTTTAAAAATAATGCTACAATGAGCAGATGATACACCTTGATATGCTACAATGTGAATATTATTGATGTATGCTAATGTTTGATGACTCAATTGTCTGGTAAGGTAACTCAAACTCCAATCTATTCTTTCTAGAAAAGCAAAAAAACAAAACAAACAAAAAAATAGTCGATCTTCTATTACGCAATATGCAATAGTGTATTGTTAGATAGCCCGACAAATCAAGACTGCCAACAAGTTTCACTTGCTATTTTAATACAGTTTTTCGAAAACTTTTTTTCTTTCAGCTTCATTTATGCCGCAGTATTTTTAACCAATAACAAATAGTTCGCGTCTTATAATTAATATTTGCAAAATTTTTCTGGTGTGAGACAATCGTATAATAATTGCTTTGTCAATTCTTCTAGTGTGTAACGATGAATTCAATTCGCGGAATAATCGATATAACATCGCGTATGTTTTATGGGTATCGGTAAGACGCGCCGTGTAGCTTTTTTTATGCGCTATAATATCGTGTGTGATAACGCGTCTCGTATGTACATACAATGCACCCCACATAACCGGATTGCATGTCTGCTGGGTATGTTGAGTGCTGTAACAACATACTTAAGAGGGAAACAACCTTGTCGCGACCGACCAATGTCTTCCGTTCCGATAGTACAAAACCCCGCACGCTTCACTCGGCCAAGGTTCAAACGCCGCGGCAGAAATACGCTCTGCTCTACCCGAGGCGCGAAATTTTATCAACTTTCCGAAAACATCGACTTTTTTCGGTTCCTCAAAACACACGATATTCAGAGGCTTGTAGGCATCGATTAGCAACGCTTTTTCGCTATTTCAGCAGCCAGATCGATAATTGCCAAAACTGCAAGCTCCCAGAGGATAGACACATCTTCGAATCGTTTCAGACATGATGGGCACTAAACTGTTGGACAAGACTATCTTTGTCATTTTTATGGGACTTTTCCAACAGGAAGAGCTGTTTACGCTTAAGAAATGTATCAGGGAACTAAGTATACTTGGATACTGGGATGCGGTTTCATCGTAGCACGATTGGAAATCGATTTCGATTGGAGAAACTTTTACCAGACGATTGAAAAACTCATAAGCGAACATCACATTTTGCATCTTCCAGGTAGAGAAGCACATCATGGAGTTTGAACGCCGAGATTTGGAATCTCACGTTGTTGTTCTTGTTTTCTTCCCCATTTTGTACAAGAAAGAGAAGCATTACTAGAAGTCGTAACGATTAGGAAGATTATTATTTTTTTTTCATTATTCTCTTTAGCACCAATGACGAGGATTTGGAAGACGGAGAGATTCCGTCGGACGAGGATGACGAGCCGGTTCCACCTCCCGTTACCCCTAAGCCAGCACCTGAACAAGCCAAACCAGTCGCCAAGCAAGAGCTTCCTCAGAAGAATAAGACAAACTTTGATTCTAAGTTTAGCAAGAATAAAAAGCCTCCGGTTCAGGCAGGAAGCAAACTCGATAGGTTTAATAAGTATAAAAATCCCTCCGAGGACTGGGCAGGCGATGTTGAAAAAGCAATACGAGCCGCACTGGAGGAGGACAAAGCTAAGAGTCAGGAGAATAAAACTAAGAACAAAACTAATCGAAGCAAGAGCAGGAAGAGAAGCCGCGACGAACGGGACGAAGACAGGGGCAAAGAACAAAAGGTGAATTGATCGGCTCAAGTTGTAACAATTTTACGTTTCCTATTTTACTGACCGTTTCTCTTCTCATCAGAGGAGAAAACACAGCGACGAAGAAGAAGGGAACGAAGACGACGACGAGATGCTCTTCGTCAGGGGTGCTTCACCCATTAGAAAAGATTCCAGAGAAGCTAATTCACCTCCGAGACGCCAGAACAATGACTACGAGAGTTACGAGAGTGGCTCGGACTACGAAGAGCGACCCGGATTCAACCGGCACAGAGACAACGAGAACAAGCGAGGCGGAAGAGGAGGTTTGTAGGAATTTAACATCGTCGATGTCCACGACCAGTTCGAATATCGTGTAACTGATTTTGATTCCCAGGTCGAAGAGGCGGTAAAAACGACAGAGGCGGAAAGAACAAGGGCCGAGGTCACATGAGAAACGATCGTAACAATCGTAGGAACCAGAACAACGATCATATTCAGGACCCTGACTCCGTCTGCGTGTATTTCATGCAGGGAAAATGCCACCGCGGAGACGACTGTCCGTTTTCGCACAACGCATTGCCCCCGAGAAAAATGGAACTTTGTAAATTTTACCTGATGGACTGCTGCGCGAAGAGGGAAAAGTGCCTTTACATGCACCACGATTTTCCCTGCAAGTTTTTTCACACGGGATTGAAATGCGCCAACGGTGAAAATTGCAAGTTTTCTCACAGCCCGTTGAGCGAACAGGTGAAAAACATACTGCTCAAACACTTGGAGACTGCGCCCAAGGAGATCCTCGGCGATTTTCCAAGACTCAGCCGCGAAGGGGCTCTCATGATGATCAATAAGGCCAGCGCTCAAGGCCAGGCCGGTCAAGGCTCAGGCAATCAGAAGATTCCCAGTCTCTTCGAACTAAGTCTCCAGGTTCCAAGCGGCGGGAACAGCGCTGGAGGTAAAGATGACGAAGGTAGGCGGAAATACTTCGCTTTCCTCGATCCAAAATTAACGATGATTCATTTTATCTATCTTTTGTCAACTTATCAACAGGTGAAAACAGCGGTCAACCCAAGACTGGCTCCAAGGAGAGAAAATCACCGGGTAAAAAGACTCGGTGGGGTTCGGACGAGGATCGCGTCCCTTACGAGCAGATAATGCTACTGCAATCCGCCAATCAGCTCGGGGTCCAGCTACCGAACGCAGCGTTGGGGCTGGCCGTTCAGAAACAACTCCAACAGCAGCTGTTGTTGCAACAAAGAATCGCCAGCATGGGATTCTACAGCGAATCCGCGAACAATGAGAATAAAAACAAAGAGATCAAGGATAGAGAAGATTTTACCAAGGATCTAGATGAGGACGAGATCGTTGCGCAGGTGAGCAGATCCCTCATTTTTATCACAACTCTCAATTCTTAATCGTTTACTTTTTCCATGTTTACAGTCGAAAAAGGCGAGGGACAACAACGCGGCTTTCGATTCACAGAAAGACGTCGATCTCAGACAAATTTTGTCTCAACCGGCTAAACCGACCGTTGTCAGCATAGCTGACGCGGCGGCTAATCTTACAACTACTAAAAATGACGAGGAAAGCGACAGAGACGAAGATACTCAACTTGTTATAGAAATGCCTGTCGAGGATGAAGACAATAGGGACAGAAGTAGCGGTAAATTGAAACAAGAAGGTGAGATTAAATGCCGTTGGAGAGAAAAAAGATTGAAGTCATAATAAATACATTCTTATGTTTTCTTACATGTCAAATAATGAATGAAGTTTGACGGATCTGCAGACTTTAATAATACAATAATTCCGATTTCTTGCAGAACATCAAATGTCGACTCAATCTTCGAGCGTTTCACTGACGTCTGGTGTGTCCAATGACGACGCCGAAATACCGTCACACTTGCCTAAAAGAGCGCAGGAACTTTTCTTGAGAATACAACAGCTTCAACGAGCTGCTCAAGACAGTTTTAAGAACATGGATGACGAAGACGATAAAGATAATCTAGAAAATCAACAGGGAGACTGGTACTCGGATGACGACGACGACGACGATGACGACGGAGATAATTTAACGATCGTTCTTAAAGACAATCAGAAAGAAGAAAACGACGGCGATAACGAACCCAAGGCGAGCCCGGAGAAAGAACCGCGACCCTCCGCGATCCCTCAACCAGCAGCTATAGTCGACAAACTCGGAGACTTGAGCAAAATCGATATAAGCGCCGAAGTTTCAAAGCTGCTTTCGACCATCAAGGCTGCGAGCTCAACGACGAGTAACAAGGGATCTAAGAGCGAACAGGCTGCTAAGAGTTCGAGTAAAACTAATCTCGAGGCTGCGGACGGACCCTCGGCATCAAAGAAAGCCAAGTTTGAGTCGTCCTCGGAGTACCTACAACATGGAAAAAAGGTCGACATACCGGACGAAGGGATACCGAGCCCAAAGTCTTCTCCCAATGTCAACGCCGGCTCTACCTCGGCAGCTCCAGTTTCCAGAGATCCCAGGATGTCCAGGGATCCCCGTCAGCGTAGAGACGATCCAAAACCGAACAGTCCGCCGCCTCACGGCAGATCGGACGTCAAGAAAGAGTCGAAACCCCTGAGGATAGAGAACAGCATATACAGTTCGGGGATAATCAACTTGGATAGCCACATGGACACGGATTTGAGGACTAAAAGCGACCAGGATCATAGAAGGAAAGACATGGATCTGAGGCAGCAGTTCTCAGACTTTGGAGACACAGATCTGAGAGTAGTCACGGCGAATACGACCAGATCGGATATCGATCTGCGGCAAATGCTCAGCTTGCCTTTTAAGCCGGCCCCGGCCCACGTTCCCTGCACGGAAATAGACGCCAGTTTCGCGACTCATCCTCCGATTCCGTTCAAGGTCTACGTAGTAGACATACCCAGGCCTTATTACACGGGTTTGAAGCTTACTCGTAGCGATCCGCAGGTGAAAAACGACCCGCGATTGAGGAAGATTTTCCGCCTCACCGACGCAGACCTCGCGGATTCGCCCATGTCTCCGCCACCCGTTCTCAAACCTGACACTCCAAAATCTCCGCCTCAAGTTCGCGCGGACCCGAGAAGAAAGGCTTTGGAAAATTCCAGCCAACCAAATTCCAGCGGGAATGTTCAGTCCTCGATGTCGCTGAATAATCAGCAACAAAACCCCGACAATAACATGGGAATGAATAGCCAAGGCATGCCTATGGGCCTGGGTGGCAACGCGCCGATCATGGGAAGCATGGGGCCCATGAATATGATGGGAAATATGGGAGGAAACGGACCCATAATGGGAAATATGTCAGGCATGGGGCCCATGCCGCCTATGGCCAACATGCCGCCCATGGGGAACATGGGGCCGAATGGATCCCACATGGGGCCTCCACCAAGCCAGATGAATTTCGACCCGAGATTCAATGCGCAGAGGAATAGCGGGGCTGGTTTGTTGGGCCCTGCTCCGGTCATGGGCTACGGACACGACGGTCCGCCTTACGAGGGTCCGAATTTCCCCCAGGGAAACTTTAACAACTTTGGACCGAATGATAACATGATGGGATTCGGTCCCAATGGACCTAACGGACCCAACGGACCTCCGCCTTCTAATTTTGGGGGGAACGGCGGGGATTGGAACAACGGGGGTAATCAGAATCAGAGCAATAGGCGGGGCGGTCGTATACGCAGGCGAAATCGTAACAGGAGTAATAACAATGGCGGGAATAGAAGGTCTCCGCCTTGAGATAATGAATTCAATTGAGAGGGGGGAAGATTCAATGATACATCACATTATTCGGGAATTCAAATATAAAATAGTGCCAATGTAACAAATAAAACTGAGACACCAGGTAGCTGATAATGGATCGGATGAGCCGGGCGTATTGAAATAAGTTCTTATCTCTCAAGTATAGCTGGCGAATATTTGAAACCAGGTTTCGAGATTAAGGAAAATTAGTTTTAGAGGTGTAACGAGTAGCTCAAATTCAGTTTAGTTCAAAACTGAGATCGATGATTCGACGTTGTATAACTTTGAAGTTTTTTTTTTTTTTTGTTTTCTATCCTAAGAATTCGGCTTTGAGATACGAAATAGCTACGGACTCCAATTAGGTTTATTTTACGTTTAATTTTTTGTTTTTCACTATGTTATCTTCTTATTTAGTTTATTCAATGTAGCAAGGAATATCCGATTCGACGATTTCAATATAAGAATTATAAATTGACTGCGATCCCGCTGGGAATATATCATTGACTATTGAAACTATACACATATACGCAATGACGGAAAATTACAAGTAATGTATGAGGCAGTAGTATAATCACTATAAATTTATGAGTTTTCTTTCTATTATTGAAATTTAGTATTCTACAGATCAGCATATAATCATTACACGATAGTATGTTCCCAGCGCGAGATCTGTATACTTGTACATATAATTAAAACACTATTATTTCAGTTTACTGATGCAAGTTAGAGATCATGGACAGATTTGATGGGTATAATTATTTATTAACTAACAGTAATAAATTATGAATCGTCGTGAATCATCTCTGACAGAGAGAGAAGAAGTAAAGAAATGAGGAGAGAAAAAAAATAGAAATTTTTTCTAATGGATAAACTCTACGTAACTTGATTTACAATCTATTATAATCCATATTACAAAATATACTATTGGTATTGATGTGTACCAGCTACTCCGGTTTTATTTTTGTACGTCTTCCAACTGTACATAAAAAAAAAATGACATGATTATTACCGCATACTCGTTAACACAGCATAATATTTACTCTAGATCATAAACTTCATAATATGTATATGTATATTTAGGTATATCATACGTTGAAATTATATACGTATTTTATAAAGAAGCATAGTTATAATAAACCTAGGAGTCGTACAGAGCGCAGCTTTGCTCCTTAAGTATATCTGATATAACTTATTGTTTTTTTTCTTGTTACTTATCAAGGATTTTTTTCAAATATATTTAATTTTCAAAATCTATTATATTGAACCACTATAATGAAAACATTTATTATTTACAATCCATACTATATGCAGATGATATTTTTTTTTTTATAAGACATTATAATATCATATTTAAATCTATCGTAACAACTTCCAGTGATATACAGCTTATTAATTATTATATATTAAGATTATATGTATAATTGTTGGCGTCAAATTTATACAATGAAATTTGATTCACGTAATGAAAAATTATCAATTATCGAATAGAATATAGTTATCAGTAAGGTTGTGATCAAAGTATCGGCCTTTACAATTTATTTATCAAATGCGTTGTCATTATACGCGAATTAATTACAATTCAATTAAAGCATATA
Organism: Euura lappo; assembly: GCA_018257835.1. Lineage (NCBI taxonomy): Eukaryota > Metazoa > Arthropoda > Insecta > Hymenoptera > Tenthredinidae > Euura > Euura lappo. The sequence continues at coordinate 217,902 of JAEUYN010001435.1, forward strand.
TAAATTTAGGCAATAAGTATTACTCATCCTTCCAGCGCAAGTAATATTATTATTATTATTATTATTATTATTATTATTATTATTCGAAATAATTATCAATTGTAAAATAAAGTTATTATTGAATGTAATATAAAGTCTTTCGTAATTTATTGTATATTAATAACAAAATCTTGTTTAGCAATATTATATACACATATTACAGTAATAACAAGACTTCAAATAATTCGTCACCTCTTATTTACCCTCTTTTTATTCTTATCGGTCTTCGAAGGACTTCTTAGAAATTCATACTCTTTGTGACTCAGAATTATGCATAGTTGTTACCAAATAGGAAATTCAAACAACAGTTTCCTACTCAACCACTGGGGTAAGAAATCTGCATAAACTAGTGATGGCGATATTTTCCAATTGTATTTGTATCGATATTTCGTATCGATATGTATTGATGGTCAAAGTATCGATACACACAAAATATCGGTAGCAAAGTATTGATACTGATAATATCGATACTCCTTATACAAAGAAAAAACGAACAATGAGATATAGCGGTTGCTGAAATTCCGATCTGTTTTCCCGCCAGAAATATCGGACCTCGATATCAATAGGTTTAGTATCGATACATGCAAATATCGTTACGTAGAGTATCGATACAATACATCGATATATCGATAGACACTAAGATACACTGATTTATATGCTAAATAAATCAATGTTAGTCCATATCGCGATTTCACTCTACGATTATGGATAAAAAAAAAAAAAAACTGATAGAATTGTGTCGTATGCTTCTTTTCAGTTCGTTTGATTTCTACAAAAATCGATTGATATTGGGGATATTGTGATATAAGAACGAGAGTCATTTTTATAAATTATTTAAACTTTATTTTAATGCGCTACAGAGCTAAGGGGTTCTGCTCGGATCGCCGAAAGGTCTATGCGGGCATCCATCTCGTCATCGAGCTCTCCAACGATTGCTCTGCAAAGAGAGGGTCAATTAAAGCATGCTCGAATAAATATACACGGAAATTTTTCACCGTTTTCAATAACATATTTACACGTTATCTCCCCTGATGATGTGAAGGCCTAGTACGACTTGTTCGACACCTTGTGTAACGCTGTATACACGCTCGTGCGATTCGTCAAGGATCAGGTTGATCGTCTGATCAAATCCTTTCAGCGTACCCTGAAGAAATATGCCGATATTTTGTAACAGGCTTTTACTATCGTTAGAAGAACGATTTTCACCGATTATACTTACGATGAAGTTTCTGCCGTCGGATGTTATTATCGAAACGGTATCTACAAACATTGAGGACAAATAACCTCAAAGTAAATTGAACATGGGATTAAAATTGGCGGAAAAAAAGGATACGGTTCACGTAACTCTCCAGTCCTGAGGCCATTATAGCAATGCGTGGAAGAAAGGGCTTCCAAGTACTCAGAGGCTGAGGGAATATTTCCTCACAGTCGTTTCTTCACGTCTATAACCTAGAAATTATTTGACTTATCAACGCCGGTCTGTGTACGAATTCATAACCTAACCTCGAAATTACAGAAAGGCGAATCTTCACCAGGGCGACATACTCACAGATAAATCTAATTGGTTCGATCTTCGGATGTTTTTCGGCTCATCCAATGGCGATCACGCGTAGCATTACCTTATTTATGCGCAAAGACCGTGAATTGCTCTCTGCGCAGAAACAAGGTAGGATCGTCCCGCGCCGTAAACCAATCGAGATTGTCGTAAGGGCTCGACGCCATGTTGTGAACCGGGATTTTTAATTGGCGGGAAAAGTGGGTGTAGCGGCTGTGGGACCGGAGAGGCTTGAGAATCGCTTCGCTAGTTTGTTGATTTTGGTGAGTAGCAATATTTAGTACAAGTTAAGATGGACAGTCTTGGTTTGAAGCGTAAAATTCCTGCGGACAACGTCGCGGACAAGGTTTGTACCTCAATTCAATCTATTTCTTAGGTTAGGATTTATAAAACAGTAGTAATTGTTGGTAGCGTAACAAAGGGGATATTTTCAGAGCACTAATAACAACGCTAAGAACGATGAACGCGAACCGAGACGATCCGCTCGTCTTATGGGAGGCGCCTTGAAGGTATGTCGCCCTATTCCGAGTTTATTTTCTCATCTCAAAAATCATTCACGTATCGTTCTGACGTGACTTCGACTAGGATCTTCAATTTCTCTTTCTAGTATGTATTCAGGTTGCGACTCGAGTTTCCGCTTTGAAATTTTTGTTCCTTATACGAAAAACCCAGAAATCTCACTCAGTAATTGCAATCAAACACGGAGCATCGATCAGGGATGCGAAGTAATCCATTGTGTGAAGTTGATGTCGCCGATAGTGGCACGACCACATCCTAAACTTTACACTCTTCATTCTTGTTCAGTGAGTTTGTACTAGAGACTCGACTGTTTTGATGTTGAACAAGCACTGATTTTTCATCAGGAAAACAATGGAGCGAAGCCTACTGCCGCAAAGGCGCCGGCTCCTCTCTCAGAGATTCATTTCGAGGGGAAAATTGAATACGCCAATACCTTTGGCGATTGCGCGATGGCCTGCGACACTATGCTGTAAGAACTAGAGCCAGATTTATTTTTACTGAAATTAGGAGTCAGGGGTTGACAGAGAGTTGGATAAGCACGTTCGTGTTTTTGTCCTCAGACAGCTGGTCGAAAAGTCGACGGATCCGATGATTCCGATAGGTTTCGACCTAGAATGGCCGTTCAGTTTTCAAACAGGAAGTGGGAAAACAGCTCTGGCCCAAATTTGCATGGACTACAAAGTCTGTCTTCTTCTCCATCTATACGAGCTGAAAAAATTGCCAGCGGCTTTTGTGGAGCTGCTGAGCCACCCTAAAGTCAGACTTGTTGGAGTGAACATAAAGAAGTAAGCTGAAAGGGTCGTGAAACACAGATGGAATAAAGTCTCTTAAAACAATCTTTATGGCTCCTATGGTCCTCATTTTTGTATTTTTTTTTTTTAGTGACGTATGGAAGCTTGGAAGGGATTTCAAAGAATTTCCGGCACAAAAAGTCGTAGAAAATAATTGCATTGATTGTGGTACATTTGCAAACAGGACGTTGAATCGATCGTGTCGATGGAGCATGGCAAACCTCACGATTTATTTGGTGAGTCGATGTCAGCTGAAGCTCTATCAAAAATGCCCAATTTATTCTAGCATGTAAATAGCAGAACTGATGAAAGCTTATCGCTGGTATATTTCACTCTATTACATAGCTTAAAAAAGAAATATCAAAGGATCCCAAAGTACGCCGTAGCAAGTGGCACATCCAGCCTCTTAGCGATGCTCAAAAGTCTTATGCTGCCACCGATGCCTATGTACGTATATTCTGTGATTTTTGTGTGATGATCGACCTCTCAGTTTGTCTATTGCATTTGATATAAAAGCTCCTGGGAGCTTTTATGAATAAAGAATAATTTTGGGAAATTATATTGCCTTTGAATAATCGTTTTGGTTTTTGTTTCAGGTATCTTTGCTGTTGTACAACACGGTGCAAGATAAAGCGAACGAAATTGCTCTACAGAACGTGAACGAGGAGAATTTGAGCTAATAATTTGACATTAGATAATTAACTTTAAGCTTTATATCTCGACAATTAATTTTTTACAATAATAATATAAGCCATGAGTAAAAGAATTGTTAAAGTACTCCAGGCTGGGAAACTGGACTACGGGACTGGTCTCCGTCTGCAAAAAAATCTAGCTGACCTTCATCACAGTAGCAAAAACAAGGGGACATGCAATACTTTGGTTCTGCTGGAGCACGATCCAGTTTACACAATCGGTATACGTAGGAAAGATTATTCAAAAGAAGATGAAGAGAAATTGGTGAAACTCGGCGCGCAGTTTTTCAGAACTAATCGCGGTGGGCTAATCACGTTCCATGGACCTGGCCAGCTGGTAGCCTATCCAATTCTGAACTTGAAAGACTTTCAGTCGAGTGTGAGATGGTACGTTTCCGAAATGGAGAATATGATAATCCGATTGTGCGCAGAATTTGGTATCAAGGGTGAAACGTCGCCCGACACGGGTGTCTGGGTGGATAACAATAAAATTTGCGCAATCGGGATCCATGGAAGTCGGTACATCACAACCCACGGACTCGCTCTGAACTGTAACACCGATCTGAAGTGGTTCGACCACATAGTTCCGTGTGGCATAGAGGGGAAAGGGGTTACCAGCATCAGCCAAGAATTGAAACTGGACGTTACTACCGACGACGTGATTCCCTTATTACGACACGCCTTCAAAGACCAATTTCAATGCTCTCTGGTCGATTGCACACCCAATGAAACTTTCCAGTTTTTACGAAACGCTTACCGGAGTAGCACTGAGTTGGATAATATCACGACTTGACGGTGCGAATCTGACCGACTAGTGCCTGAAATAACTAATTGTAAATATGTAATAGAAAAAACAGATCTTTAAATTAGTTTAATTTTTTGTAATGAGAATTGATCGAATAAATGAAATTAACGATTGAGATATCAGCATTTCAATCAGCAACATTCAACATTTTAGACAAAGTCTGGCTCACATGAAGCCAGCAAGCAAGCCAGAAGCACAAAGGCGCGAAAAATCACGACGTGTGTGACGGAGCTTCCGTTAATTTTGGTGAATTTGTTTCTTTGATGGCATGATAGATAGCGCTTGGCGCTACTCGTAGTGATTGGTGGCGCTATGACACGGAACGTTTCGAAACCATGTGATCTTCCAGCACTTTTCATGGTATCAACGTACAGTAAGTAGCCATGAGAGTACGCAGCTTTTTCATCGGTATATTATAGATTCTGAAATCTTCGACTAGAGGTAAGACCATTGTGAGCTGCGGTGAGTTCAATTAGACAATCGATAATACCGGCAGAAAACTCATAGGATTCGATGTTCCTACCAGAACTTGTTGTTGTCAGATTTATTTATCAGGGAACTCATAGCATATATGTAATTGAATTTCGTATTCAGTGTTGGATATAAATATAGACCCAATCGAATAACATATCTACAGTCCTAAATGCCCAGAAAGTAAGCTCATGTGACGGATACATAGTTCCAGGGAGAGGAATAGTATATTATGCTACAAGGGAGGAAAGAACGCGATTTTCGCCGAGTGCGAGGTTGAGCGAAGCGAGTGCAGCGAGGGCAGCACGAACACGAGGTGAAAATTGCACTCCTCCCGTGTGGCATATGCTATTTTTCACCCGACTTCGATAAAATGACCTTATTCCGTCGCTGTAACGCGAGTGAAAACTAGGTAGTCAATTTTTGACCAGAAGGAAGAGAAGTGATTAACCGGGCAGAAAAGTAAATTGCCGGGCAAAAAAGTCCACTTTTTTGCCCGGCTATTTACTTTTTTGCCCGGCAATCTACTTTTTTTCCTGGCAATCGACTTTTCTTCCCTCTGGTCCGAAATTGACGACTTTCGACCCGCGTTCCAGGGGCGAAATACGGTCATTTTGTTGCAGTCGGGTGAAAAGTCCTTTTTCTCACACCCGGTCGCAAAATGCTACTTTTCATGCCTCTTGAGCCGGCGCAAAACAGATTTTTTCGGCCCTCGGGCGCAAAGTTCCGTTTTGCGCCGGCTCACTCGGTCTGAAAAGAGGCGTTTTTGCGGATCAGGTGTTGAGAAAAAAGTCGTGTGCAACACGGGCGCAAGGCTATTTTGGCGAGTGTGATTGCAGTACACTCGCCTTCGGCTCGTACTGCAAATTTCACACTCGAAAAATAGTGTTTTGCGCCCTTGATACACAATGTACTAATTATACAATCTAAATCTTCTGTGAAAATGATACATCTTCAAGACTTATCTGATTCTCGGTAGAGAATTTAAGAACCAATGGCAGATCCCAATTTGCAGGACTCGCGGATGATCGACTTTCTTCGAGATAAATTCGTTCAACCTTGGGCGTAGGGGGATGCGGAGTTTGTTGTGAAGTAATAGTTTCCAGCTTCAGCATCGATATCCAGGTCCGCCCCACCGAAGTAGGTCGAGCTTGCAGAGGCACACAATCCACTCTTATATTGCGAGTAGCCTGAGCAAGTGGTTGCGACGAATTTCGAAAGTGAATCCGAAGAATCCGCGGTGATTGATTCAGCAAAGAAGTAGTAGGCCCGCGAGTGAGAACATGTTCCAAAAAAGTCAAAAGAACAACCCGACTGCCACGTACCACCGTTTGGCCACAAATCAACGGTTCCAAGTTCCCCTTGGTAACCCAACACCCCGGCGTTGGTGTGTATCACCTGGACGAAGGTCGCATCCGTCGATCTCATTCTCGCAAGCGGGGCTTCCACGTAAAAGAGTGGACCAGCTGGATCCAGAGCTGCGCATAATAAAATAATGAAAATTAACATTGTTAGGACGTGAGAAGGACGTCCTCAAGGCTTCCCGACATGCCCGAGACACCTTAATATACGTTCCAGGATGTTTTGTGCTTGTTATGAGGGGCATGCGTCGAGGACAGTAGGCGATTTCGACCCCTATGAAAGCTGCCGGATTCGTTCGTTTCCATTCTGCCGACTAACTAATTTGATATTTATACCTACGAGATTGGCCACGGTATTGGTCACACTGCGAGATGCCACACCAGAGATGTGAGCTCCGAGGGAGTGTCCAACCACAGTAAGATCGTCAAGACTCATGCCTTGACCTTCTAGGTAATCGATCATTAGGGCAACGTATTCGCCAACGGCAACGATTTTTGTCCGAGCGGTAACGTAATTTTTGCTAGCGTAGGCACTCCAGTCAACCGTGATCACGTTATAATCGCCCTGACCGAGGTAAGCTGAATAAAATTACGAAGATTACAATTTTTAGATTATCAGACATGATTTTCAATTTTCTTGTCTCGCTACCTATAGTGACATTACCTGTGCGGATCGAGGTGCACATTGCTTTACTATCGGAACTCAGCCATCCGTGGGTCACGATGCGGGTCGGCTTACTAGCGTCGAAGTTGCTCGCTGCCAGGGTATCGTCGTCATTAAGGTATATAATTTGTGCTGTTTCGGGATTTGAAACGGTATACAGATTGAAAATCACGGCTGCTTTGAGCTCACTCGAAGTACTATCAGAATCGTCTACCGTTTGAGATGCGTTCACGTATTCCAATGTTGTTAAATCTTCGTTGGCCACCCACGACCAATCATTACCATCGGCGTGAGCGCCGTCCAAGGCTTGACAAATGAAAGAAAGTATATTAGTATATTACGCTACTAGTGCAAAAGGTCTGTTTTCGCACGAGTGGGAGGTTTGTCGCCCGAGCAAAGCGAGGGTGACAATCTCACGAGTGGAAAAACGACTTTTGCACATGTATCGAACCAAATTTTATATCACAAACGTGGGTGAAGTCCGATTATACGCACGCTCGCGTGCGTAAAGTCGCACTTCACGCACGGAGTGATATAAAATTATGAAGCAGATTCTAAAGATATTGATATACACTCTGAAGAAGAAAAAAAATTTCCATCGCTTACCGGCAGCTACGAGAAACAACACGACAAGTGGCGTCTGCATCTTCGACTTCTCAGTACCGGACATCGGATCGAAAGTCTTTATATACGCAATTGTAATCTTTAACAATCTTTATCGAATAAAATGTATTTCATATTGGATGTGCCCATGATTTGATGAAAGAAAAATGGAGTTCGATTCCTTGAGTATTGAAGATTGTAATACGACCTGATCGAAATCTTATCTAATCACCCATTCTAAGCACGTGTTACCGCGATCGCCAATCGCCATCATTACTCATGAATGAAGCCAATTATATTTTGTGTCTAATGGCATAAGGTCGTAAGCGCAAAAAACGCGATTTTGGTGGCAAAGGATTGTATAATTTCTTTTTCCGCACGCCGTGCGTAAAGTTCGATTTTACGCACGCAAGCGTGCGTGTAATTGGACTTTACGTGCGGTTGTGATGAAAAATTTTGTTCGATACATGTGCGAAAGTTGTTTTTCGACTCGTGAGATTGTCACCCTCGCTTTGCTCGGGCGACAAGCCTCCCAGTCGTCAAAACAAACCTTTCGCACTTGTATCGAAATATACTATTCCCACGCCATCGATCTAAAAATAATCAGAACGTATAGATCGATTTAAATTACGAGATCTAAAAATGCAGAAGGTTGTTCAAACTTTCGGAAAAACAAATTCGCACAATCTGAGATGATGAGAGGATCTCGATCCAACATCAAGCAAGTCCGCTCTACAGAGGCAATGTTAATTTCCGTCGCAACTTCCGTGTGATGATAGATGTTCGTAGTGGACAAATGGAGCGCTTTCAACAAATTAACAGTCTGGCCATTTGGCAAAGTGAAAAAAACGTCAATGCGTTGAAGCTATTTCCACAGGAATGCTGCTCATTGTACTACGATCACTACAATCATGAACCTGAGTTGAAGGGCAGTCTGGCTGATTTCTGGAGATGGAAACAAATTGTAAGTCTGGTACGCGAGAAATTGGAAAAAAAACTTATGGAACTCATTTTCGCATTTTTGAAAATTTGATAAATGGTTAAATGCGTTGTGCAATTATCAAAGAAAGTAATCTGGCCTTCCGGACTATAAGATAGACGTAGTCATAGTTGACTCCAATCGCACTGTCAATTGTTTCCATTGTTGCCCATGGGAAAATAATCTGTGTGTTTAACTAACCCCGGGGTGATCTGATAAATTCATGCAACCGGGCATAAATACATACCTATGTTGGAAAGTCTAGCATTTCATATTTCAGTTTCGACAAGCTATAATTCGGAAGATTAGGACATGCAATGAATCGATCGATAATAGATAAACAAGAATTCAGCGAGAAAAACATCAAGATTTTATCATATGTAATTGAATGAGTATTATTCGCAAGATATACCTGATTCTAATAAAAAAAAAGGGCTGTACATAATCACTTTTGATCAGATATTGATATAGAAACAAATCGAAGATGCCGGGGGAGATTTTAACCTGTAATCGACCGGATGGGTAGCTTGCAGTGCTTTTGTTCACGAGCCATCATGCGTTATTGGGCAACCTATCTGAATTCGGTGATCCCCTCAAATTACAAGGATTCAATGTCACTGTAGCTCGAAGTTGACTAGAGTTCTCATGCTTGAAATTTCGACCGCTGCACGGTGGACCAAAGTCACCTTCATGAGAAGGTGCAAAAGTCTTCAGAGCCTAGAGGGTTTCATCTTTTTGTGCTCAAGACAAGGAGCTCGAAAATCCGAAGAAACTCATCGTTGTCGATTTTTCATTTTTTTATTTTTTCTTTTCGATTGTGCCCACAAGCTGTATGAAGCAAAAGACTGAAAGTGAAATTAGGTGATTGAATGATTATCCTAATATCTTGGTAATGGAATGTCGTGTGATTCTGATATCGGCTCAATGCACGTTTTTATACACAGTAAGTTCTAATCTTTCGTGTAAACACTGATTGCGTGTCTAAGACATAAAATAGATCGGAAGTATATATAAAGTTCTACAAGAGGCTGCTCTGCCCAGTGGCGAGATCTATCAGATGAAACTGCATATCAGAGGCTTGATATTTTGAAAAATCAATTCCGCTATGGTCTAGAAGTCTTGGGCATGATGGTTTTTGTTGTTGCTTTTAGTTACTTTTGAACGGAAGGCATCGTCTGTTCGTCCTTGAACGTTTAATTCAAGTAATAATCCTGGCTGAAGTGTTGCAGCATGTTCTTTTTTTTTCACCTAAGATATATTATCACTGTAATTCCTATAACGGAAAAAAATCTTGACAACCTTAACCCATTTGCCGCAATATCGTGAATATTATCGATCGTGGTCGACTTTGTTGGGTTTTATTTTGATTTTTCTCCCTTTCAAGGTTCGCAGAAATTTTTATTACACATGCCGACAAGTTTAATCTTATTGACGGTTCGAGAAAATGTATCTGATTCCTGCAGAAGGTGAATATGGTACCCGAAATTTCCTTCGGATTAATTGAATATATGAACTTCGATGAGTATAATTGAGTCAGATTGTATATAAAATGCTTGTTAAAATCCATAGCACTTATGGATCCTCCAAAAATTATGAGTTTTACATCATTTTTGTGATTGAAAAGGACATATATCATATGCGAAAGATGGAGTAAAAATTACATATAGATAATCGACTAGCTTCGAAGTATAGATTAATTTCAACCCTTTGCGTAGGGGGATGCGCTATTAGTTCTGAGGTAGTACTGTCCAGCTACAGCATCCGTGTCCAAATCAGAACCGCCCAAGTAAGTGGAGTTGTTTGAAGCACATTCACCCCTCGTGAATTCCGCGTAACTTTGGCAAATATGTGTGATAAATCTCAACAATGAATCGGAAGTACCAGCCGTGATTGATTCAGCGAAATACAAGTAGGATCGCGCGTGAGAACAAATTCCGAAATAGTCAAAGGCACATCCGTTCTGCGTCGTACCACCGTTCGGCCACAAATCAATGTCTCCAAGTTTCCCTAGGTACCCCAGAACACCTGCGTTCGTGTGAATCACCTCGACGAAGTCAGCATCCATAGATTTCAGTCTTGCGAATGTATCGATTTGATAGAAAAGCGGTCCGGCTGGATCTAGGCCTGTGGGAATGATGTAGAATCACAATGTACATTTCCGTCATTCTTACTCTCGGTGCTTCAGTGTCCCAAGAAGATAGGACTGTATTAGGAAATTTTGAAAAGTAAAGGAACCTCGCTCATCGCCATTACCTCGGCTATTGCAAGAAAATAACCTTGGTTAGCGCAACAGACACCGCTTGACTCACCGTCTACCATTTGCACATGCCTGTCGAATTGAACGATGTACATTGATTCGCCAACTGTACTGCACCCCAAATAATTCAATGTTCACCTATGAGACTCGCCACGTTGTTACGTGCACTTCGACATCCCACAGCAGCTACATGAGCCCCTAGGGAATGTCCAGTCACAATCAGATCGTCAAGCTGCATGCCATTGTCCTCTAGGAAGTCGATCATCAGCCCAATATATTCGCCAACGGCCACAATGTTCGTACGAGCATAGACGTAACTTTTGCCAGCATAGACGCTCCAGTCGAGAACGATTATGTTGTGTTCGCCCGGGCCAAGATAAGCTTGATGGATTGAGAACGATTAGGGTTTATACAGAACGAAATCGGCCGGGTAAATGATTATCGGTAGCTCTCGCCGCCTTCAGGTACTTGGCGGCGATACTGTTTCTGGTTTTTTGTCGCTTTCTATTACCATCGCGGATGGAAGTGCACGCTACTGCGCTAGCAGAACTCAGCCATCCGTGGGTTATGATGCGGGTGGGTTCACTAGCGTCAAAGTTGCTCGCTGCCAGAGTATCGTCTTCGTCGAGATGTATGATTTCTGGTTCTTTGGGATTGGAGACCGTGTATAGGTTGAATATAACGTCTGCTCTAAGCTCGCCCAAGGTGCGATTAGAATCCTCCAGCGTTTCTGACGAGTCCACTAACTCCAATCTTCCACACTCGCTGATCACCCACGACCACGAAGTCTCCTCCGCGAACGGAGGACTGGTCAAGACTTGGACAATGAGAGACAGTATCAAAATATGAAGACATATATTCAGAAACATTACAAATATGAGTGACTGGGGCAAAGTGGACTTCGGGAGAGAGCTGGCTTCTGTGAATATCGATCGATACAGTAAAGAATTCTGATTGAAACATGACTCCTTAGTCCTACTCAAAGAAATCCACATCGTGAGCTCAGTCATAGTATGAATTACATTCAAATCCCAGTTTCAGACTCAACATATATGTTCGTTACACGACATTTCGATATAAACATAAGTAATGCAGCGAGTGACTTTATGACGCACGGGAATTATTGCACGCAATGACAGTTTGCGGAAATTTCAATTGTGGAAGTTGTCCTACTTCCAACTTCAATTGACAAGCTTTTGTTATCTTTCAACATATCCAGGACCGCCTTGCCCCGGTGTTGCCTACTTTTGATCGAGGAAAATTCAATCGTTTACCAGCTGCTACGAAAAGCTGAACAATCATTGAGATCAGCATCTTGCCTTCGCAGTACGAAGAACCGGATATAAAATGCTTTCCAATTCAGCCGCGATTGGAACCTCTTTGATGACGGATGTCTGAAAAACTTGAACAGAAAATCAGTGTTTTTTATATCAGTGACTGAGACCAATTTTCATGTTCCGATTTGGGTCTTATCTAATCACACCTTTGGTAAATCTATAAGATGATACGCTATCAGCCAATTAGAATGAAGCGACTGAGATTTCGCACAATTAACAATCAAAAATTATTATTAATATTATTAATTATCGCTCTCTAGTGGACTTGTTTCAAATTAATGCTTAATATCAAATTAGCAAGATTGTACCTTTCCTCGGGTTGTTTCTATTCTTCCAATGTCGTTACATTTTTGGCATAGAAAATAGGGCACCTCGGATTCCGAGTCAATATATGTCAATGGGAGAATATTGAATACAATATCCGCCGGTTACGCCAGTAAGTTGAAAAGGAACAAGTTTTGTCAGAGATGTTGAACTCACGTTCTGTTATTCCGCTTCGGTTTTTGTTGAACAACCGTATTGAATATTTATAACTCATAAGTCATAAGTAAAAAATCCTGTACAGATTCAAAGCGAGTAGAATTGCAGATTGCTATTTTAGGTGTATTGAATTGAAAACTCTGTCGTCTTGGTTTTTGAAGTACATGTCCGTTCCGTAATTCACACTGCGTATACTGATGTAAGTAATATATAAACTATCTCACGTAGATTGTAACGTTTATTGTTGCTCCAGTATTGCGCATGATTTGCAATGTTGCAAAAATATTTCGCATTATCTGCATTTCTTATTCTCTGCATTATGCTTAACTATATGTAAAATACTTGAGCGGCTGTCGATACCTAGATTGCAAATGTGATGGTACCACTCAAATCGCCAGCAAAAATTAACGTTGTATTATTAGGATCATCGAAGATCTTGCTGCTCGCTCTTGCGACACATCAACGGCTCGCACGGGAATGTCACATAATATACTATTCTATGGCTTCTCGATCTCCTTTTAGTGTCCAAATGTTCCTTTCTTCATCGATATAGCCATGTAGGCGAGGTCAGAAATTCCAAATTTCAGAATATAATACGACAAGTTTTTTCCCCAGGACTGGTACCCAATTGAAATGATAACTCAAAGTATACAGGGCGCGTTATCTCCGGCTCCGAACGAGGGAGGGGCTTATTAGTATGGACGGCGTATGCCGATATTGATAAGCCCCTCCCTCATTCGGACCCGGAGAAAACTCAGTCTGTATACCCATAAGACATTAGTTCAATATGTACATTTAATTGCACCTTCATCATACATTATAAATCATGAGATTACATATGTGTTACATACTGTGTATAATATAACGTATTTGCGTGATAGACATGGGTATATCTGTGTAGGTATGGTCCTTCGACATTATCTGTGGTCACTTCATATCCAGTTATGCGCATGCAGTTGGGGTTTTAGTCCGTCCGAATCCTTCACCCCAATCGTATCAAGCCTCCCTGGCCTCCACTTCCTTCACCGCCTAATAGCCGTGTCGGCCTCCACCGCCTTGCTGTCCGCTGCTTCCGAATCCGCCACCACCGTGGTGACCACCGCCTTGGCCAGAGCCTCCTCCACCTCCACCACCGCCTTGGCCAAAGCCTCCTTGACCACCGCCTTGGCCAAAGCCTCCTTGACCACCGCCTTGGCCATAGCCTCCTTGACCACCGCCTTGGCCAAAGCCTCCTTGACCACCGCCTTTTCCAGAGCCTCCGTGACCACCGACTTGGCCAGAGCCTGCTCCACTTCCACCACCGCCGTGGCCAAAGCCTCCTTGACCACCGCCTTGGCCATAGCCTCCTTGACCTCCGCCTTGGCCGAAACCTCCCTGACTTCCACCACCACCAAAGCCTCCTTGACCTCCGCCTGGGCCAAAGCCTTGTGGACTGCGTTTGTCTAGAGACCGTGCTAGAAGGAGAGTAAAAACATAGGAAGTATTGCTACGATATTATGAGGTCTAAATGTTTCCGACGGATTTATTGAGTATAATTAGGATTAGAAGGCAATGGCACGTTAGAGCTACCAAAGTCCACGTCCACAAGTTGGATTTTAGCATTGAAAATGCTTCCGTTTTCGGGGTCATAGTGCACCACTGGTTCAGTATAGGGGTCCAGTTCATCAATGTCACGATAAAGTGTCACACGAAACCGTTACGCTGGTTGAGCACCAATGAGTTGGTGGGTCAAGATAGCCATGAATTCTGAGGTTCAACGGTTGCGGAATAATTCGACGATTGCGAAACAATTGAGAAAATATGACGTGAAATTCGCGATTTTGTACAGCATTATCCAAATATATGTATAGCAAAGAATAAATTCCTCTTCTACAGATCAGATAAAATTCGGAAACAGAGAGCGAATTGTTTTAAATCGAATTCACACTAACTTGAGTCACAAGAGTGCCCGCGGTCGAAATTCAAAAAGACCAATAAATAGAACGGGCGAAATGTCGAAAAGTGAAATTAACAACGATTCGAAATGTGAAATGGGTCATAATAAGGATCGGCCAGAATATCGTTATTTTGAAAATCGATGTTTCGTTTTCCCGGAATATTGATTATCGCATAATAAATTTTTAGAAGACTGAACGTTCAAATAAATAACCCTTTCGCTGATACAGCTGTTCGATTAAACATAATGCACAAAGACGTACTGCACAAAGACGATAAAACAGGGGACATTTTCAATGCCTCGGATGCTTGCGTTACACGCAAGATCTGTAGATTTTTTGATAAGGTTTGATTTTTCTATGCAAACCAAGTTCTCATGTGATCGTATTGGGCCGAAGGGTAACCGAGTTACGTATGTGGAAATCAATTTCAATTTTCAGCGAAAACGATGAAAATAGAATGGATCTAATATGAATCACAATTATGATACGTATATCAATTTCTATTTGTCATCCAATCTTTATATGTAAGAACGCTGATTCTCGGATGCAATACACTATGATTTCAATAAATTGAATTTTTATTAGGTACTCCTGAAGCGGATTGGTCAAATATTCGATGACTGTTGTAAATTCCGTATAATTTCAAGGTTTTCGAATCTATGCAACCTACATACACTCACAAGCTTCGATAGTTACTATAGTGAGAAGTGTTTTGAAATTGAGAATTACCTTCAGCTTGAAGGCTGAGCACCAAAAACGCCAATAGACCCGCGGTGATTGCTTGTTGCCACTTCATGATTAAACTCTGCTGAGCATCCCGAAATCTGTCGTTTATATAGTAACCATCACCCTCAACGAACTTTGAGACACATATGCTAATATGGAGAGGGGGGTGGCGCGTGGATCTAAAAAAAACGTTATCAGAAAAGAATTCAGAGAACGAATTGCTGTGACGCTTATTGTGATAAAATTTACGACGCTTTTCGGAAAACACTGTTTTTCGGATATTAACGTCAATATATTTACTAAACGATGATCACCTGATAAGTAAAAAATTCTCAATATTTTGGTATCGATAGTCTGGTAATGATAAAATGGCGAACTCTGAAAGAGGTCAATGTTCACAGAATAGTTTGCCGATGGGCTGCTGGGGCTGGGCAGGTATTCACAAGATTTTTAACGTAGCCCTTCGCCGCTAAGGTGTAGCATCAATATCGAATCAAAATGACATCATCAGAGCTATAAGAGCTAGCAATATGAAATAAAGACAGCATCATTACTTGCAGTTGCGTGAGGATGCTACCAACACGTTGACAATCCGTTAGAACTATAGTTGGATTTTAGTAAAATTGTATGTTTTGTGTATCGAACTAAAAATCAGATGTGCTTCAAACTTTGAAAGTCTCTGGGTAGAATATTGCAATTCATATTTTTTATCTTATCAATACGTTCGAAATATTCTGACAAATTCGCAAAATCCCTGCCAAATGTCATCGCACTGTATTGGCATAACATTTATACTTCTGAGATCATAATATTTCCAATCTGTGGATGATGAAATAGCTCCTGATTTAGGCTCCGCCTACATGTAATTATAATCATACGTTCGTTATGTAAGTTTGAATCGTTTACGTAAAAACTCAAGCTTGAAAAACTTTATTAAAAAGTTCACCAGGTTTTTGGCCATATCAAACGCGTGTGAAAAAACGGTGGCCGGAAACGGTACAAAAGATAAAAACACACTTCAACCTTTGAACAAATTGGTTCGGAACTAATTAATTATTGAAAAACTGTATCCAAGACTTTCTTCAAGCCATATTTATGCTAGTAATCGAATATTTCACAAATTATACAAATCATAGAGAGATTGATTCATTAGCAACAAAAATTAACACAAGGGTGGGAATGCTTGGCCCGTGATCAGTTCTCTTTTTCCAAATCCAGGGATCTTAGCAATCACCACGTTCACAGTCAAGTCGCAAAATGACTCATTGTATACATTTCCGCTTTTCTCAAAACAAAACGCGATGAATCTTGCGAGGTCATGATCATTCCCTCATATTGGCCCTCGGAACCCGTACGGAAATTGAATATTAATAATAAAAAGCACGTGGTTCGACAGAGACGGAGTACTTATAATTGATTCTATACCGCCGCTTTCACGTATTTTTCGTGAAAAAAAAAACGCGAGGCTGGACCGGGATTCGAACCACGATCTTCTCAGTCACTTTGTCTTACGAATCGCCCACTTTTTTTTTTTTTAAAAGATTTATTCGTTTTTGGTGTACATATATGGTTTGTGGGTAGGTACAAATAAACTTAAAAAAGACCTTATCAATGTTTGTGAGTTTTTGAGTGGGGGGGCTTGAATACGAATCGCCCACTCTACCCACTGCACCAAACCAGCTATTGAATGTTGGTCCATCTTTTAGTGATTTATAGTTAGAGCTTCATATTTTCTGATGGATAAATATTGATAATCTGTTTGGTTGTAGAAATGCAGAGTGAGGATCTTATCGACCATATATGTGTCACATAAAAAAATCGAACAGATAATAAATATATTAAAAATATAATTATCATATATACGAAGCATTACAGTTGGTGTCGGAATCGCAAGTAATTTCGAATATATTTTACATATGGGGGATTCCACGTCAAATCGACCGAAAAAACGAGATTTTTTCCCTGACCCCTTTCGATCTGCTTGTCCTTTTGCACAGTCAAACTACATGTTGAAAGGATGAACTGTGATTTTTTTCAGATTTTTTCGACTCATCATTCTATCACGAAAAATAATCGAATAAATTGATTTTCAATTTTTTTTTATTCTTCGCGCCTACATAGCTCAAAACGTGAACAATGTATGAAAAAAGTTCCAATACCAAAATTTTGGGGCTTTTCGTGAACTTTTCGAGAGTATTTTCATCAGATTTTTAATACCCCGTTCAAGTGTAGTTTTGATACAAAATGAGTGTAAATCATTCATAACTCAAAAGTGCCCTGATCGAATTGGCTGAAATTTATACACAGCGTGTCTTTTACAATGCCAAATGTTGTCTGAGAATTTCAAAGTGGGCCGAGCAGTGGATCAAAAAATGCAGCAACAAATATTCGTACAGTGGCGAGAATTCGGTGATTATGAGATCGCAAAAAAGTTTTTTGGCCACGATTCGAAAATTCAAGATTAATATTCATTATTCTTGTCTGCCTACTCGCGATCGCCCTTGAATTTTTGAACTGCGGCCGAAAAAACTTTTTGGCGACCTCATAATCGCCGGATTCTCGCCACCTTGCGAATATTTGTTGATGTATCTTTTGAACCACTGCTCGGCCCACTTTGAAATTTTCAGAAAACTTTTGGCATTGAAAAAGACATGCTGTGTAAAAATATCAGCCAATTCGATCAGGGCACTTTTTTGTTACTGAAGATTTTCGAAGATTTTTCACCAAAACTGCAGTTTTGCGAGGCACAAAAAATTGCAAAAAACTATTTTCAGAAATTTCAAAGAAAGAC
Organism: Euura lappo; assembly: GCA_018257835.1. Lineage (NCBI taxonomy): Eukaryota > Metazoa > Arthropoda > Insecta > Hymenoptera > Tenthredinidae > Euura > Euura lappo. The sequence goes on from JAEUYN010001435.1 coordinate 235,909, forward strand.
GCGAAACTTTTGTATGAAAACTTTTTCTATTGCTCATCTGGATTTCACGCTATGTTGGCTTGAAAAATCCGAAAAACGCTAAAAGCTGATTATTTGACCAGCTGTAGTGAAAAAATACTTGGTCAGAAAAATCTGAAAAAATTCACAGTCGATCCTTTCAACGTGTACTTCCACTGTGTAAAAGGGCAAACAGATCAAAAGGGGTCAGGGAAATCGACCGGTCGATTTGACGTGGAATCCCCCATATACAAAGTGTAAATAAATTATACATGACTTTTAAACGACATTTAATTAGGTTCAAATATATGTTTTATACATATATTTCACGAAATATATATACTTCCGTATGATAGTAACATATATTGTGATGTACCTCGTATTATATATATGAAATATATGTGCTATATGCTGCAAAAATATAAGCAGGAGATATAAGCATTGAAATATATAATGTATATATTTTGCGTGCATTTCCCAACGCATATCGACCATATATGTGTCAGATATAAAACTCAACATATATGTAGCATATATGTGTCACCTATATTCAATGATGATGTACGCGCGAATAGATAATAAATATATTACAAATATAATCATTATATATACGAAGCATTAGAGTTGGGTCGGAATTGCGAGAAATATCAAATATATTTTACATACATGAAAAATGTAAATATATTATAAATTACTTATAAAGGACATATATTTAGGTTGAAATATATTTTTCATATACTTCACAAAATATATATATACTTCCGTACGGGAACAATGAATAATTCAACGTTTTTAATCCATCGTTTCAACGAGGGTGCCTCAAATGGAGATTCGAAGGATCAGCTGTGCTTAAATCAGCCGAAAAAACGTATTACAAGATCCTATAGCGAGTTTGTTTTTAACCCTGCGTGTGTATACTGGGTTTTTAGGGAACAGTTCTCCATGTAGGTCATGGGTATTTGGCACGAAAAAGGAAATGGTAGTCTAAAACAAATGAAATATGAGTACATCAGTTATATTCTATTACAAATGATGGGGCTACAGAAGTGTTACATGTAGTTCGCAAGATAATATATTTGCATCATAGACAGATAGCTTCCCTGCTAACACAGAACGTTATAAAAACGTTATTAAGACGTTTCGAAAAACACGTACATACGTTTTTTTCGAATAGTTGAAAAAACGTCTTAAAAACGTTTTTAAAACGTTTTTTTGGCCGCACTTTTTTCCCACAAAAGTTCAGTAGAGCTGACAGAAACGTGGTAAGTACGTTTTTTACACGTCATCAAAACGTCTTAATACCGTTATTCCAAAGTTTTTTGAACGTTAGAATAACGTTTAGGGAGACGAATTATAAACGTTGTATTAACGTGTATTACAAGTTTGTATTCGAAAAAAAAACTCGGGACTGCCGGGCTCGGGATTTGAACCCACGTCTCCCGGGTGGCAGTCCATGCGCCAATCCACTGAGCCACTGTAACTCCTTAAATATATAAGCATCGATATAATATTTATACAGTCGATTCACTCACATCGAATAAAACGTTACTATAACGTTTAACAGACGTTTTCAAAACGTTAATATATGTATATATATATATGTATATGTATAATCAATTACTTGTAATACACGTTAATACAACGTTTGTAATTCGTCTTCTAAACGTTATTCTAACGTTCAAAAAACTTTAGAATAACGTTATTAGGACGTTTTGAAGACGTGTAAAAAACGTACTTACCACGTTTCTGTCAGCTCTAGTGAACTTTTGTGGGAAAAAAGTGCGGCCAAAAAAACGTTTTAAAAACGTTTTTAAGACGTTTTTTCAACTATTCGAAAAAAACGTATGTACGTGTTTTTCGAAACGTCTTAATAACGTTTTTATAACGTTCTGTGTTAGCAGGGTTAAATATGTTTTTGGCTATAGGTTATCTCTGGTCACTTCATATCCAGATACCATGCTTATGCAGTTGGCTCTCATCTGTCCGAATCCTCTACCCTACTCGTATACTCAAATTCAGCAGTCTAGTAAGGTACTTCATCGGATCCTCCGCTATGGCCTCCGCCTCCGTGGCCGCCCTGACCTCCGAAACTACCACCATGGTGTCCCCCACCCCCATGATGTCCCCCACCGTCATGGTGTCCTCCACCGCCGTGATGTCCACCACCCCCATGATGTCCCCCACCGTCATGGTGTCCTCCACCGCCGTGATGTCCACCACCCCCATGCTGCCCACCTCCGTTCTGTCCACCACCAAAGCCTCCACCTCCGTTCTGTCCACCACCAAAGCCTCCACCTCCGTTCTGTCCACCGCCAAAGCCTCCACCTCCGTTTTGTCCACCACCAAAGCCTCCACCTCCGTGCTGTCCGCTACCAAAGCCTCCACCTCCGTTTTGTCCACCACCAAAGCCTCCACCTTCGTGCTGTCCGGTACCAAAGCCTCCACCTCCGTTTTGTCCACCACCAAAGCCTCCACCTTGATTTCCACCGCCATAACCACCAGCTTGACCTCCACCGCCCCCGGAACCTCCGTTGTATCCACCTAGACCACTGTTTCCATGATTATTACGGTAGCCTTGTGGACTTCGTTTTTTGTAGGACCGTGCTGGAATGGAAGTGACAATATTATAAATCAAAATATTTGTATCGAAATCAGTAAACATAAATACCAACATAAGAGATAAGCGAGAGTGACCACGAGTCACAGCTACTAAAGTTCAAGACCGCAAGTGGGACATTTCGCGATTAAAAGCAGTTGAATTTGTTGATAACGTTCTTCACTTCTACCATCGAAAATAGCTCGATTGATGATTGGAAACAAACTGACAAATTGATCGTATTACCAATATTACCGTATTATCAATGTCAATTAGTAGCGAAAGCATTGAAAATAAAAGAAAAATCTGCTGTGAGGAAGTTTTTTTTTTGGTACCTATGATGATGATGCACAACAATAATACAACGACTTTGATGTATAAATCTTGAGAATTACCCTTACCTATACGGCAATAGCAATGACTCGAAAGTACAATTACAAGCTTAATATGTAAGAAGTTATTAAATCTTAATTACCTTCCGCTTGCAGGCTGAGCACCAATAACGCTACTAGCCCTCCAGTAACTAATTGTTGCCAGTTCATGTTTGACTCTGCTCATCATTCCGGAATCTGTGGTTTATATAGCAACCATTATTCGACATGACAATAGCCGAATATGATAAGGATAATATGCTAGAACGGAGGAGGGGGATCCTATTACATGATTTTCCATGAACTGTGTGTTTACGCCGGTTATCAGCAAGGAATCCGGAGAACAGAACGTCTTGACGCTTGTTATTGAAGTTTAATTCTTTTCGTGGAATCCAGGTCAATGTAATCTAAAATAAGTATCCAAGTTAAAACATGCCTGATTATTATTTTGTTTTTAGTAATTAATCGGAATAAACAAATATTACTATTGATTTTTGTATCGGTGGGATACAACAGCACAAGTTAAGTTTTGAAGTTCATCAATGCCTCAGGTGAAAATCAATATTAATATAGTATCAGTGACAGTTCCTATCATCCATGGGGGGTCCACTAATGAAGTTCATCGTCCACGTCATATCTAAAAGCGTATATTTTTTTACTAAGAATGTAGTTTTGATGGAGGAATGTTGTAGATTTTCCATAACGAAGTCTGATGAGGCTAGAGATGGCAGAATGGGAAACCCAGCATGAGTAGGTCACTCGACGTGAATGAGAATAATAGCCGTCATATTTCACGATCAGTGTCCCAAAATACAAGTTTAATCACAACCCCAGACGTGCCTTCATCACCAGGAGTCTGATTTCACTTGAATATTGCATTTCCGATTTTTCTACTATGATCAATAGGTTTGAAAAATGTTACCAAGTGTCTTAGCGGACTGCATCGACAAAATACGTACTTCGCAAAAATTTTGGGAGTGTGGTGATCAAAGATCATAAAATTTGCATTCTCTTGGTATGATGATCTAGCCCACGATTTTGGCTCACCCTGCATATAACAATCGTAATACAGTTATGTGAATTTAAATCATTTACGTAACCACTGGGGTACAACTTGATTAGAGAGTTCACCAGAGAATATCTTGAGGTTATCACTAAACGGTCGGAATCCGAGTCCGAAGTGTAAATAAGAATTGTTGTGCTCGAAGACTACGACATATTTAAATAATTAAATCCGTACGCAACATATAATCGTCATATCTTTCTTACTTGAAAAAATAACGTTCGATGAACTTACTCAAAAAGTATATTATGTCGTAAATTATCAAGGTTAATTTTATCACTTGTTCCGTTTTTTTTTTCAAATCAAGTCATGAAGTGTTTATAAGGCCCCATGTGCGAGGCGACAAAATTTGAACCCTTATTTTCCCAAGACATGGCTGATCAAGTGTAGAGTTAGATTTTGATAGAAGACATTCAAATCATGCGTAACGCTCGAAGGATAGTCTGAAATTGACAAATTTTCGTCACATATTTAGTGTTTTTGAACAGCCCCATTCATATATATGTGTGTGACATATTTCTTGAATATTTCCCAGCACTAACATTACTGTTCGATTATCCGAATTTTCAAATATCCGAACTGGGCCTGGTCCCAATTTGTTCGGATAATCGAGGTTCTACTGCACTTGAATATGATCCTCTTCAAACCTGATAGCATCTTGCATACCAGCATACGTCAATTCGATTAGTAAGCCAATCCAGATAATCGCTTACCACGATGGCAACAACTACCGAAGGTTCGTTTTGAGTTTTGCAGATTTGTAACAAATGATCCAACGATATCAAAACACTATAACAACCTTAAATCAGGCATTACGATTTTGGTCAGCTAAGACAATCTGCTATCCTGGAGTCCTGAATGCTTCCCTGCAGGATGAGATCGTTGCTATGATGAAGATGACTGCGATAATAAAATTGGGATTCACGCCTGATGTATATGCAACCCAACATATTTTCCAAGTGGCCGATGCTGGGTCGCTATAACTAATGAGCCTGCTTTTCGTATGGTGAGTTGCATACATCAGGCGTATGTTATTCAATCGTGAAAGTTAACCATGGTGGGTTTCGACAAATTCTCAGAGAGGAATATGTACGCGAGCGTTCAGGGGCCGTTCATAAATTACGTAAGCACCTCCTGGGGGGGGGGTCAAAAATTCCAGTAAATCCCTATTTACGCTCATGTTGGGGAAGGGGGGGGGTCAAGAATGGCTCCAAAAGTGCTTACGTAATTTATGAACGGCCCCTCATCAACTGGAGGATATTTTCGAAAAATGTCTGACTCTCTTTCTCTCGCGGAACAGGTCATCTTAAGGTGTTTAGTAAAACTTTGCAATTTTACAAATCTACAAGAGGTGGTAAGGGGGGTGTGCTAAAAGCGTTTCAATTTTAATTGTTTCGTAGAGGCAAATTTTCCTCTTGAGTTGGTATCAAATGTCTCTGTTATTTCTCATTTCGCAGACAATTCCCAATAATTTGTCAAAAGTTCCGTTTGCAAAGATTGGAAACGTCATTTGAGGAAAATGTATACTATTTGAAGACTTATACGGTTTCTGTGGTTTGGAAAAAATTTACTTTGATTTCGTATAATTATTTTATCACATTTCAAACTAATCCGCAAAACGTCGTATCATCGCGATGTTCCATTCCGTACCATCAGGGAGGGGTAGAAAAAAGAATATAAAAATGTATTGTGGAGTGCATAACGTAATAAGTAAGTAAGTACAGTCGTAATAATCATAGTCGTTTCGTTTTCCTTTGCATTTTGACGACAAACTTCAAAAATTTGCTGAGAATCACATTTTTATCCTTTGGTGAAAATTGTCGAAAAATCACCCCAAGGGTATTCGCAAAAAGTTGGTCCGTATCTTGAGTTAGCTCCATCCTGGACAATGTTGAAATAGCGTTGTTCAGAGGACCAACCGCTCGGCTGGTAGTCCTCCCATTAGCTCTGCTCTGCACTGCGTTTGTTTCAGCACCATCACCATCAGCATTCTCTTTTTCCTCCTCCTCCTCCTCCTCCTCCTCCTCCTCCTCCTCCTCCTCCTCCTCCTCTTCTTCTTTGTCTTCGTTTTCTTCTTCTGTAGCGGAACCATCGTGACTGGCTGAATTGTTACCTGCGTTTGCACCATTGGGCTTGGTTTGACGTCTGGAGTTTAGAGGAGTAGATTGATTCGTTGCTCGTCGTGCAATCGGAGCATTTTTTCCAGTTTTCAACGACATTATTATTCGCGGTTGTTGCTCTCCCCGCATTTGTTTTGAACCCGATGCTCTCGAACCCTGGTCATCACGTGGGGTAGACGAAGCAGGAGGACTAGATGCATTTGGAGTTGACTGTAACGTCTGTTCTTCGTCTATAGATGGACGCCGAGATGATGTGGAGAATTCGATGGTTCTGAAATTATCGAAATGAAATGATGAATAAAAAAGAAAAAATAATGTTTTTCACTATGCATGCAGCTTCGCCTGCTAAGGGCTATGCTATACGTGTACCTTCTGTACGGAATAACAGAATCGAGGAATTTCAATTCGGTTTCCATCAAGTTCCTGAAGTCGGGGTCGATATGTTCAGATTTTTTCTTTCTCTCGCGACAATAACGATCCCGTAGAAGCTTCCACTTCACTCGACAATCCTCTGCTGCAAGTCAGATTTTATTTATTCGTGCTGACAGAGCAAACGTTCCATTACCATTATTGCCTACCAGACATGCCGACGATCTCACTTATGGCGGTCCATGATTTCTCCTTCTTCGTCACATTCTTGAAGAAATCATTCTTCGGATTATATAGGTGTGGAAATTTACGAACTAACCATATGAACTCGTTCCTATCATTGTCGATTCCAATCTGAAACCAGTTTCGGTGAAAACGTGAAATTTGAACCTTATTACATTTGTAATTTGCAATTAGAATCGTTTCAATTACTAGTGACATTTGTCATTTTTATTACGATTCTTTGAATCATCAATTACTCTTGTAGTTTCGTAATTGGAACATGATTAATTACAAAAACGTCCGACTTTGCACTGTACTGCGTGCATACTATACATACCTTGGACTCTTTGGAGTCATTTCTCAGTCGTTGAAATGTTGCTTCCGAGGAGTTTGTAGCTGTCTTCTTATCGACGTTTGAGGCAGTCTGGAAATTCATTAATTCATCTTTCCGAATGATTAGCGAAAATGAGCCCCTGATCAACACCTTATCTAGCGAATTTGCAAAAGCGTCTACACTCACATATACGTAGTTTCCAGTTACAATATATGCGCTAGTATGTTACGGAAATTACCGACGTACTTTAGACGAAACTGCTCCAGGTTTTTGGGACCATGATCCCAGAGAACTTCGGCTGGGATTTGGTTGTGACTGAAATGACCTCTGAAAGTATTAAATTTCAATAGCTATTATGATATATTACTATAACTTGAGGATGTATTGGCCGTACAATCTCAACCAAAAGTGTTTCTCGTCGACTTCGGAATAAGATAAAAATCGGAAAAAAATCAACCACAATCAAGACGATCAAAGTATCAACTTTGAATAATAATAATGCCCAAAAGTTATCAATAAATTGTATAAACAAAAGATTGTTCAACAAATTTTCTGGTAACATTATTTTTTTTTTCATCTCAAATTAATGCCCTAATTTTTATGAGTACACATGAATTTTTAAAGAATTTTTTCACTATTTTGAAATTTCCGTTTTCGAAAATTTCCAAATTTTGAAGAATGGAAAAAAATTCTGAATTTAGGATATGTTTTTGTGAAAACGATGTAGATTAAAATTCCGAAGTTTGCGGAGCGTGGAACAAATAGTTTCGTAAATACAGCCTTTACAAATGTTCGAAAACAGAAATTTCAAAATAGTGACAAAATTCTTGAAAAATGTATGTGTGTTCAGAAAAATTAGGGCATTTATTTGAGATGAAAAAAAAATAACGTTACCAGAGAATTTGTTAATCAATGTTTTGTTTAAACAATTTATCGATAACTTTCGGGCATTATTATTATTCAAAATGAATACTCTTATCATCTTTATCACGGTTGATTTTTTTCCGATTTTTATCTCATCATAAAGTCTCATCTCAATTTGCCGACGAAAATCATTTTTTTACGGCACAGGCATTAAAAAGTCACTTTTTGCCGCCTGTTTTCGTTCCGGCAAGTGGTACTTTATACCGCTAAGTTCAAAGTTGCGGTATAAAGTCTTTATTCCGCACCTTCGATGCGCAGTTTGAAGTGCGCATGTCAAAGTTGCGGAATAAAGTCTTTATACCGCAGGTTACCCCCTCTCTGCTACCTTTTACAGCAGCTCCTATACGCAGTTCGTGCGGAACTCAACTGGCGTCAAAGTGACTATTAATGCCTTTTCCGTAAAAAAATATTGTATGGGGCGCACGCAGAAAGTAACTGTTCAGCAAGGTTATGTTTTTAGTACTCGCCGTTGCTTTACAAGGCTCGTCTTCGGCTCGCCAGGTAAAACCAACGGTTCGTACGAAAAACATAACCTTGCCGAATAAACAGTTACTTTCGGCGCATGCCACATAAATATCTATTGGTTGAGATTGTTCATTCCCATAAGAAATACATTGTAACGTGGGGTCATTTTGACCCAGTCTGACTGTGAAGGGTTAGAAATGAAGAAACGTAAGTTAGTTCCATTGGAAGATTGCTGAACCGGCAGTGTTATCAAGGACAGTGAGTTATTTGATCGATTGATAGTGTATTCAACGTTTCGGACATTTTGTCACAATGTCAGATATCACGTACCTTGTAGGAAGCCGGGCCTGGCTTTATCTGGAATATCGGTGACCGCCGCCTACCGTCATTCCGTTCGGCGGACGTGCTCTGGTAAAACTCAGTTCGTTTATATACAATGTATCATTCGAATCATCCACGTAGCCGATAAATCTCATTCTGATCACCTCATACCTCGTCATTTCGATCGTCGTCGTCATCGGAAGGAGCAGTTCTCTTGCTGCCGCGATTACCACTCATTGCTTGTTGCAAATTTCTCAATGATTTCCAGCAACTCCTTGATACAAGCAATAAAAATCACTGCATCAACTCGCACCTACAGCTACTCACGACCGGCGAACGTAACGAACGCGCGTGGACTGCTTGATCTCTGGAGTCTGGAGTCTATGGTCGCAGACTGTATAAAATTTGTCAACGGTGTGTAATGGTCGTGCGTCGGTGGGGGACACCGCAAGCGTAGCGCTGAACGTTGTCAACTCGAACGTTTGTTACAGACTACATAATACATAGCTTTCGATCCTGAATTATTTCAACCAATTTGAGTAACTCATTTTTTGTTAACCGTAAAAAATAATTAATGCGAGTAACATGGTCCTTTGATTTCGGTTCATTTTTATCTGATTATTTATTTTTCTTTCTAGTGTAGCAGGATATTCGAAATCAAAAGACGTTTGCAGCGACCGCGGTGTCAGTCGGTACAACAGTTTCGTATACGACGAGAGAGAATTGTTGGGCAGTGTTTGGGCACCCAGTTCGCGGGCCTGTCGCAACGACCTTGAATCAAAATAAGGCGCGATCGCTGATCGATGGAACAAGGTAACGTGGTTGAGGGGATACCGTCTTCAAATGTAAGAATAACTTTCTTTCCAAATGTGCTAAAAATCTAGAAAAATCATGCTTGTACTCTTTCGAACTTCAATTAATTATCATTCATTTGATTACTGCGTGCTGAGATTGAATTCGGAAATCATTTAGCAGCTCTGTTTCTTAAATGCTTAATTTGCAAAATGTTTTCCAACTTCTGAAGTTTTAGTAGATGACGAAAATTCGGCTTAGACCCATGGTTTTTCTTCAGAGACTCTTGTTACTCTTGGGAAGTAGGCATTTTTTTTTAGTTGATACAATTTTTTGAACCCATTTGACCGTGGAAGTCACGGTCCAGGAAGATTTTACTGGGATACTTCAATGCATCAGGGGGTTTCCATGTCTTGCCCACGTGTCTGCACCGGCCGGCTTCCATGCAACGCACGTTATCGCCGCGACGATTGCGGACAGATTAGTCATCCGCAGTCAAGTTCAAGCTTGTTGCCTGACGCTCGAACCCCGTCTTATTATTATATACCCTTGAGGGGTAAGAAGGAAGGGAATAAAAGCCCCGTGATAGAAACTCCCGAAGGATATGTTTACAAGAGAACATTTCTTGTTGCACATTTTCCTTTTTGTAATACGTGCATCAAATGTCCCCCATTTTGTGCCTCTGAAACGTGCTAGAAGTGGTCTTTTACAGCACTAGCCGATGCGAAGCCCGCGCTCCGCGCGGGCCGACGATTTCTCGAATTCTCAGATTCTCGAAATGATGATGATTGTCTCATAATTGGATATCCGCATGGCGGCGCTCCGTTGTGGACACCTGTACGGACACCTCTGTCTATTTAACTACATTTTATAATTTTAACAAGTTCTCTTCATCCCTTCCAGTGTGAGAAAAGTTGGGTGTTATTTTTCTTTTATCCCCGAATTCCCGTTCTGAGATCCGCGAAGTAGATTCGTCTCATTCCGGGAGTTTTTCGCGACGCGCGTCACAAGAGGTTATGTTCACTGTTGCTGTGTACTCCTAACCTATCTTACGTTAACGTCTGCAACTGTTACTGTGCTCTATGAGTGGTATCTAAATATTCCTACGTCACCATGTCCCAGTCATCAAATCGCACCCCCTGCGGGGTTTGCTCAGAGCCAGGAACCATGGAGTCTCCGCTTGCCATTCCCTGTGACGGCTGTAAACGACGTGTGCATGCCAAGTGCTCGGCGCTCACTGCCACGGAGATACGGGTGATTGAGCTAAAGCAGCGCACTATGTCCTATTTCTGCCCTCGCTGCTACGGATCAATTGAGCAGGTCCCGGCTCTCTTTAACTCGAATAAGCGTTTTTCGACCCAGCTAGCAACTATTCAAAAAAGTATCAGCAATCTAGAAGGGAAACACCTTGCCCTGGACAATGAAATCGCTGCAATCAGGACAGACATCGATTCTGTCAAGGCAGACTATACGCCGCTCGCACTGTTCAATCAAACCGTTGAGAGGATGGAAGCAGGCATATCTCATCTTGGCACGACGATGGAAAGTGTAGACAAGGCTCTTAGGGAAAATACGCTCGCTCTCAGCAATCTTAGTTCCGTACAAAATGAGGTCAAGAAAATTTCCTCGGCTGTGGGTTCCCTTAATGGCACGGCACCTGATCTAAATAGGCTTCAAGCGGAGTTCGACGACAAGCTTCGGAGATCGGCAAATGTCATCCTCTTTCATCTGCCGGAACAGAGTGGCTGTCCGGTTTCCCAAATGGGGCCAAAAGACTTGGACGATGCGCTGGCTGTTATCAGTGTCATATCGTCCTCCCCCCTAGACTCCAGCGTGGTGAGAGCACGGCGCCTTGGGAAGTTTAATAAGGAAAAGACTCGACCGGTATTAGTCACATTACCATCCGCTGCCCTAGCTCAAGAGATCACAAGAAATAGAAGGAATTATCAAGGCCCTGTTATCATACGGGAGGACAGAACGCCGGCTCAGCAGGACAGTTTTGCTAAGGCTAGGAAGCAAGCTGAGGAACACAACGCACAAAACCCCAATTCGATTAAAAAAGTGGTCTTCAGAAACGGCATCCCGATATTAGTCGACGCTAAGAGAACAGTACGCTCCGCCCACCCAAAAAACTAGCAGCGGCTAACCGCAATTTGCGCGTTTATTATCAGAACGTGCGGGGCTTGCGTACTAAATTGCAGAGGCTCAGGATCGCTCTTCCGGCTCTTGCGCTGAGGTATGACGTTGTGATCCTCACTGAAACCTGGCTACACGACGGGATACACGACGCGGAACTTGGGCTGGACGATTTTGCTGTTTTCCGTCAGGACAGGCCATGTGTCCAAGCGAATGCTGTGCGTGGAGGCGGAGTCCTCATTGCTGTCCATCGCTCTTTGCGTTGCACCCGGTGCATCATCCCGCAGGGTGACGCTGAACATCTCTTTGTCTCCGTATCTGTGGGCCCACGGAAGCTGCTTATTGGGGGTGCCTATATCCCCCCCTCGTCCCTACCGACTGTCTACGAGGATCATTCTGAGGTCCTCTCTACTCTGTCAGAACACTGCCCGGATCACGATTTTCTTGTCGCTGGCGACTACAACCTTCCTGGTGTAAAGTGGCTCCTAGTCGACGGTGAGGTTACTTACGATCTCTCGGGAGCAGATGCTGCTGTCCGTGCCAAAACGGAGGCCCTTTGCGACGGGCTTGCTTACCTCTCCTTAGACCAAGCAACGTTCGTCAGAAATGATTACGGGAACATCCTCGACCTTGTCTTCTCGCAAGTTCCAACCCATGTCTCGATTGAAGTTGATGCCCTGCTGGAAGAGGATGCCGCCTACCACAAAGCGTTATGCGTGGAGGTTGCGCTTGAGCTTGGCAGCTCGCTTGAATACTCTGTTGCAGAGTTTGATTTCAGACGTGCGGACCTGCGGCGGCTTGAGTCCTACTACCGGTCGATAAACTGGCAAGCTCATCTTTCGGGGCTGTCTGTGGAGGATGCTGTCGCATCCTTCTACTCCTTGGTATACGAGGGTATGGAAGACTGCATTCCGCGTAGGATCAGTTTCTCCTCATCCTGACCGCCCTGGGCTACTAGCGAGCTTAGGAAGTGCGTGGTAGAGAAGAAGTCTGCTCATCGTGCCTTTAAATTCACGAGATGCCCTGCGGATCTTACTCGCTTTAAGGAACTGCGATCGGCCTGTAAGCGGCTTTCCAAGATCTGCTACGAAAACTACGTACAGCGTATTGAGGATGCCATACCGCATGACATTCGAGCTTTCTGGGGCTTCGTAAACAAGCGTCGCTCTTGCCAAGGGATACCCTCTAGTATGACTCTCGGCGATCGGGTTGCTGAGACTGGTCAGAACATTGTCGACATGCTAGCGGAGTTTTTCGAGTCTGTATATACTCGGGGACATGTAGTGACCCAAACGGTTTCTTACGAGCCTGCTCGTGTCCATATCTCCTCAGTTGTTTTCACTCTGCAAGAGGTCCATCGCAAGCTCTCCCTTCTCGACTCAAACAAGGGACCAGGACCTGACGGAATTCCTCCAAGCATTCTCAAAAGCTGCTCAGGCTCCCTCTCGTGGCCGATATGGTACTTGTTCAACCTCTCGCTTAAGAACGCGGTTTTCCCTGCTCCGTGGAAGCATAGTTACATTGCAGCTATCCATAAGGGAGGTAGTTCCACTGACGCTAGTAACTACCGCCCCATCTCAATAATAAGCGCTATACCCAAGGTCCTGGATGACTTGGTATCCGGTTATCTGTCCTTCCACCTTCGGAGTGCAATAACAGATGAGCAGCATGGCTTCATCGCGGGAAGATCCACGGTCACCAACCTTCTAGTGTACGAAGGATTCATCACAAATGCTCTCGAATCCAGAATGCAGGTGGACTCTGTTTACACGGACTTTTCGAAGGCTTTTGACTCGGTCAATCACCAGGTTCTCCTGCACAAACTCGAGCTAATCGGCATCGGTGGCCCTCTGCTAAGGTGGATAGCTGACTATCTATCCAACCGTACCCAGGCTGTGAAATATAAGGCTTTTCGCTCCAGGTCTATTAGCGTCACTTCCGGTGTACCGCAGGGCTCCCATCTAGGTCCACTGCTGTTCTGTTTATTTGTAAACGACATAAGCTCCTGTTTCATACACTCACGCTTCCTGCTGTATGCGGACGACTTAAAGGTTTACCGTACTGTCAGTTGTGCCACTGACGCAGCGATGCTTCAGGCTGACCTAGACAGAGTCTGGGAGTGGTGTACCGCAAACCGCCTATCCCTAAATCTGGGAAAATGTAAAGCGATTAGGTTCGCCAGGAGTAGGACACCTCTAGATTATGAGTACCTCCTGGGCACACAACTGCTGCAGGTAGTGGATTCCATAAAGGACCTTGGGGTCATCTTCGACTCTCGCCTGAGTTTTGTTGCTCACATCGAGGACGCTGTGAAACGAGCAAACCGCTCTCTGGGCTTCGTCACCAGGCTTGGATCCGACTTCCAAAACGTTGAAACGCTACGGTCACTTTACTTGACTCTAGTCAGACCGATTCTATCCTACGCTTCTGAAGTCTGGGCGCCCCTCTACGCTCGTCACGTTGGTCGCCTCGAATCCGTGCAACACAGGTTCTTCCGAGCTGCCTCCTTTAAACTTGGTCGCCCAATGCGCCGTTACGATCACGATTACCTCGGCGTCTCACTACTACTGCAACTACCAACGCTGGAATCTCAGCGCAATCTTGCGGACGTGTTGTTTCTCCACAAACTGTTGTCTGGTGCTGTAAAATGCCCTGCGCTACTTGAGCAAATCCCCATTCATGCCCCCGCGAGGCTGGGTAGGACTGTAAGCGTTTTCTACACCCCTACGGCGAGAAACGTCTTCTCAGCCAGGTCTGCCGTCCATAGAATGACGACGACAGCAAATAGTGTAAACGGCATGAACCTTTTCGGCGTATCAAACAGAGTCTTTAGATCCTCGGTCGAGGATTTTTTTGCTCCATTTTGGTTGATCTGGTTGATCTGCTCAAACCAACTTACGTCAGTCTCTTTACCCCACGTCGCCGTCTCTGTCTCATCCCCCCCCCCCCAACGCTGTTACTACCTTCTTGCTACCCATGTACATCTATCCATTAAGTTTTTTTTTTTTTTTATATTTTTTTTTAATATTATTACTTCTACTAGTCAGCGCTTTAACGTTTCAATGTTTATTTATCATCTAAGACTTTTATACTTTAGTGCAATTTTTTTTTTTTTTCTTCTTGTTTTTTTTGTTTTTCTACCAAGTCCAGTCCGTACCTTAATGCCTTAATGGCTTATACTCGTTGTCCACTCTATATACCAAGTTTTTCTTTGTACTTATGCTGTATAGGGTTTTTACCCGTTGAATCGAATAAATAAATAAATAAATAAAATAAATAAATTCCGATGGAGCCCAAATCCGCTGCCCTTCTCCCAGGGGGATAGTGAAATGTGCCGTAGCCCAAATCCGATGCCCTTCTCCCAGGGGGATAGTGAAATGTGCCGTAGCCCAAATCCGATGCCCTTCTCCCAGGGGGATAGTGAAATGTGCCGTAGCCCAAATCCGATGCTCTACTCCCAGGGAGATAGTGAAATGTGCCGTAGCCCAAATCCGCTGCTCTACTTCCAGCGGCATGGTAGAAACCTGTACTTGCCGTAGCCCAAATCCGATGCTCTACTCCCAGGGGGATAGTGAAATGTGCCGTAGCCCAAATCCGATGCTCTACTCCCAGGGAGATAGTGAAATGTGCCGTAGCCCAAATCCGCTGCTCTACTTCCAGCGGCACAGTGAATTCCGATGGAGCCCAAATCCGCTCCTCTTCTCCCAGCGGCACAGTGAATTTCGATGGAGCCCAAATCCGCTCCTCTTCTCTCAGTGGCATAGTGAATTTCGGTGGAGCCCAAATCCGCTCCTCTTCTCCCAGCGGCACAGTGAATTCCGATGGAGCCCAAATCCGCTCCTCTTCTCCCAGCGGCATAGTGAATTTCGGTGGAGCCCAAATCCGCTCCTCTTTTCCCAGCGGCATAGTGAATTTCGGTGGAGCCCAAATCCGCTCCTCTTCTCCCAGCGGCATAGTGAATTTCAGTGGAGCCCAAATCCGCTCCTCTTTTCCCAGCGGCATAGTGAATTTCGGTGGAGCCCAAATCCGCTCCTCTTCTCCCAGTGGCATAGTGAATTTCAGTAGAGCCCAAATCCGCTGCTCTACTCCCAGCGGCACAGTGAATTCCGATGGAGCCCAAATCCGCTCCTCTTCTCCCAGCGGCATAGTGAATTTCGGTGGAGCCCAAATCCGCTCCTCTTCTCCCAGCGGCATAGTGAATTTTGGTGGAGCCCAAATCCGCTCCTCTTCTCCCAGCGGCATAGTGAATTTCGGTGGAGCCCAAATCCGCTCCTCTTCTCCCAGCGGCATAGTGAATTTCGGTGGAGCCCAAATCCGCTCCTCTTCTCCCAGCGGCATAGTGAATTTCGTTGGAGCCCAAATCCGCTGCTCTACTCGCAGGTGGATAGTGAAATGTGCCGTAGCCCAAATCCGATGCTCTACTCCCAGGGGGATAGTGAAATGTGCCGTAGCCCAAATCCGATCCTCTTCTCCCAGCGGCACAGTGAATTCCGATGGAGCCCAAATCCGCTCCTCTTCTCCCAGCGGCATAGTGAATTTCGGTGGAGCCCAAATCCGCTGCTCTACTCCAGCGGCATAGTGAATTTCGGTGGAGCCCAAATCCGCTGCTCTACTCGCAGGTGGATAGTGAAATGTGCCGTAGCCCAAATCCGCTGCTCTACTTCCAGCGGCACAGTGAATTCCGATGGAGCCGAAATCCGCTCCTCTTCTCCCAGCGGCATAGTGAATTTCGGTGGAGCCGAAATTCGCTCCTCTTCTCCCAGCGGCATAGTGAATTTCGGTGGAGCCCAAATCCGCTCCTCTTCTCCCAGCGGCATAGTGAATTTCGGTGGAGCCCAAATCCGCTGCTCTACTCGCAGGTGGATAGTGAAATGTGCCGTAGCCCAAATCCGCTGCTCTACTCCCAGGGGGATAGTGAAATGTGCCGTAGCCCAAATCCGATGCCCTTCTCCCAGGGGGATAGTGAAATGTGCCGTAGCCCAAATCCGCTGCTCTACTTCCAGCGGCACAGTGAATTCCGATGGAGCCCAAATCCGCTCCTCTTCTCCCATCAGGATAGTGAAACACATAATTTTATAATTATATAATTTGAGGCATAATTTTAGGCGATGAAACACAGATGGGATCCTGAGATCTGGGCGGCATAATTTTAGGCGATGAAACACAGATGGGATCCTCAGATCCGGGCGGCATAATTTTAGGCGATGAAACACGGATGCGATTCTCAACTCCGAATGGCATGGTGAAATTCGATGGAGGCTAAATGCAGTGGAGCCGAAATGCAATTATTACACACACGAAACCTGGCACCATTCAAAGCTTGTATCTGACCTTTAATTGTGTTACTTAAATAATCTCTCACTCGAAAACTGAAGGCTCCTCAGAAATTTCGCTAAAGACTTTTACTCTCAGAATTTAGCAAAGAATGTGTTTCTCTAATTTTTTCGACGTAGGGTAAATCACCAGGTATATTCAAATTGTATATACCAATATATTTAACTATACATGATTGAACAGTATAATCTATAATATTTGTAGCACTACAAATCAAGTTGTTGATCCTGAGTGTAGATGAGAAATCAAGTCATTCCAGTCAGTGATTATGCGACTACATTTTGCTTGCCGTAGATTTTAGTCATTAAATAATCAAAAAAAGAAAACGGCAAAGCCAGACTTCAGACGCAGGAGCGCAAGCAGTCTAGACTCACATAAGCTACTGGAGCACACTGGAAATGTATATATTTTTATGATATCACTATAACAATTTTTTTTTCTTTCGTGACGACTAAAAGTTTATTAGGTATATCGCTTGTGACCCGATGCCGGCCGATGTAAACGCCTTTTATCTTTGATACCAATCAAAAACAGTATTTATTTTTCAGCCTCAGTTATTTTTACTATCAGAGTACATAAAATCTTTATCTGAACGTAGTTAGATCAGAGTAATATCGAAGAATTGAAATATCCTTTTCAGTACACGTGCAGTTCGAATTCCACATTGCTCGTCCATAAATCGCGTGTCTAATGATATAAGGTTGTAAGCGCCAAAAACACGATTTTGGTGGCAAAAGGTCGTATAATTTTTTTTCGCTCTTCCCTCTAAAAATGATCAAAACGTATTAAATGAATTGAAATTACGAGATCGAAAGATGTAAATGCAAAAGGTCGTATGTTGGGCGGATACGTCATTCTTTCATTACAATTTTTGCGGAAAATAAAAAAAATGGTAAAACCATCAGGTCGTATCCGCCAATTTTTTTATTTTGTATTTTTCATGATTTTTTCACATAGTTGTAAAAACTCATGAAACGCAATGATAAATTTAAAAAACAGACATATAGAAAATTTCGATAAAAAATATTCGCAGATAAAACCAGAAGGTGGTAAGCGCAAATTTTTTTATTTCTTTTTGGCGGATACGACTTTATGCAATGAATGAAAACCATTATTTTTTTCCGAAATTAGGACTGAAAGGTCGTATCCACCGGTACATACAATATTTAAACTATTAATCTAAAAAATAGGATCAATAAATTCATTTATTTATGTTTTAATAAATAAAAAAGTTCATTAAATTTTTCTATCGCCCCAATAAAATTATATTAATTATATAAAAAATAAATAAAAATAAAATATAAACTCTATAGGGTCTTCTCGTCCTTTAAATATATTTAAGCTTGTTAACTTAAAAATTAAATTCAATATATAATAAAATAGAGACAGTTTGGCCTAGTATTAAATTTCAACGTTTATGAACGAACCTTCGGGTCTTTAGTTTAAATACGGTTAAAAAAAAAATATAAGACATTTTGCCGTTACAAAAAGCAAAAAGTCGTATATTGGCGCTTACGACCTTATGTCATTAGACACGCGAAATGATATTCAAATTTTGCCGCTCGCCGGAATTCCACGGTTCTCGACTGTTCGCAGCGCCCTTTATAACGTGGGATTTTAGGACTACTTTTAGACGCCTACGCATGCCACACAATGAACCATGATTGGTTGGATCTAAGGGAATGAACCAATGGTATCACAGTGTCTCAAGCGTTCGTCTCTCGTTAGAGAGCGTGCGAGATTACGCAACGTCGTAACTCTCGTTGCGTTTAGGAACACCCGTCGTCAAGGCATGAATGAGCTCGCCTCCCGATTTCTGCCGGACAAGCAGCTTGCCACACACGTGAACCGTGAACTCGAAGTAGTCGAAACTTGAATTCGTTTAAAATCGTGTCCAAGCGTCCGCGCCGGTCTTGAAGTGACAGGAATCATCGCGTTACGTACCGAAATTGTTCCGATGCATTTTTTCCGCGTTTTATTAGCGGCGAATGCGTTATGTAAATCGTAACAATTATAGTTAGAATATCAAGATAACGTGCAATGATAGAACCTAACCTAACCTTCACTGACAAACATGATCAAATCTTATTTTCTTCATTTCTTGAGTATCGACGATTAATCTAAGCTAGTCAAGATGAGCAATAATCTCGGAGATATCGATCTGGAGGATCCAAGGTTTCGCATCAAGCCCTACCAACAAATGGTCGCTTCTTGCACCGGGGCTTTGGTCACTTCGATCTTTGGTACGTATCGATGACAATTTCACACTTTCAACTTGTTATCACATCGAAAAACCACCTTTAACGCTTGTGCATCAGCAAAAGTGAATCGATTACCTAGTGGCGGGATTTTTTCACAAAATTCAACCAACGCGTTGGAATATTGAACTCAATTATTGCTCCAAAAATGTGAAGTAATGGTTTTATTTTTCTATCGATTCTACGTATTTTATTCGCAAGTGAGAATTTCACGGTTTTCTCTACTTTCAGTAACGCCGCTAGACGTCGTCAAAATCCGTTTACAAACCCAACAGAAAGCTATGCTATCGAACAAGTGCTTTCTTTATTGTAACGGACTAATGGATCACTTGTGTCCATGTCTGGAGGGCAAGAGTCCACCCTGGATGCGAGTCAACGGAAAATTTAACGGCACGCTGGTCAGTGGAACGATTTTCCAGTTTTTATCGACAATTCAGACGATATTGAATACCAAAAACTGATACAATAACAATGAATTTCTATTTCGTTCACCCAGGACGCGCTGACTAAAATTAGTAGAACCGAGGGTGTGTTATCCCTGTGGAGCGGGCTGAGCCCCACACTGATACTAGCCGTACCTGCAACCATAGTATATTTTGTGTCTTACGAACAGTTGAGGCTATTTTTTAAGGTAATATTGATTCAGCGATGAAAGCCGGCGATGAAACTCTCACGACTCTTTCGTCATATTGCAGGATACTTATAACCGTAGGTTTAATAACGGAGTTAATAACTCGTCTCAACCATTCTGGATTCCGATGTTGGCCGGTGGTACAGCTAGAATCTGGGCAGCGACTTTGGTCAGTCCGCTCGAACTCATAAGAACAAAAATGCAGTCTCAAAAGCTCAGTTATTCGGAGATCGGCCAGGCCTTGAAGACGGTGGTCAGATACAACGGAGTTTCTGGACTCTGGATGGGTCTCGGATCCACCTTGCTGAGAGACGTGCCGTTCAGTGCCATTTATTGGCTCAACTACGAAACCATCAAACAAACATTCAACACTCCTCATACGTTCACATTCAATCTAGCAGCCGGCGCTGTAGCTGGTTCTGTAAGTTGATTCGTTGTTCGTCGATTTAATTCCGATCCAAGTACGTATATTTCGAATGAAATTCTTCTTCTTGCAGATAGCCGCTTTGATGACAATTCCATTTGACGTTGTCAAGACGCATAGGCAGATAGAAATGGGCGAGAAGGACATTTATTCGGGTAAATATGCCGAGATAAAAAGAACGCAGGCTACTTTGCGTAATTCTAGACTGTTTGCTTCCTTGTAGAAGCAGGGAGCGAGTACTTCTGCCTCATTATTGCTTCTAACTTTGTTGTCGTTATTGTCGAACAGAAAAACCTGGGCACATAAGTAACACACGATCTACGATCCAGAGAATCTACAGCCAAAATGGGATCAGAGGATTGTTCACCGGACTGACGCCGCGTCTGGTCAAAGTAGCTCCGGCTTGTGCTATAATGATAGCAACGTTTGAACACGGAAAGCGGTTCTTCCAGGAATATAACGCGAAAAGAATTCTCGAACTTGAGGGAGGTGTTCAGCTTTTCAACACGCAAAGAAACGTTTCGAGTGAACATTAGAATGATTATCTTGCGTTCGTGATATATTGTATATAAGATATTGTAAGAAATAGACGATTAACTGATTAGAACGTGTCGGAACGTTCGTAGAAATTCGAAATCTTAATTCGGGTAAACTTTACGAAATGACGATTCAGTAAATGGGGAAAAACTTTTATGCAAAATTTATTCACTACATTAATGATTAATCAACAAATTTCGTGAATGTCAATTTCGAGGAAAACTAATAGAAAAAAATATTCGGTTCAGCAAAAGCATTATCGATGTTAACTGCACAGTGTATAAATCTCAAGGTTTTGTGATCTTGACCGGCGGAGAAACTTTCATAAGTTCGCACAGGTGATTTCTAATCGGTCGAAGTACGGTAACTGACTGTTCCCAGTCTGTGGAGTTGAGCTCGTTCAACACACTTGCGAGATCATCCTCCGAGAGGTCCATATCCTCTCCGTAAAGAGTCAACGCTTCGTACGTGCGTATCGCTGTTATTTTTCTCATGCACATGAATTTGTTGCATAAGAATATACTCAGTTGACCGAACGCCTCTTTGCTCACTGGACTCCGGACCTGCAGAAGCTGGCAAAAAACGCCGACACTGCTAATGAGGAGCTTCGTGTTGTTTATACTCTTGATTTCGCGTTTTAGCAGGGTGAGAAGTCGTCGAGGAAAAGTGCTCTCCGGATCGTCGAGTATGAATTGAATGCATCCGGAGCTAATGAGTCGAACCATGAATGTCAGAAGAGAAGTTATCATCCTTTCGTTCTTGTGGCTCTCGTCAAATATATCCATTATCTTATCACAAATCTTTCTCACATCTTCCTCATCGATCTCTTTCAAGTAGGAGAAGAACGACATGCTCGAATGTTTCACCTGGAGAAAATTAATTAAACGGGGTGAATTTAGTAGCACAGAAAATAAGCCGCAGCCTCGTCATACTCACCAACGACTCGCTCAATCCACCGACGCTGTATATAATTCCACGGAGTATGGATGTCGTGTAGGACGGGAAAGAGAGCATTCTTATGAACCGAGGAAACGTCATCGATTCCATTTTCCAATCTATTTTGTCTTTACATTCGGCAAGTGGAAACAACTGCTTCAGCTCGTTGTGGTACGGAATATTCGGGAGCTCCGGATCGCTGAAACGGGAACATGATCGATGATTCTATGCACAAATTAGCTACGAATAATTTATACCTGTGTATGAGTCCGCTGAATATGGTGCCGGCTTGTGCTCGAATCCTGTCGATTCTTTCAACAGCCTGCTGCGCAACGCCACCGATCACTTGCGCCATGACGTCTTCGTTCAACACCGACGTTAATTTAGCAAGCGAAACTAAATTCGTTATAAGCTAGAAAAATATTCGTTACAGTAAAGATTATACCTTTTTTTTTTTATTTGAAAATATGTAAGCTTACTTGAAGACCGGCCATTGCGGCTTGTCTGACCCAGGCTCCGATATCCCCTCGACTATCCATCGTGTACTCGCCAAGAGCCAGAAGGTAACAGTCGTAGAGTTCTTGGACGTACGGTTTCCACGTGTCTGTGGCGAGAGAAAAACCGATTAGATACTCATTGTGCGAGACTGTCAGCCGATATTTGAACAATGTCAACGATATAAGAGACTAACTCAATTCTTTGATTCCCAGAGTTTGGCAAACCATTGTCAGGGAATGAAACGCCTCCTTTCTACTCTCTGCCCATTTGGAGGTGTGCTCTGAGATACGGCCGCATGTGATCAGTCCGTGTATCGTATCCTTTGCTCTGTCTCGTAATATGAATAGCGGGAGGTATCCTGTGAGGAAGAAATCAGAAAAAGTTAATACATCGTTTTTACTGTATGGTTGAAAATATCTCACCTATGGCCTGCGCGAATCCCATTCTATTAACTTGATTATTGGACGTTAGATTATCCAGATAACGATTCACTATCACGTTCCGAGCGTCCGAACTTATGTGCGCCGAGGTGTAGTATTCGGTGAAGAAGTCGGAGTGTGCCTCCGCCGCCTTCAGTCTTATTCCGGCTACTTCGTGGCTCAGACATTCTTCCAGTAATCCCTGCCAGTCGCCTGATGGAGCATAATTGATTCATTTATTCGTCATAATTTCATGAAAACGAGTACATAGATTGAATGGATCGCGGAGTCTGCTCACCGATTACATCGGTAGAATGAACGGGGAAGTGCACTCTGGCACATTTTCGTATCAGAACGGCGCACGCCTGCTTCATCAATTCTCCGCCCAGTCCTTTGAACTGACCGCGATTCTTGAAGACTCGTACTATGTTGCTTATTTGATCTACCGCCGGTTTACCTGGGGATTGTATCAGAGATTTAGAAAGCGTGTCGATTTTTATGAGTGGAATTTATGTACCGATTATATCCTCGATTCTTTCGTCAGAATTTGCGTCTAACGATTCCAAGATTTCAGCAACGGCTAATACCGATCCGTGGCGGATGTTCAGATCGATGGAACTCAACATATCCAATAAATTTGGTAACACGGTTTCAACCATGTAGCGGGGATCTCTGGGAGTCAGGTTGCAAAGAGCCTGAAAGAAAACGGTCATCAGAATCTCGACTAGCGGAGCAAACTTTGATCGCGCATTGATCTCACCTTTGCCGCAAGCTCTCTGATCGCAGTGTCCCAATGCGTTACTTTTCTCGCTAGCAAATGATCGATCAGAGGTTTTGTGTACTCTTTGTACTGTGCTATGTGAACGCTGAAAAATTAAATGTGGAATCGATCATTAACTCCGATCCTTCAAGTATGCATGGGAAACGTAAATGTAACGATATTCAATCCAAACGACTTGCCTGATTTTGAGGTAAGAGTTGCTTCGCACACCGACCTCGAAGTAATCGGCCACCGTTAGGATGTCTATTCCGTATGGAAAGTTACCCTGTCTTCCAACGTTTTCTTGGAACGCCGCCGAAGCGGCTCTTCGACAATTTATCTGAAAGGTTTCAAGGTCTGTTATTTTTTATTCAAGATCTTGAAGTAAACTGTTGAAACAGAGATTACAGATTACTTTCAAGCCAAGTTATTCCAAACTCAGTTTCGTACCTCTCGGTCAAAAACTGCTACAATGAGCAGAGTGGCAGCGATCTGATTGACGTAGGGCAGTAAAACTTCTGATTCAAAGGCTCTGGCGAAGGCCCAGCAAACGTAGCAGGCCGCATCTCGGATTATCGATCCCACAGAACCATAGGCTCTCGGTTCGTCGAATACCAGAGCCTGAAGAACCAGGGGAATCACGTCTCCCAATCGGTGAGGAAGCAGCAGGCCTCGTCGCCCTGTGACGAGTCAAAGTTGGAAAGTTATCGATAAACGAATAGGGATAACGTGTTAAATGACCGATGATCTAATAATATTCAATACTCACCCAATTCAGCCAACGCCAAGCAGCCACCGTGCCAGGCGGTATCAGACTCACGGCCAGAGAATAGGTTCAATACAAATCCCACAACTTCGTCGGCCAAATCGATCGGCAATCGAGCCGTTACCCGCCCGATACCTTTGGCGGCAGACCACCTGTTGATTGAACGTGATTAATTGTATTTATAAAAGTACTAAGTGATTCAGATTTCGTATGCTTGTCGATGCAAGTATTTTCTTAGATGTTACTAGTACCTAATCGTAATGACTTTGTCACGAAGGCCTTGTATCAGTTGTTCGATAATCTCTTCCGTAGCCGGAGGAATATCCTGATCGTCTGTTTCGTCGGAGGGAGTTTCGTTCGTGTCTCCGACGCTCATGGCAGCTGGATTTTTCTTGTTCTCAGGCAGCAAACTTATCGGTTTGCTCGCCCTCTGGTACCGCCAATCGGCTACTTTAGCCCTGAGTAGAACAAAGCCTGGAGCAGTAAATTATGCAGATTAAAATCTTAACTTATTCCCCATCACCTGAATGACAATAAGGTCCGTTATCTCATTTACCAATTCGCTGTATCACTTTGAGTCCGAATTTCCTAACAAGAGCATCGGGATTATCGCTCAGCTGCATCTTCAGAATCTTATCCAAAAGCATTTGACTGTACGGCTGTAGATCCTCTCTCGCACAATGTTTCAAGATCGAAGAGATTATAGCCAAAGCTCTGTGTGTCGTTGAACTGGTCTTCAAATTCTGTAGAAAAGAGATCTTTTATTTTAGCCAGCTGATCTCCTTAGTGAATAAACTTATCTTCTATCAAATTACAAGAAAATTTATTAACGAATCACCTCGCAAGACCAGTTTATGATTTCTTCTAGATACAATTTCTTTACGTCCGAACGATTGAGGAAATTGGCGATGAGGAATACCGCCGCGACCGAACACGCGTCCTTTGAGAGGCAGTACAATTTACACATCTTCAGTATCCTGCAAAATGTGATGGAATAAAAAATTGTACATTCATGAGATCAATTGATCATCATTTTCTGACATACAACGAACAACTTAAGATACTAGTTAAGCGGGTTTTTCAAACCAGCTTTCAGCAATCTTACCAACGATAAGAGATATGTGCTGAAAGCGTTTCTTTTTCAATTGTCGTAGAGGCAAGTTTATATCAATGTGGTGGAATCAATGCTGGAAGGTCTCGCCGCGCATTTTTTCAAAAACAAAACAAACAAAAATTACTATCGATATTAACTATAGACTGTAATTATTTCTTTCTTCATTTATTCCTCTTCTGCCTCTTGAATATCTGTATTTGATTGATTCAGGTTCGTGACGAAGACAATGAACCATTATCGAAGCGTAGTAAAACCAATTCTATGGGTTTTTTGTTCCAACTCTGATTCGAATAACTGATATCCCGTCGTCTAAGATTGAGAGAAACTCTGCGTTATACCTATTGGTGATAGTCTCCTCCTGCGCAATGTCGTCCGAGGTTTCCAAACGAGACAGAGGAAAAGGTATCTTGGATATGATCGACAACCAAACGAGAAGAACGTATCGCGTCTCCCAGGTAAGGACGTCGGTTGGGTCTTGTTTCTCCAGCATCCGAAGAACGGGGACGAGGTCCATCACCTGGAAACGGAGAAACGAGCGTCTCAAGATGAACGAGGAAAGAAATCCCCGCTTTTCAAGTGTTCATCTTGAAACTTACCTCGTGCGGAAGATAGGAGGCGATTTTCTTGTACGTTTTGACGGACATGATGATGAAAATGTACTTGAAAACATTGTGCTTAACACTCTCGGGGACAGTTTCGTCTTTTATGATGCTCAACATAGATCCGAGGATGTCGTCCAGGTACGGATCGAGCAGGTGGGGTTGATCCTGGTACTGGGAAAGTATGAAAGTAAATCGATCCTGGTTCCGTTCAATCAGAGCCGGAGTCATGTCCGAGTTCTTCAGCATCCCGACGAGCGAAGTTACTTCGTCGATCTCTTTTATCACGTTGTATCCACAGCCCATGCTTTCAGGGTCGGGACCGTCGTTGATCACCATTTTGGTTATAGTATTTCACAGCGATGTGTGGGCGGAATTGGGAGTTCTTTTGTCAACCGTTCCTCGACGGTTTCCTATTTTTTCTACGGTTTACGCTCAAACGATACACGAATCTTATCTTCACCGCAAAATACTCATAGTCACTCGCTTATCTGACGTTTTTTCAACGAAAATATTAAAATAAAATATTTTGACAGCTGACAGATGGTCACGTGTTCCAAAGCCTGATCAATCGGAGTCAACGAGAGACGCAATGCCCGAAACAAGATAGACGTAAAACAATTGGTAGACACATCACACACGTCGTATCGTCTATCAATTCATTTATTTTTTTTTATCACATGTTGCTTCTGAATGATAATTTTTCAGCATTTAAATAACGACGATTTTCGAATAATTCGATTTATTATATTTTCATGGGAACGTATTTGATTACAAAATTTGATTTACATAACCTAAAAGATACGAATTGATTATGCGCTGGGGCATCGTTGCGATCGGCAGATTTAGACACGTGTGATTCAATCGATGAGGTTGTTGAGAAAAACGTTACGCGCGTATGCTTGAAAGTCTAGAATTACATGTAATCATCGGGAGGTTTTAAATTCATTGAAAATCAATAAAGATGAATCAAAGGCGCACGCGCCGGGTAGATTCTGAACGCATGTCAGGGAAAAATGACGATACATTTGTCACAGTCTCTGTTTAACAATTATCTGACATAAACTATTCCGATCATTTGTTTAATTAATAGTTTTACAATATAAAAGAAAGTATCAAGTCTTCCAGACCAATTATATTCATCCCTCGCAAATGGCTCGGAATACGAACGCTAAAATTTATCTAGGATACGAGGATGAACGGGTCACCGAAAAACACCGTTCTCTCGTCAATTTTACGACAAATAAAATCGGGGGGAAGCCGGTAAGCGATTTACATCACATTGTTGACAACAATACTTCTTCATTTCAACGTCGCTGAGAGAAGCGCTCTCAATATATTTTCCTGTCATAATTCATCCAATTATCCAAGAAATTCGATTAATATTTAATCCCGTTCATCAGGATTTCCCCGGCGACAAGACCTCGGCGCCAACGCCGCGCTGCAATCTGTGTAGACTGCAGCAGGTCTTGGCGCTGCAAATTTACGCTCCGTTAGAGAATTCAAAGTACCATCGCACTCTCTATATATTCACGTGCGTGAATCCAAACTGCTGGAATCAGAACGAGAGCTGGACTTGCATCAGAGTTCAGTCCGCAGAGGACACAGGCGCGCCTACCTCAGCCGGCAGTAGCGTTCGCGCAGAGTCCGCCACCAGCTGGTTAACGGACGCCGACGACTGGGGGAACGACTCGAACGACAATACTTCCGAGCAGAATGGAAACAACGTTCCGTTTTATCCAAAGCAATTCAGTCTCTCGTCTTGGAACGAGAGCCTCGACGATCAGGACCTAAACAATGACTTCTCTAATATGCGCGTAGACGATCCCAACGCCAATAGGTTCGTTCGAGGTCCCGTTGCGTGTATCGGCTCTGATTTCTCACAATTTATTCGAATAATTACGTTCTCTAGTCCAACAGGGGTGGAAAGCCCCACGGTCGGAGGAGGCGGAGGGGCGGTGGGGAGGCTGGACTCCCCGCACGCTTCCGCAGAGATAGAGGGCGAAGAGAGCGAGGTGATTTGCATCGACACTCCGACCAAGCCTCAGTGCGATTTGGTGACTCTGTTGCACGAGGTGACGCCGCTTCCCGTGCAGCACGTCGACTCGAAGGAGGTGATCCTCACCTTTACGGAGATATTCATATCCGTGGAAGAGGAGGAGTGCAATTCTTACATACCGCAACACGTCCGCGACCTGATACTCGAATATCAGCAGTCTAATCCTGAATCTATTCCGAATTCGCCGGTCAACTCTGGACCAGCTAAGGACACCGAGACCACGCTGGAGAAATACGAGAAGGGGATTCCCGTCCACGGGGATGAAATGTTTCACGATTTTATGTCCAGGCTCCAGATGAACCCTGGGCAGATTCTTAGGTACTACGAGCGTTGCCGACACGAGAGGATCTCGGTAATCAATCCTTTGCTTTCCGTTCAGGTACTCGAGGGACAACGGTGCCGCACTCCTGCCTTACCCGTTGGGAGGTAGTGTCGGGAGGTGCAAGCATTGCGGGGACGAGTTGACGTTCGAGCTTCAAATATTACCGACTATAATACCGAAATTGAAGCTCGATACTCAGCAGGATCAGGATTTTCAGATAGAATTCGGGACGGTTTTGATATACGCTTGTTTACGCAGCTGTTGGTCGTCGACGGACAGCTACAGAGAGGAACCTGTCGTTGTGCAGGCTGAAAAGTTGTTTTAAGACTTTCCATAAATGTACCAACTATTTTGGAACCATTTCGATCCGTTAGATGGGGTTTTTCGAGTTAACTGTGTAGAAATTACCGTCCAATACTCGGTATATACCTACTAGTAATGCTAATCCATAGCAAAAGTAGTTTTAAAACTAAAGACCGGGAGGAATCTGTGGTTGTAACTTGTCGCCCTACCCCACATGCCGTTCATGTTCCTGGAGCAAGATTATCCTTCATCCGATGCTTTTTAGGATATGGTTTTTTTTTTAACGAATACTTCCAAGCATCTGAGATATAACATAAAACAATTTAGTTTGTTTTAATTGACTGAGAAAGATTCAAGATCAAAGATTCCCAAGGTGCAGCTGATGCGGTGTTTAGTTATGATTTCGACGATTATTTGAAACGCTGCCAACTGCTTGATACAGTAGATATTTGTTAGAAGTACATACACATAGACAACGAGAAGAGGGAAAAAAAAAGATATGAAAAAATATTTTAAACTAATTAAATAATTAGTTGATAAGATCTAGTCGGAATTAAATATAATTCATCTTCCAGCTATAAAGTTCCACGTAAATTAAATATATATGTGTGTAAGATTGATTGAAAGAAGAGAAGAGATTGGATACATAAATTTTATGTGTATAATTATTTTCAATGTATGTATATATAGGTAAATAGCGAATATTTTTCTGTTGAACTGTTTATTTCATGCGGTACAACATGATTATTATTAAAAATACCTCTACTGAATATATCTTCAAGTTATTTCTATAAATTCATTCGTTCTACCGAGTTCAAACTGTTTAGTTCACCCAGCACGTTTATTTCGTACCTTTGAATGATAACAAATAACAATAATCAAACTACGTCAATAAACCCAGGGGTAAGTTGTACAGCGGGTGAAATAAACGTAAAATAAATATACAAGTTGAATGATTCATTTACAATATGTATAATGCAACTGCTACTAGGCGACCAGGTTCCCAAAGTTTTCCATTTCTCTCACTTTTTTTTTCATTCATTTCATTCAAATTTACAGTCTCTTCATATATTTTTCGTCAACGGATGTTCAGGGAAATATCCTTTCTGTTTGAAAATTCTTCTAGCAATCGTTTTGTACGTATCGTCGCAGTTCTGAACCGCTCCGGCAAGAATTTCTATGCTATTCGTGTTAACTCGGTGATATCCGTTGAAACAAATGTGATGCGCGATGAAAATATCGCTGTCGCAATGTCTGATGCCCGTGCAATAGGCCCTCGAGGCTCTACCCACAGAGGCAGTCATGGCGTAAATATCCATCACCATCTCCGCGAGCCTCCTCAGTTCCATGTGGGCCTCCGCCACCTTGGTTCCATGCGTCATGAGCATATACTCAGAGCACTCGGCCAGCAGGAAGACGCATTTTTCCAAAAGTTTGGCAGAATTTTGGAGCGAGGGGTGCAGATGCTCGTCCAAACCCAGGTCCGGCGCGTTTTTCGACTTGAAAAGCTCCTTCAAGATGTATTGGGGAAACATGAAAGGGTTCCTATTCTTGTGCACCTCCTCAGATATCGCCGAGCCCGTGTGGTGAAGCCCCATTATCGCTATGTAAGTGTTCAAGTCCGTGGTGGAACTGTTGAAGAACTGCAGGGCCATAGCGTCCCTGTAGAGTCTCTCGTAGGGGCCGCTCTTCAGAAACCCGTATCTCTCTACCAATTGCAGGCCCAGGTACAGAAACGCGCAGCATTCCCTGGCAGAATAGGCTTCCACGATGGCATTCTCGACGCTACAGTCCTGTCCCTCAAACTCATCGATCAGTCCAGTGGTCAGATAGGTCATGCTCTCTATCGCGTAGAGCGACGAGGTCATCTTGGCGACTATTTCCTGGGCGAATTCATAGGTCATCAGCGGCTTGTCGTAGTGCTGCTTCTCAATGGCGTGTCTGGTCACCTCGTCGATGAACCTTTGCAGTATCGCTATCGCCTGTGACCCAACGTTCTGCTTCCCCATGCTGAGTAGGTTGATCATGACGTTGGGACCGGCTCCCATCTTGTCGACGAAGTTGTCTATTGGCACTATACTGTCTTTGAAGCTCAGAGTGCAAGACTCCAGTCCTCGTTGCCCGAGTTTCTCGTCAGTCTTCAGAGTACTGACTCCGCCATGGCTCCGTTCGACTATGAACAGAGTCGGGCTGAGCTGTTTGTGCAGCGGATCGTCCGTCTCCGTGCAGTTTGCCAGAAGTATGAAACAGTTTGCCTGATTTCCGTTGTGTACCATAATCTTCTCCGCGTTTATTTTCCAATGGTCTCTGCCGTCCGTTTGGACCGCGGTAGCGCCCAATGGGGTTTTGTGCGCGCCTACATTGTCTTCGGCAATCGCAAAGGTCGGAATCAGCTCCCCGCTCACGAACAGAGGCAGGTATTTCCTCTTTTGTTCTACGCTGCCGTATTTCAACAGCATTTCAACCACCTCCGTGCGACTGGCGACGTAGGAAGCTAGCGCAGGATTTTTTCCAAGGACTTGAACCATTTTGGCGTACTCCGTCGTGCTAAGGCCGATGCCATTGTTCTCCTCGCTCAGCGAAGCCCGGAAGACTCCCAGCTCTCTGAGTTGTTCGACGGCCTCGAAGGGCAGGACGTTTTCGTCCATATCGAGGCCGAAGTTTCGTTCGACGCAGTCTTCGATGGGCGCTAGCCATTCGTTGAACTGGTTCTGTCTTTCGTGGGTATGCACTTCGGGATAGGCGAGGATGTCGTTATCGAACTTACCGAGGAATAAATTTTTGACGAAGGGCTGCCGCTGGGGCTTCTTCTTGGGCAACGGAGCCAACTTGACGTCTAGGTTGATCGTTAGGTCGTCGGACTCCTCGGCAGTTTGGGCGAAACGCCGGCTCGACGCGTAGCTGCATTTTAAATACGACACGGGTCGCCGCAGCAAGACCCTCGTGGTCAACATCGTTAGTGAGAAATCCTGTTTTATAATCAAACCAAGATTTATAACCTAAAAGGCTGAATATTTTTTGCTGCCGGTTGATTCGCCGAGGATTTAACGCAGACTGGCTATCGCGATGTTCTTTTGTGTCTCTTTTGATTCGTTCTTCATGGTTCGAAAATGGCGGGAGCCCAAGATATTTGAATTTGGTATATAATTTAAAAAGGAAGAAGTAGAAGATATTTGAATAGAAAAGTTTAATGAATTCTTTCTATTCTCCTATCCGATAATTTTATGATTAAGATTGATGAAGAACGTATAACACCTAATGGTTTATACTTGGTTTTCACGAGAATCAAGTTTTTTTAATACAGCTTTTGAATTTCCCGGTCGCGCGTGACGTCACACAGGACCTTATACGCACAGTTCTACCGTCTGGCGGCGCTGCGGACAACAATGGTCAACAGAATAACACGGTGGCCGGAGTACTGTGTGACGTCACGTGGCGTTTGACAATTGATCGTTTTCAATTGCTGTGTACAGTCACCTGAAGTTGATTCTATTACTCTTATGGCGTTTTAAATTGTATTTATTCATAACGCACCCATTTATCATGGATATTTGTCAAGGTTAAATCTGAGGAAACTTCCCTCCACTGAAGAGTGTTGATCAAACGATTTAATTTACATTTATTTCACTCCGTGCGTAAAGTGCGACTTTACGCACGCGAGTGTGCGTCTAATCGGACTTTACACGCGTTTGTGATATAAAATTTGGTTCAATACATGTGCGAAAGTTGTTTTTCCACTCGTGAGATTGTCAGCCTCGCTGCGCTAGGGAGACAAACCTCCCACTCGTGTCAAAACGATCCGTTCGTACTCGTATCGAAAAGTACTATTTTGCAGCAGTAAGTACACTACTTGATACATTGATTGTGAATTGGAAGATAATCCTGCTCTCGCGATGTAATAACATGATGAGTTAGTTTTAGGCATTAGGCTGCCTCTGTAGGAATTTCATGGAATTTCAAATGGTGAATGAATAAATAATACCAACAAGAATATTCATGATAATAACAATAATGATGATAATATCGCAGTTGTTACAAAAAGTATAAGAGCCAGAATGAAAACACGCGTGACGTTATAAATAACAATCTGTTTTTCTCGTAAGATTTTCAATACATCTGCAGTGCAAATATCCTTCAAAATACTTCATATCGCGTGTCTAATGGCATAAGGTCGTAAGCGCCAAAAACGCGATTTTGGTGGCAAAACGTCGTATTATTTTTTTTTTTTTTATGATTTTGAATGATTTTTCCGAATATGTAGCTGTAAAAACTCGTAAAACGCAAAGATAAATTGAACGAACGACCATTTAAAAAAATTCGATAAAAAATATTGGTAGTTAAAAACAGAAGGTCGTGAGCGCCATTTTATTTTTTTTTTATTTTTCACGATTTTTTCAAATAGCTGTAAAAACTCGTAAAACGCAAAGATAAGTTGAAAGAATGACCATTAAAAAAAAAAATCGATAAAAAATATTGGTAGTTAAAAGCAGAAGGTCGTAAGCGGCATTTTCTTTTCTTCTTGATTTTTCCAAGTAGTTATAAAAACTCGTGAAACGCAAAGCAAAATCGAAATCGACAACGTTTCGAAATTTCATAGAAAAAAAACCAAGGTAAAAGCAGAAGGACGTAAGCGCCAATTAAAAAAAAAAAAAAATGGTGGTTACGACCTTCTGCTTTTAATTGATCCAATATTAAATTTCAACGTTTATGAACGAATCTTCGGGTTTTTATCACAAATACAAAAAAAAAAAAAAAAAAAAATTACGAACAGCAAAAAGTCGTATGATGGCGCTTACGTCCTTATGCCATTAGACACGCGATTTATCAAAAATCAAGTTGAAAATCATCGCGTTTTTATTCTCCACAAACTATTGTCAACGTATTCCATTCTTGTTTGTAATTCAAGCTTCGCGCGGTTCAACTTCGGGACAAGATGGCGGCCAAGATGGTTTCGATTGGCTGTCTCTGTCTTCTATGGACTCCAGAATCTCGGCGGATGAGAACTCTTGATTTCATATTATTTATTTAATTATTTATTGAATGAAAACTGTTCGGAGTATCCAGAGTACGATTACAATCGTCTCGAGGACGATCGATATTTATCGGAAATTATTGTCGCCCGATCTATAACTTTTTTTGTCGTCGTAAATTTTGATGAGTTTGAAAACGTGCTGCTTGAACGAAGCAACGGAACATCCGGATAATAGAGTGGGACGCGGTCAAGGGTTGCGTTTGCATGTGTCAACATCGGTCTGTAGATACCGAAAACCCGTATTTCAAAAGTGATTGAAAATAAAACGATGGTATTGCGGACCGTGCTGTGATCTGGACGGATTAATTAACCGAGGGTAAGCGCGACCTCGCGTCGAGCGAAGGCTCCTTTTATCCGCGATTAACGACGGACCGCCAAAATTGGGACGCCATCTTGAGCAGCTCTTGTTGACAGTTTGCTCTCAACCTTGATATCACTGTTATATTTGTGTTTACGGTAATGATTGGCTTCCGGATTTCAATCATCCGTGCGGACGTCGCCGATTTCTCCGATATGATTCTCGTTTGATCGAAATTTCGAGTATTCCTGAACCTCTCCGAACGTAACGCGGAATTCTTAACCTGGTAAACAAACCTTCTGGTTCGCTTTTCCCGTGCCTCTTCGGTGTCTATTCAACAGCGCTTCACCCATCGCCCGGTCGGAAGAATCGAACCCACTTCTGGCCCTGAAGGCATCACGAAACCTTCGACGTTCGAAAAACTAACCTAACTTTATTTTCAGGTTACACACTAAACACCGTATATCATGTTTTACGCGCATTTTGTGCTGGCCAAGAAGGGGCCGTTGGCTCGTATCTGGCTGGCCGCACATTGGGACAAGAAACTGACAAAAGCTCATGTCTTTGAGACAAACATCGAAAAGTCCGTCGACGGCATTCTGCAGCCGAAGGTAATTTTACGCCCCTCATTTTACGCTCCTGTCGTGTATTTATTTCGAAAATGAATTCGATATTAATAATACAACCATACCTATACGTATCTTCCTCTCCTCCAGGTCAAAATGGCTCTCAGAACGTCGGGACATCTGTTGCTCGGAGTCGTGCGAATCTACTCGAGGAAGGCAAAGTACCTTTTGGCCGACTGTAACGAGGCTTTCGTCAAGATCAAAATGGCCTTTAGACCAGGGATGGTCGATCTGCCCGAAGAGCACAGGGAGGCTGCGGTCAACGCAATCACATTGCCGGAAGTCTTCCATGACTTTGATACAGCAATGCCGGAGCTCAAGTAAGCAGCTGGATGATCTTTGAGTTTTTTTTAATTTATATAGTCGTTTGAGTCGATGATTATTGATTTTTCCTACAGGGACGTTGATATCGAGGCACAGTTCAGTCTCAATCAGTCTCGTGCGGAGGAAATTACAATGAGAGAAGACTACGGCACTCTCTCTCTCGTCACACATGACCAAGGCTTTGGAGATATGAGCTTCGACGCAGAACCACCCGAACTAATGAGACATGCCGCCACGATGGAACCTTCGCTTGATCAGGTAAACCAAGAAGGGGGATTTTTCAAGCTTCGAAAATTCGATAAATTGGCAAAAGACGGTGAAATTCACGGATAGAGACTAAAATACACTCAACAGACTCATAATTTCTATATTTATTCTGTTTTCTGTCATCCTAACTTGTTCTCAAAGTTGGTTTTCAACGCACTGTACAATCAAGCGTTCAATTTACAATGACTCAACAAAGCTCTCAATTTCATCATTTTCAGAGTCACATGCTGTTTAGCGATGGACCAGGGATGGAAGCAGCCCTAGAGTCGAAAGACAAAGAACCTGTGGCCGGCACTTCAGCCGCGGCACAAGCTATGGATATAGATACTCCAATCAGAGACGATGGCTTCGGCGGTCATCTGGGTCAAGATATTATCTGTGGGTCATTTTGTACAATTTCATGGGGGGGGGGCTCGAAATTCCAAACGACTGCGCCGAAAGGCATAATTCTGGAATGGAAAACCACCGAAATAAGAGTTCTGCACGGTTTTGCCGAATTATTGCGGAAAAAAACTCTGTATTCGGTACTTCTTAGTTCGGAATTACGCCTTTCGGTACTTAGAAATCCGAAATTATGACCATAGTCATTCATAATTTCGAGCCCGCCCGAATTTGATGATGTACAAAACCTCTAAGTAACTAATAAAACGCTTCACAGCTGGCGGACTATTCGAAGGTGGTCTCTTTGACGAAGCGCCAATGGGAGAAGTCGCAGTGCCCGAGGTCAGCACTTTGGGCGACCAGCAGGACGCTGCAGCTGTCACAGGAGCAGCTCCTTCGATTCACGACGATTCCGACGAAGACATGGGGGATCATTTCGGCGGACCTCCGTCGCCCATGGGAGGCATGAGGTCCGTGTTCCTCAGTTTCGGATCTGAATACTCCAGAAAAAGACGATTACCGATTATATCACTGTTTTCCTTGCCTGTAGCAGCAGTGACGGCTCTAGACCAGCTACGCCTGCTGCGTTGGGAGAAGATGCCGAGGGCAGAGTCAGCGTAGCCAGTCGCCGCTTCACCCCAGCCCCTCCGATCCTCGAAGAGAATCCGGTGGACGCCATCGAAGAAACACAACCCCAGCAGGAACAAACCACTCTGCTTCACGACGAGGAGGAGAGTTTCGCCCTGGCGCCCGTTGACGCGTCCGCCCTGAAAGGTAGATCGGAGAAGCTGCGATAGGTGAACGAGAATTTACTAATTGGACAATTTTTCACCTCAGGGTTCACCAAGGCCAAACGCAAGCGTAAATTGATCGTTGACGAGGTCAAGAATATATCCGGAGAGGAAATGAAGGCTCAATTATCAGACACCAGCGATATCATCACCACCCTCGACCTCGCCCCTCCCACTAAACGCCTTATGCACTGGAAAGAAACTGGCGGTGTTGAGAAACTATTTGCTCTACCAGGCAGGCCTATTCCAGCTCGTGTCTTGTTCAAGGTACGGAGGATTCCTGTCGTCTCTGCTTCTATAATTCTATAACTCGTCGATGAAGCTTGAATTACGCTATCTCACATCGTTTATCAAAATTACAGAATTATCAGCGTCATTTGACCAGCAAATCGTACGACCACGACGACTTTGGTAGACTCGGAGTGGACGAGGATGGATTGCAGCTGGAGCAAGTTAGAGATGCCGCCGACGAAGTGGCCACGTTTGAACAGAGTCTCCTCGGTAAACGAATGGGCAGAAAGCGCAAGGCCCAGCCGGACGAAGAGGTCAGTGCAAAGATGGTCGGTAATTTTTATTTTTATTTTAGTACCGTTGATTTTAATCGGTTTTTTATTTTGAATATGAATTTTTTCAGCCGAAGCAGCAGCCCACGCTGCAACAAATGGAACAAGACTCATTGCTGACGTCCGTTAGTAACGAAATGATGGAAGTGCCGAGCATAGTACCGTCGACGCCTCTTCCTCCTCCGAGGTCGCCGATACCGCCGGAAGTATCTCTACCTCCAGAGGCAACCGCCTCGGATATCAGTGCCATACTTCCATCGGTCGATTCTATCGCCGCGATGAATCTTCCACCTGAAACACCGTCCCTCGGTGTTGAGATGCCTCAGATTCCACCGGCAGATGTTTCCTCGCTACTCGGTGTAACGGACCAACAAGCTCCATCTGTACAATCCGAAGACCAGAGTCTACAACCCTCGGAACTTCCTCAGATGGAGAATATGGGATACGATCAGGTTCGATTCTGATATTATAGCTACGATATACAATATTGATGAGAGTTCCGGTAACTAAATTTGAACTTTTACTCTCAGGGTCAGGCACAAGTTCCATTTTTGGGATACGACGATCACCAGCCACTCGCTCACACGCCTGGCGCGATATCGGAAAGAGGACCTGCTACTCCTTGGAATCACGAAGATTATGAATTCCCTCCCTCCGTTGGCCCCGTACGTTTTGTTCTGCTTCTCAGAGCACCTAGCTTCTCGTTGTTTCAGTATTTTTGTTTTATAATGTAATGTATTTTTTTTTTTTTATCCTCCTACAGCTGGAGGAACAGCAAGTCGACGAGACCTACGAGCAGTTCGAAGAACGAGTGTTGAATAAGAGAGCGGGACACATGTACCAAGTAATTAAGGGCAAACTAGACACCAAAGATAATCTGACTCTTTCCGAAATGGCGTATAAAAACAATCGCAAACAGGTGAGAACCGAGTCATTGATTATTTTATTCTTAATAATAATTGTGGGGAACTGATTATTAAATTTGTTGGTTTTTTTCTTTGTTACAGGCTGCACAAAAATTCTACACTTTATTAGTTCTTAAAAAATTCCAAGTGCTGGAACTGAGCCAGGAAAGGTCGTACGCTGATATTCTGGTTACCAAAGGGCCCAAATTTGAAAATCCAGCGCTATAAGTATACTGTATGGGTTATAGAATGATCATTCATCGTGGGAACATAAAGCCTCATAATTTCATTGTTTTCTTGTATCAACTTTGACCGTAATACGAACGTTTACATAGTTATTCGCTTTGCGAATTAAAGTCTGGCAGAGTTGATTTGAAAACCGAAGATACATTTTATTATTTGCATAATTTTTTTTCTTTTGTTAATCTTGTCAATGTAAATAATCGGTCTTGGAATATTTATTTGCAAAATAATAATATTCTTTTATTTGTTGACATGAGTTTGAATTAAGCGAGGTAAGATTTCTACATTAATTTCACTATTTTTTTTTCTTTCCTTTTTTTCAAAGCATCTCAAATTTGTCTTTCTAATTATTATATTATTCTTCGAAAGATTGTGCGTTGATAATTTTTTTATATACTTTTTTTTTTCTTTTAGCAAGCAAAAATTATTTGAAAAAATTCTCGATGCATATCACTCATCGTTAGATTTAATTATTATATATTCTTTTTTTTCCAAACACAATTTAATCTCTAACATTATTTTTACTACGATCAAGTCTTCGACTTAAAAAACAAAAAAAAAAAAAAAAAAAATTAGAAAAATTGTCATTGAACATGAAGCAAACGTAGCAAATGTAATCAAACTTTTCGTATAGTCAGTGTAAATACCACAAAGTTCGAGGATCGTTTTTTTTTTCTTTTATTATACCACTTCGAGATCATATTCCTTCACGGAGGACTGACATTTTGCTACTTCTATGTAAATGGATAATAAAAAACAAAAAGAAAAAACATATATACAAGATACAAAAAATCTAGTAAGTACTTTTCGGTATTCACTTTGTACATAAATACAAATTAATGAAAGAATGAGCATTTGAAAACACACAAAAAAAATATATATATACATATTTCTTCTCATTTTTTTGTATATCTGTACTTGTTCTTCGGGTAAATAAATATCAAATATTTTCTTCGTCGAACATTTTTGAAGCTAGATCTCATCCTTCGATTTTGTTCTGATAATTCCAGTTCTGTTTTCTTTCTTCTCATCTAACTACATATTACCAAGACTTGAATAATGATTTTTATCACATCTTCAATTGCTTATAATTTAAAGTATATAATTTTAGGCTTTAAGCTGAAAATTGCAAACAATGGTGAAATTTTGATTAATCCGAGTAAAGGAAAAACCGAAGAAAATAGAAATTATGTCACAGGAAATGAACCACATTCACACGAGAATTTTTTCTTTTCGTTTTCTCTGGTTATAGAATCAATTAATTTAATAATCGATTGATACAGCATTGATTATTAAATTAATTCTCGACGAATACATTTCAAAATAAAATTGATAAGTGTGACTTCCTGATTGGCGAGTTTTTCTTTTCAGTAAATTTTAATCAAGAATTCACTATTGTATAAATTCATCGTTCATACGTGGACGGTAAACTTGATCACCGTGGAAGATGAAATTTATTTGATTATTATTTGTTATATCCGATAAT
This sequence comes from Euura lappo, assembly GCA_018257835.1. Taxonomy (NCBI): domain Eukaryota; kingdom Metazoa; phylum Arthropoda; class Insecta; order Hymenoptera; family Tenthredinidae; genus Euura; species Euura lappo. The sequence goes on from JAEUYN010001435.1 coordinate 275,495, forward strand.
ATAATTCGTACTCTTCTAATACATGTAGAATAAGATCATTAAATGTAATATATTATTATATGAAAAAAAAATTGTATTGATTAAAGGGATTCTGGAAATTGTAGATTTATCACATCCGTAGTATCAACACTATCGATCATTCCCAAATTTCATTCTCACAAAAAATCCGACAACAAGGTTCTAGTTTTTGTTTTTAAAAAGCTTTATTTCTTAACTTTATGATTAGCAAATTGTTCGTATGTATTTGAATTAACTTACAAAATGAATGTGACGTGTGTACGTGCATCTAAGTACAGTACATCGTTACTGTAAATACGTGTGATAGTTACGTTTAATTAATTAAGCATTTCAACGTGAAGTTAAGACACCCTACTCGCATACTCAATCAATATTGCGAGTAAAATGAAACGGGGAAACAAGAAAGCATAATAATATTAAATACAAATCATGTCTATCCGTCTAGATCACCGGCGGCCATAGCGTCTTGATAAGATCTATCGTTGCTTCTCTCAGGGTCCAGCTTGATCATGTCATCGATTCTCAGAATTGTGATCGCCGCTTCGGTCGCGAATTTCAGAGACTTTATCTTCGAAATTGCCGGCTCCAATACACCAGCCTTCTTGTTATCCTTCACCGTACCTTCGATCAGGTCTAGACCAACCCTGCGGAAAAATAATCAACTCGTTAATATATCAAATCAAAACTTGACCCCAGGCTCTTTGGTTTTCGATTTTGTCCACTTTTTACCATTTTAGGTGAGCGTGATCGGCCTTGGTCTGGCTAGAATTGTGATACGCCCTCAGCTTGGCAACGAGGTCCGTGGCGTCCTGCGCTGCGTTAACTGACAATATTTTTGGTATAACGAGAAGAGATCGTGAGAATTCTGCGATAGCCAGCTGCTCCCTGGAGCTCTGTAAGAGATAATAGTATCAATTTAGCAATTATTTTTCATTTTACGCAACTAAACAACATTTCAACGCGATGAAAACCGAAAATTACCAAAGAGGTGGCAAAGTTTTCAAGATAAATTGAAAGGGCAGCTTCGACGCAGCCTCCGCCAGCCACAACTGATTTACTTTCCAGTACTCTCTTCACTACGCACAAAGCGTCGTGTACGGATCGCTCCATTTCATCGCAGTAGAAGTCGTTTGGTCCGCGAAGAATTATGGACGCTGCTGTGCGAGCCTTTGGTCTGTTGGATAAAATTCGGACAAAATTAGATAATTCAAGTCTTCCCCGAAAAATGAGAATAAAAATCGATGAACGCGTACCCTTTGATGAGGATAAGCTCGTCGTCGCAGATATTTTCTTGAACTACTTCTGCAGCCTCTCCCAAAAAGTTTGCGTCGAAACTCTCGTCTCCTTCCATGTTGGTAAGAGAAGTCAGGAAGTGGGCGCCGGTCGCCTTGGCGATACGCTTCAAGTCGGATTTTTTACACCTGCGGACTGCCAGGGCACCAGCTTCGACGAAATACTGCAAAAGAAGATCGATCAAGCGTGAGCTACTCGACGATATTTCATACACCGTCAAAAAGTCGGAAGTATTACCTTGAGGCAAAGATCGTCGATACCGCCGGTAACGAGAATGACGTTGGTACCAGCGGCGAGGATCTTCTGAATACGTTCCTTGGTAATGTCGGATTCGCGTTGACGAACTCCTTCCAGTTTTTCCGGGTCGGTGATCAGGACCTCTACTCCAAGCTTCATCTTTGCTTTCTGCAGGGAGAAGTCGAGGCAGGCGATTTTTGCGTTTACTATCTTCTTGGGCATGGCTTGAGACGCTACTGTGCAGTTCAAAGCGTATCCGACGACCAGGGTCGACTCCCTCGCGCTCTTTCCGTGGGCCTTGAGTATGTTAACGGCTTTCACAGGGTACAAGTGACCTCCTTTACCGTCGTTTATCTTAACAGCTTGAGCCGCGTCGACAACCATGTTGGCAAAGAAGTTGGAGTCACTGTGCAATTATAGTTAAGAAAATTTGTAACACTAGAGGAATTCATTAATATTGTATCTTTAGAACAGTTTTTGTTCCTCTTAGACAACGAAACTTGTTTCTTTCGGGTAGGAAAGGATACGCTCCAATGATCTTGCTGGACATGGAGGTCTTGGCTACGTTGACCAAGCATTCTCTGCCCAGTTCTTCGACGCCGATGGTCAGATGCTCTTGGATGTACTTGCACGCCTCTCTGAAACAAGGAATAACTTTAGATCGACGAAGACGAGGCGATTGATCAAATTCTTTAACAATGCGAATGACGGTATTTCTTTTCTCTTTCAAATCTATGGGAGCACGACTCACTTGCAGGCGAGTCGGTATCCGCTGATAACCGAAGTCGGATGAATTTTCTGCTTCACCAATTCATCGGCGTTCTTCAATAGCTCGGCAGCGATGATTACCTGATAAACAAAACGAGGGGAATCAATTTTTTGGAACAATTCCAATGCTGGGCTCGATGCTCACCACAGACGTTGTTCCATCTCCAACTTCGTCATCTTGAAGCTGGGCAAGTTCGACCAAAACACGCGCAGCTGGGTGTTCGACTTCGAGGAGACGGAGAATGGTCGCCCCGTCGTTTGTGACAGTTACATCCTGCGAGAGAAGGATAAAGAATCGGTGATTTATTTCTGTTCAGGCGATGGAAAGAGGAAAAGAAAATTATTCAATATCACGACACAGTCGAACGGAGTATCTTCTCCGCACCTATCTTACAGTTTTTCCTCTGTTTTTGTACAACAATTTCATAAACATGATTGCAATAATAATGAGATGAGATACTCACGCCAATATCATCGACGAGCATTTTGTCTAGGCCTACGGGTCCCAGTGAACTCTTGACGATGTTTGCGATGGCGCATGCGGCCATTACTGCAAACATTGAAACACTTGGTTTACGGCGTACTGATAACAGATTCTTTGCAAAATTATGAGGACGAAAGTCTAGCGAATTTCATGGCACCCTGAGTTTTCAGGTAAAAAATTATTCAAGAGAACCAATGAGAGAACTGAGGCGAGCTTTGAACAGTGCCGGGTTTCTTGTGCGCAATGAATCCCCCGGCACATTATCAGATACCAAAAGCAATCGGTTCTTATTAATTTTGAAATTGAATGTTTTTTACATCCTGCTTCCGCTGACCACAGGTCAACGGGATCTTTTTTCCACAGTCCTGGCGAATAAAATAGCGGAAAATGCTACATGGGTACCACATGTCCATTGGGAGTAGAATATTGAAAAAAAAATCTAGTTTCAACGCTTGCGTCGGCCCTCCAATTGGTTTGCTCAAATGATTTTTGACTCCCAAACTGAGGGTGCCTGAGACATTTAGCCAAAGACTTTCATTCTCAGAATTTCGCAAAGTATTTCGATTCTAGAATTTTTGTCCATGTAGAGTAGAATGACCCGGTAAACGTGGATGTATTTGGGTAAAAATAAAGGAAAATTGAGGGGTGAACGACATTCAATGTCTGTCAATCGACGTTGGTCACGATCATGTCGTTGAGAATAATGAATTCGAGGCGATTTCGGTGTTGGGGGACCGAGAATCGGGATAGTATCTCGAAGGATACTATAAATGGAGTATGATAATATTATGCATGTATCTTTTGTTAATATAAAATAAGGTTAGCGTGATTACCATTCTGAGATCTGACTGGAGCACCAGATTGTCTGGTGCCGCCAACGGCCAGGGGACTTGCGACGGTCGACATTTTCTCGACTTAACACACGAACGAACTAGTTGACGGTTTATTTCGATTGAAAAAGAGCTGCCGAACGTGGGTGAGGTCGGTCAAAATCGCGTGTGTGACTCCATCAAATAATCATAACAGTCACGCCGTTCGTCTGTCTCTCGATGCGGACAAGACCGTTCTTGTTTTTCATTGGACGACAGAGAGAACCGCGGCGTTCTCATTGGTTCAAGATATTTCTCTACGAGACTGAGAACGATCTCGGATGGCGGTCCCTAACCGCGTGGGCACAGAAAATCTTTCGTACTTTCTAGAATGATTTTGAGAAAATTGATTTTTCATCTTTTTTACAGGTCTAAGGGAATCGAATGATGACATTTATTTCTCATATCTGTACGGCTCTGACACCAACGTATCGGAAACTATTTTTTTGGCAATCTTATGTTAATTCATAAACCGACTACGGAGGTTTTGCATGACCATATTTGGTCACGCAATTCAACTCGGTTTCGCTTTGTTGGTTTACACGGAATACGAAATTATTGCAATGATGCTTGATTGATTAAATTTTTTGGAAAAAAAAACTACAAACAATAACGAAATCGAATAAGAAATTGGAAATCCTTCGTATACATCAATTGAATTAATTCTTCAATTTCAAATTGGAATTTGAATTAGTTTTGAATCGTTATGTTTTGGTATCTGGATCGTTAAGAAATTCTATGAATAAAATACTAAAATTCAGCTTTTGAATTCATTTATTTATTGTAATGAACGAAACTCGGATTAAAATAATTGTAAGAAAAAAAATTTCCACCAAATTTCGTTATTCCATTAAAAAAGAGGGAATGTTCTCAAGGAAAAATCGAGATATTGAAATGAAGGATATATTTCAACCATGTCTCATAATCAACGATACATACGATAATTGATGGATAATAAATTACAGAAGTAGTAGATAAATAAATCATAGTTAATGATGAACATAATATACCTATAATGCATCGTTGTACGATAGGTAGAATATTATAATATTTATATATAAGTAAATAATAATAAAGTCTGCGCTAGAAATATAAATATATTATTTTAGAATATATTAAAATATTGTTGTCACTATTACTCTAAAGTAAAGCTAATTGACGGATAGGAATTAAGGTCGATAATCGAATGTGCTTGAATATAGGAATTAATCATATGTTAATAGCACAAATAGAGATAATAATTCGTTATTAGGACGAGAGCATCATCATTTTCTGTAAAACAAATAATACTATTTGACCTTTCGTTGTTTAGTTACAGTAGTTGCACTTATCCAACTTGTAGCAATTTCTTTACGAAAAGAAGGAAGGATTCTCTTATAAATATACGAAGCAATAATCGATGTAGCAAATGATCCTTAAACAATTTGTAAAGAAAAAAAGCTTGCTAGTAACTAACACACTCTTCGCGTAGCTAAAAATTATAGATTTCGAAGCTTCGGTATCAATGGCAACAATTCGTAATAATACAGCCGTAATAACGCGATAAACAAATAATCGACTACAAATTAAAAAGACTAGCATTTTTGGCTTAAAATAACACAGTTATAAGCACAAGATATATCAGGGCTTCGAGTTAAATGCAATTTTTGAAATTTAGGTAATTCAATTACGTATTTCATCGGTACTAGGCTCTGAATAGGATTCTGATACTCTGTATTTCAACGGCATGGTAAATTATCGTAACTCCATCGTTATAATTTTTTCTTCCTTCTAAAATCATCGTCAATATTATTATAATAATTTAGATACTATAATAAATATAGGAATAATTTTCAGACATTATAATCTAACACACGTAAATAGAAAAATAAATAAAAAATATCTATCCACAATTCTTCTGATCCTATAACGGGAAAAGTTAGTACAATTATCATCGTAGTGTTTTTGTTCCGTAGGTACGCAAAACCGAACTTAGAAAGTCTACGCAAAGTGTGTGATACGGAAAAGTATATGTATAAAAACTGTAATACCGTATTCTATTTGATCCTATGATCAAGGTGACTTCAGACTTTCAGTCTTGGAACGAAACTTTATACTGCCAGGTTATTCAATATCTATATAGAATTTTTTCTGCATCCGTTAAAACGCGTCGTATATACGTATCACAACTGTAACTGTAATTTATACCTCTATCATTTTTATTCCTATTGGTTCTTGGTTCTTTAATAATTTAATAAGGGTATTATAGTACGTTAAAAACTTCATAGCGAATTCGATACTTCAGAAGTAACGAATAGTTTTCTGCACAAACCCCTGGAATAAATTATTAGATTATATATTTTAATGTATTATGTATATGTATTATGAACACGTTGACGCATTTTCACTGTAATAGAGTTTCAACTTTCGCATTGACCGATTAAATGAATGCGTTCGAGTCGCGAGATGTGCCGCTAAGTATATACTACACTATATATATTTTTTTTACAACGAGTTAAAACATTCTAATAAACATTTACTTTATCAACTACTTTAACAATGACTTGGCTGCGGGCTGATGAATATCAACCCTTATATTTGTTTACTATTTATCAATCGGTACCTTGTAGTATTATTTTTTTTTTTCTACAGCTTTGACTCTTGAATATATCTAATTAAAAGTGAATTATCTACCGAATAGGCTATCCGAAGACAGCCGAATGCAACAATTGATTAATTAATCTTGAATTGTTGAAGTATTATCTAGTATATTTTTATCTAGTATAGGATCGTAAAAAACCTTTAACAATATTGTATTTCATACAATAGTGACTAAAAGTCGATAAATGCATTTCGGTTATTGTTCCTGTTTTTTCTCATTACATTAGAAAGTGGCACGTCGTTTTGTGCGTTCAAGTTTGATAACTTTTTATATTTTCATGGAATCATAGTGATAAAAAAAACAAAAAAAAAAACGCGAAGACCTAAATGATATAAAACTATGAATTAATACCGGTTTATAGAATTTTCGTAGTCTTGATATTATGCAGTATATTAGTATGGAAATTTACTATCTGGTCTAGAATAGTAAAATTCAATGCTGCTAGTATGCGAAAAGTCTGAAAGTCTAATGGAAGAAAAATAAATGTAAAAATTGTTTTTCAATTTTTAGACATTGGTCGGTGGATCCATGGCACATATAACTGCTTTGACTACGCTAGCCGCCGCCAGCGACGCATACGGCTGCCATTCCTTGGCTCTAGATCCGTCTTTGTAATCGGAAATACCCCTAACAACGGCAAAACTTTCCCTACAGTTGCCAAGGACGCTTTCTACCACTGCATCCATCTCCGCGTCAAATGCGAGCACCCCAAATTTCGAAGCAAACTTCTGTCTCAGCTGATCGTCTCGCGCTATCTGACGACCAGATGCTACAGGCGCCAGATGTATTCTCGGGCAGCCGTCCAATCTAAAATATTTAAAACATATTTGCCGTAATTGTTGATGCTAGATTACAAAAAATTCTGAGCATATAGAAAGTTTACCGCTTGTTCGTCGCCCCCTGCGGAGCAACGGGATGAGCAACTTCGATGACGTCTCTCTCCCCAATGGCCATGTAGAGTTTATCCGACTCTGGCGCAGGTGGTCGGAACGCGTGCTCCGACTGAGTGCTCAAGGCGTCGATACCCTCATTGAGATAAGTTTGCCAGGGTGGAGATGTCCCGGTCTCTGCCTGCGGATCGAAATAAGAAAGTTTACCGCTGGTGGATTTCGAAGATAGAAGATACACCGACGTTGCATGCGAGTGATTGACTCACTTGTGATTTCAGAGTAGCAGCGATGTCCTGCAATCCTAAATTCTGTGGGCAATACTCCTTGGTCTCGAACAAGTAGCTTCCGTTTTCGTGGAGTTTCGCGCTCTCGCAGTAAACGTAGACGTACTTTTTCTTGAGTGGCGTAGAATGCGAAACGACCACATCCCCCAGTCTGACGTGCTTGTTGTAGTCGGTATAGTGAGGAACGCCTCCGCCCACTCCGACCAGGAAGACAAAGTCCACTTTTTGGAATGTCCCTGTTCAAATGAAACCAGACAATGTTATTAATAGGTCAAATATTGCACCATCACGTCCGTTAAAGACACTCACCGAGTAATCTAGTCGTTGTATTTCCAGCGGCGGTCGTTGCTTCTCTGGTGTGTCCTACGGTAGGCAATTTTGTGCATACGATTCTGTGCGCACCGATGTTACCTAAAGTGTACACGTTCGATTCTCCTGTAAAGAAAAAGATTTTCGAGTTTCATTTCTTTTCAGATTGAGTCAGTTTAATAATTGACGTTTACACACGAGTGCGGAGTGCTGCTATTGCGGACATATCTTATATGGATTTGATAACATCCGTGACGAATGGGTGTGTAAAATTACGTGATGGAGTTCGAGAAAATGTGTAAATTGACTCGTTACAGTCTATATTCACTACGATTCGCTAATGGGGAAAAAATTGGATTCTGGTAATCAAAATGTGCGTCTTCGCGTGCGATTAATTATCCCTTTTTCCATAAACTTTTTCGATCTGAATTGCCTCGATAATATGTTGTGTGTATCGTCGTGAGAATGAGCCTTCACCGTTCCATGGACGCACAAATGTATGAATTTTGGTAACATTAGATAAAGAATAAAACAGACAACGAGAAATCAAAAGTACAAGAATAATGTTCAAAATCCAAATTTCCTCTGTTCAACGAATGAAATCAATCGACGGTATTTACCATTCATCCGTTATCAACTTTTGAGGCACGAATAAATATAGTTAAAAAATTAAGCAACGACACAACATAGAACATAAATTTTTTAGAAACATATAAAGAAAAAAAATCAAATACTTAGTCAAGTTGTGTAAAAATCGAAGATATTTTTGGACTCCTGGATTCGAGTGAAGAGATTATTGTTACAGTAAAACACAGGTAATTATTTCAGAGACGTTTGTCTCGAGACCAACAGACGTAGACGTAGCACCAACGTTGATATATTGTGGACACAAGCGATTCGCAAGCTATGAAATTCATTCTATGTAGCATAAGAATCAATTATTTTACAAACTACGTTACCGAACCGACACGTGACTCTTCTCACTGCTTCGGTACCAACCGGAGAACTTGCTGGACCTAAAGTATCATGCAGATTTTTAAAGTATGCCTCTAAAATTGTATCCGTGACTGATCTTCAAGCGATTAAACATCGCCTTTTTCCTCCCCGTTCTTTTCGGTATACGGAGTTATAATTAGTAAATCGAACGGAAAATTGTCAACAAAGTCTTACCCACAGTCGTGTAGCGAACGTACGTTTCCTTGTTTTCGATCATAGCATCGACGGCCAGTTTCTCGCAATACTGAGCAGTTATAATGGCTATGGTCGGCTGTTTAGAACTCGCCATTGTCGGCATTTGCTTGACGACCTGAAAATCACAAGATATTTAATTATTCATTCATTCATATCGACCTCGCGTCGTCAGTTTACCTGTATTTGTGTGTCCTGATGAACAATTCTAGTGAATGCTCCATGATCCATAGCTTTGACGAGCCCCTTGGTCTGCAATTCTTTCAATATAGCTTCGACCGCTGATTTTTCCCAGCCGTACTCCCTGCAAGATTAATTAGATTCATCCGTGCTTCATTCTCAGATGCTAAACGCTTTGTGTGTACAGAAACTCATAACTCACTGAGCCATATCGACTATGGTGACTGGATTTGGATACGCAGACTCGATCAGTTCCAGCACCTTAACCAGGGTGAGTTCTATCACTTGGCCAACGGCAGTGTCATCCGCAGATGCTATCAAGACAATTAATAATCTGCATTAGGAGATTGAAACACGTGATCACATCTTAGGCGGCATTAACTTATGCTAAGCCTGTCCAAGAGGCTTTCGGACGAATTCTTCTGACCAATTAAACATCGTTGGGACAGTATAATCATTTTTGTTGATGTTGATGTTACATTTGAATTCATCACTCGGTGCGACGAATAAACGGTAGGCGTTGTTATCTTTACGTCGAATAAGTGTCTGCGTGTTTCTACTCCAGTTGTTTGAACTCGTGAACGTGAAACTGTGTTCATAACTAATGGTAAGAGGAAATAGCCGATATTCTATTCTCAGAATTCTACTTCCGTCTCTCAACAATTGCATAGCGTGAAGTGCTCTTGAAACGCAGCTGTTCATTTTGAGTTATAGTGTTTCTGCAAAGTTAAGAATTCATTCGAAGAAATATTCAAACAATATTCAAGAAGAAAAAAAAGGTAACGATTTGAAAAATTGAAAAGCGAGTACTTTGTGAGATTTTCTCAAGAAATCATCTGCGTGTTATCTATATAACTATGTTATTGATTATCCAATGAAAATAACATCGTGTCTACCACATAGGAAGAAAGAAAAACTTGTTAAATCAATATATGACTAATCAATTCGGATTAAAATGAATTACGTGACGACTAAATTTACTCGTCAATCGAAAGTCTACATTGTTGTTATTGACCGGTGAACGTTAGCTGTGTTAAAAAAAGCTGCAGATCACAGTTACCCGTATTGGGTAAAGATCTGTAGAAAACGGCCAGTCTGTGAAAGAATAACAGTGACCAAACAATAACATCGACATAAACACAAGCCGTTCCATTTTATCTACCCGAACCTGATCGCTGAACGTTTTTCTTAGACCACGGAAGTGTCAATAGTAAATGGCCGAGTCGAGCTGTGAATGACAATAAGTATCATCAAGTACCGCTACTTTGTAGTTGAAAACATGAAATAGCATACTGAGGAGAAAATATACGTCAGGATCACCGTCACCCTATTTTTAACAAGGATATGCGCCAGATATACTCACAGGGTCTTGCCGGAAGGTCGACTGGTTCGTGCAGCTGGCGCAATTCGACCTCGAGCTTTTTGATCGTGGTGTACTTGTGCTGCATCAGTTTCATTATTTTTTTTATGAAGCCGACGTAATCTGAAGAGACATGAAACAGTTTTTGATAATTTTTTAATACTCCAACGGCTCAATACGCGAGTTAATGGATTTTGGGCTCCGATCTATGACTCTATGAAGATATTCGAGTCGCTTTGACTTCATTAGTCGGTACACGTTGAAGAAGTACTTATCTCTATCTCTGAAACATGAAGCCGAGAGTCTATTTTAGGCTTGCTCAATTTTTCCACGAATTCCAGTGTTAAATCTGACACTTTGTTACAACAAAGCCGAATACATTCGACGGCTCAAAACCAGGCTACGATTTGTGTACCAGACTTGAAAATTTTCGTCCCTTCACATTCGTCAATCGATTTATAATCACCTCTTGGAAATTCTTTCGGGCTGACCAATTCTCGGAAAAATTCTTGAGCAATGCTCGGCTGATCCGAACTCGGAAGAGACTTTGCAAACCAAAATTGCAACGTCCTGGATTCCTGAGTGTGATTTCCGGTCTGGGCGCTGACCAGAAACACTCTGAATTCTAGACACAATTGCGCAGGGTCTGGTACTCCGTTTGTCACTGAAATTAAACGTCAGGTATAACTAAAGTCTTTTTCGATATCATCTCGACGATGCAGGATCCAAACTTCAATCGACGCACCGGTACTCGCTCGTTTATTAATGACAATCCCCTTGTGGTCTCCGCCCGCGATGTGGACGCTATTCTCATTTCCATTGTCCTGAGGGGGTTCGATCGCCTGGCGCTCGATTATCAGCGTCGTTGAATTTGCCGTTTTGCTTTTTGGCGTCATCACAATGTGTTCTATGAATAAATAAGTAAATAAATAAATAAATTCGACAGAAAATAAACAAAACTCGTTAAAAATATCAAATAGAAAAAATTGAAAACGCAAAAAAAAATTATATTTTTATACTTTTCAAATAAAAATTGTTTATTTTTTTAGTTTTACTTCTTGTTCCAAGTTTTTAATAATCTCTAATTTCTGATTTTTGAATATTTGAAACTAAAATAAAGTTGTTTCGAATAAATTGATTACTGTATATTCTTTTTTTGACATATTATAACAGAATCTTATCAATGTCACTTACCAGTCTTTTTATCCTCCATGATTAAAGTACTTCGGTATTATTATTCAACAATTGAACAATACAGAATTTAATAATGAACGTAGAGAATTTCTCCCGATTGACCCAGAGTCGTTGAAACAAACAGTCGAATATACGAGACAACTGTATACTGACAATACTGACAATGGGTACCACTAAGCACGGATGTCGACAGTCACAACTGTGTGCAATACTGCAATAAGCGCTGTGTCGAATCGAATGACGTGATCTACGAACCGAACGGTGAATCGTGTACAGCGGCACCGCGGCACTGACAGCCCTAATCGTGAACAACCGAATGAATCGTGATCGTGCTCTAGGTCGCTTATAGCTTTTTTGGTCTACTTGACAGGCACTCGAGCGCGTGCCTACTGCCTATACCGACGAAGGCATGCAAGGTTTCAATTCCGCCCGATTAGTCCCTCATTCCATTCGCGTAGGATACTCTCAATCGTGTCTTTAGGGTTACCTCTAGACTTTTCGAGTGATCCTAAAGACGGATATCTCTCTTTGATGAATAATAACTTTTTATTGATCTCATAATCGGATGTCATCCGCGTCATGTGGACTTTTACTACGTCACCCAACGTAATTGCCATATTTAAATCCGACCGTTGCGTCATCGGAGTGATTAAGACGATTAAAATTCATGATCAGAGAGAGAGACTAGAGAGGGAAATTGATCAGGGGTAAACACTGGTTTACCATGAACTAATCGTAAATGGAAAAATATTTAAATAACAGATATATTGGGTTACTCGTCAAGGCCACGGTCTCTTACCGACCGTCGGTAAGGAAGGGAATATTGACCTGTTTTGCCGACGGCAAAGAGTCGGTACCGTGCGAATCTGCGTTATCCAACGAGCGAGAGAGACAGAATCGCGGTGAACGCTCTCCCGTCTTGATTAGTGAATGTTCAGCGTTTATGGTGCTTCAACCGTGCTCCGTGTTACAAATTTCGTCAGGATTCGTCGGGAGAGAACAGAGAACGTCAGAGTGCAGTGCAGTGGAGTGAGGGAGATGATATTTTTGTTGAGAATACATGGAATTGTATCTTGAAGGGATATGAGAGCATCGTGGATGATTGGAGATAGTTATAATCGTTCGGTTAGTGCAAATATGTGCGAGTGTTGATGCGGGGGGATTTCCCAATCTGTGTGATTCTAGACAGTTTTGATTCTTGTTCACATTTCACAATCAAATACGTATGTGACGTTTCGTGTTTTTGCCTCTCTCTCGTTGTATACCTGCAGCATATGCATAGCGCAATGTCAACATTGTAAGGTAAACAATATGTATTCTTCTTCGGTTTTTTTTTTATTCAATACTCTGTAGGAGGCAAATGTTTCTAAATATTCACGTGCTTTAGAGATACAAATTTTTTTTTTCTCCTCGTCGATCTTCGACTCACTCCGCAGTAGCTTGCGTGTATATGTATAACCTATTTTTTTTCTTCTCTTTATTTTTCAACCAATCGACATTCCCTTCTGACAGCTACGTTGTGATACACTTGAGTTTATTATTTTTTGTCTGTTCTTTTCTTCTACGTCTTTTGTTACGCTGGCTACTTTTTAATATCGTTTTCTGATCAATTTTATCACTGAAAAAAAACCACAGAGTGTTAATTTATTCATTTTATTATACCTACTGTAATATGTAACTGGGTAATTGTAGTTTTTTCCCATGTAGAGAATCTTAATTGTTACCAGAGGTCGTTTATCTCCATATATTGCTCTCAAAGGTTCTATATTGTAACGAGGCCAGTCTCTAGTTCAACATTAAACATTCTGACCAAAATAAAATCAACAAGAGTAAATTTATCTTCGGAATTAACGAGCGAGGAACGAAGACAACAAAATAATTGTCGATAGAATTGAGTCTCTTTCTATCATGTTTTTTAGCAACTCGTTCATTATCTGCAGCTCTTGATGTGCGAACGTTGTTCTAACGCAGATGGAATTTCCTTCCTTATCTATAGGTGATGGATAACCAGATAAGAATTATGGCGGTTCTGGATGAGGCTTCGGCATTATGCTAGAAGCGTGAAATTTCTGTCAATTATGTAATCTAAACACTTGTTTCGACGGTATATCCGATCTAAAAGAATCATCACTGTCCTCGTAAACAAAGGCCTAAAGATGGTGTCGATAGCCTTGGAGGAGTACGAGCTAATGAAAGACTCAAAATACAGAGTGTGAGTATTTTTTAACTGTCATACTTTTTTATTTTTATAGTATCGTTACCCGATACGGATCACGTAGTGTGGATACAGAAAGCAAAAACTATATGTCATTTGATAAGCTGGAATGAGTCAGAAAGTAAACGATGCTACACCTGAATTTTATATATGGAAACGCGAGTGAGGAGGAAATAACGTTAAAAAATTCACACATATCCTTATAATGTTGCCGCAACGTGGTCGGACCTGAGGTGTCTGATAACGTTTCACGCGGAACCAGATTACGCCACGTTTATCTTTTCCTTATGTACACACATACCACATGTACAAAATAAAGAATTAGAAAATGTATGACGGAAAATGCACCGTCTTATCTCAACCTGTGCTGGCACATGAGACATAAACACGGTTTTGATACAAAACTTGCTCGATTCTTATCTTCATATTCCATATTTCAGCTATGTATCCGCGGTGGATAAGGCTCTCAAGAATTTTGAGTACACCAGCGAATGGGCAGACCTTATTTCTGCGCTTGGAAAACTCAACAAAGTTCTTCTTAGTCATATGAAATTTCCCGTTATACCGAGAAGGATTAAAATATCAAAACGACTGGCCCAGTGCATGCATCCAGCCCTGCCTTCGGGGGTGCATCTCAAGGCCCTGGAAACATATGATATTATATTCAAATGCATGGGGACTAACAGACTCAGTCATGAACTGTTCATATACAGCGCTGGTAAGCCCGACGGATATCCTCTCCGCAATCAATTCTCTTTGTCCGTTTATCCCAAAACTTCTGACCTCCGTTCATCGTTTCGGTGCGATATTACTAATCTGAGTTATATCCTCCATTGACTTGGTGTACGTGTAGTATGAATATGCCAGATTCATAAATTCTCTTCTACGAAATACAATATTATTCTAACTTTTTCGGGACTCTCCCATCTCTTCGTTCAGGGCTCTTTCCACTACTGGGACATGCAGCTATGAATGTGCGTCCGTCATTGTTGACGGTTTATGAGACACACTTCGTGCCTCTAGGGGAGAGACTCCGACCAGGGCTCAGTGGTTTTCTGAGCGGGGTTTTACCAGGTCTTGAGGAAGGATCTGACCACTTTGATAGGTGAATCCCATTGAGTCACGTATCGTATAAACTAGGTTTCGAACAGTGTAAACACTTGCGATGTTTATCTTAGAATTTAATCACCCAGCTTCTCTATCCGTTTCTAGAACGAATTGTCTCCTGGAAAAAGTTTGCGAAGGCGTTTCGCCCGAACACTTTTACGCCTGCCTGTGGGACTGTCTGGCGTCAAACTCTGGAATTCGCCTACCTGCGATATCCTTTGTGCTGGCACATTTTAACAGAAAATTGACCATGGAAGATCAGTTATATATCATGGGTACAAACATTGATATCATGGTGAGAATATTTTGCGTAAATGATTTTTGGTGAATCGCTAAGTGTTATTTTTCAAAATTCCTCCACTAATACCCCATGTTCGTTAGAAATTTTTTTTCGTCAACAGTATCACCTTTTACCATTTTTGTAACAGGTCGCAGCTTTAAGTGCCGGAGTTCAAGATAGTTCCGTATTAGTACAAAGAAGTGCGCTTGATTTATTGTTGGTAGGCTTTCCCGTTCATAACAGCCAATTAATTCGAGAAGATATGGTATTACTACTAACAGCTGCGTTAGTAACTATATTAAGGAGGGACATGAGTCTGAACAGGTATTACTTACTGAAAACTCCGCTCTTTACCTCTCCTTCTTTTCTAACAGTCGACGATAACCACCCACCTAATTTCAGACGATTGTTCGCCTGGCTCTTGGGAACGGAGGTGAACATGTCGATTTTAAAGAAAAGGATCGACCCCGTGGCTGCGGAAGCTTCTGCCACATACTTTGATATCTATTCAAAAGACATGCTCATTCAAGCCATAAAATCTACGCTCAGAACCGTCTGCAAAGAGACTCCGCAGGACTTGAAACCCTACAGGATTTTAGTTTCTTTATTAGATAAGCCAGATATTGGTCCTGTAATCCTGGACGATATCCTTTACGAAGTGTTTAGGTGTGTTATAGACTTTTTAAGGAGACATAAATCCCCCATAATCGGTGTGATAACGGATAAATCTATTTTCAGAACACTCTACAACGCGTGTAAGCAGTCTGATAAGCCGGTAAAGTCGAACGAAGTTGTCAAATCGGCAAATCTTTTATTCACGACGCTGGAGCCGTCCTACGTTTGGGTACACTGCGGGTATTTGTTCGAAAAGGCCTGCATTGCCAGGGTGAAGAGCCAGAGGGAGAGTGAGGATAACGGAGTGAATGCGGTCGGGAGTGGAATGCCTAATCTCCTGGAGGTTTGCATTTTAACGGAGTTTCTGTTGGACACAGTCTCGTTGGATGCCTTCATGGACACGCCGTCCGAGCATCTGCCAGGACTTTTTTATCAAGTTATCAACCAGCTCTCCTATCACACGGACGTATTATCGTCCAAAGAAGTATCCAAGAGTCTTGATTTGTGCGCTAAAATTTTATCCAGAGTACAACCGACGGTCGCTAATCCTCACACGGATAAAATAGACCCGGAACCAAAGCCTGAAGTAACGTTTAATTCCGGTTTGCCAGCCACCCCGATTTCCGATAGCTCGCTGACTCCCGTGCCTCTGGAGAAGAGCCAGTCCGATAGCAAGTTGAACAAAACTGATTTGCTGAACAACTTGGCAGTCGATAAAACTCCGAGTCCTAGACGGAGAGCGAACTCCGGAGGCAGTGGCAAGAAGAGTGACAAGAAATCGAAGAAGAAGGGAAGCAAGAGTACCTCAAAGCTGAGCGATAGCTACACCATTCAGGCGGACGGCAGTAACATCTCCGTTATCGTGAGCGAAGACGCCAAGCCCATCGCTCGGAACAAGAGTATGGACAATCTGAAGATCGATTACTCCGATACGAACGGATCTTCGCCCGCGCAGAGCGAAACTCTGACGCCGAAGAGCTCATCCAGAAAAAGTTTTGTCGGTTCTAACGGCTCATTGAACAGAGGTCCGTCGCCTGCTTTACAAGCCCAGAATTCAATGCTGGAAAAATGTCTGAGAGAATACGAAGTATTCTACGTGAAATTAGTCAGCAGCAGAGTACTGGCTAAGGACAAAACTGTGAACGAAATGTTCGACGATTTGGTGATAGTATCTCCGAGGGAGAGTTTCAACGAGAGAACCAGACGCCTCGAAAGCTTGTTGACCTCTAGACTCAGCTTGGAGGACTCGGGTTTCTTCAATTTCGAAACGCCATTGCCGGCAGAGACCACGTTTTTGGATTTTTTGCACCCGAAAAACGAGTCGATCAAACGATCCGAGTGGGAAGAGGCAATGAAAATAGCTTCTAGTCTGCTGGTGGAATTATCAACGTTCCCCACTTACTGTCTTCCGGGAGATGGGATGATATTGGAGGAGGAACCGACGGGACAAGTCGTACTTCCAGACTGGTTAAAAGTCTTGGTAGTTTGCGCCTGTTGCCTTGGCAGGCAGCCTTCGTTGCAACTAACCAGCATGGCGACGTTATTGGATTTAATCGCGTTACTTAAAGCGCAGAGAGACGTGAAACCTCATCCCCAAAGCGGAGAGGGAGTGACGACTGTGGTGATGGTGCCTCTGCTGAAAGAATGGCATATCAATATTTTAGAACAGCATACCAACGTCTTTCAAGTGAGTTGAATCGACTTCCGGCCTCTGTTGTCTCATTGAGGAAAATACATTAACATTGTTTCATATTCAAGGTATTGGCTCATTCTTTGTGGCATCACCTCGGCGAACTACCTGCCCATGAGTACAGAATGCGATGCGTCGAACTTCTGCACGAGCTACATCACGCGCTTCATAATTCCTGCGACGCTGTCGAAGACGTTATCGGATCTGCCCTGACTTGCGATAATTTAGAAAAAAGGGTCGAAGGATTTAGCAGATTCGCTACCCTCTGGCATTTGGGAAGAGAAGTCGAAACTAATCCCAGATTGAGGGGATGCATGAGGACTTTCGATAAGTGAGGCGAACCTCTTGTCTTTTAATCTTGGAATATGAATACTAATACTATTTCCGAACACAATCTGCTTTGTAATTTCAGGTCTTTGTTGAAGATGCTTGATAATCTTCAGCTGGCTTACAACTCGCCGCTGAAACTACACGCGCAATCTTGGCTGCTTCATTCTTTGCTGCGAGGGGACATTTCCCGCATCGTAGATCCGGTTTTGACGATGTTATTGGACCCGTCTACGTGCAGAATGAGCGTACTTCACGTCAGCATACAGCACAGTAACACTGTGTTGACTAAAAACGACGTGGTGGAAGAAAAGTCGGAGTCTCACGACGACTTTGAGGGCGCTGCTAAGATTTACGCGATCAGTTCCGTAGATGGAAACGTTATCTATCACGTTAGCGATTCTACGGACGATTCAAAGTTGAAGAAAGGTAGCAAGAAAATGAAATTGATCAATCCTGTTAAGGCGAAAAGAATATTTGCCGTTACGACTCTGGCCAACGGGGACAAAGGGAGTCACTTTATAACGGAGAAAAATCAATTCATGAAAGAATTGGAAGTCCCGCCGAGCATTTCTGGAAATCATAATATTTCTGTTTTCGTTAATCCATTGTCGATAAACTGTAGCACGAATTCAAACGATTCGTTGACGGAAGACGAGTCTTCGCAGAGTGTTAAAAAATCAAATATTACTACAGAGCTGTTGAAGAACGCTACGAGATTTAAAAAGAAGGAATTTGACAAAGGGTCTACGGCGAGTCTGGACGAGAGTTTATTCGATTCTGCTAATTCTAGCTTGAAAGTAAAAGAAAAGAACGACATGAAAAAAGTCAACGGGGACGTCGGTTCATCCTTGGATTCTATAACGAACAGTTTCGACTCCAGCAGTCCCGAAATAACAAACAAAACCCAAAAACCTAAGAGAGGAATGAGCACTTCGAGCGGCTCTAAGGAAATCGCTGGCACAATTATGACCGGCAGATATCACAGTACAAACGAATTTTCGACTAGCTACGAGACTCACGACATTCCCGGGAGCTTCGAGGCCACAGCCGAAGTACCGAGTTGGACGATGGGAGACGAAGAGTGTGAATTAGAGTTGAGCACTACGGCGGAAGAGTATTTTAGCAATTCAAGCGGAGCTAGCATCGTCGAGGAAATACTCAACGAAGTTATTGACAAAGTGATGCTGCAGTGCGAAGTCGTCGAGCCTATTAAACATGTGAGTATTAACGTTTCTTGGGTAAATTGATTAGAAGGACCGACGTCTATCTCGAATTCTCTTCACAGACCGACGAAGCTGTTCAACTGGACACAGGTACCCGACGAGCCTCTGGAGTCGGGGTTCACAATCTTCATTCTCACATGCTGCTTTATTGCGGAGTTTATGACTCCACGAGAACACTCTACGCTTTACGCACTTTGAGAAATGAACTATTGACAAACACAAGAATGTTCTTATGCTCGGCGGCAACGACTGGCATCGCAAATACTACGAAAAGCACGGCGTTACTCAATCTATTAGCCAGGCATAGAAAAAGTGTTTTTGGACGAAATTTTCACGGCGATATAGCGAGCAGCGAATTTGTCGCTGCATATCGGAGCAGCATGTACCTAGAAGTTCTGATTAGTGTTTCCTTATACTTTGCGAGAAGCTATTATCCTAATTTGGGACAGATGAGACTGACCCAGGAAGAGATATCGGGGAACAGACAGGTGATTCTATTCAACCGATCGATATCATTGGTTGTTTCAGACCTTGCAATACTGAAACTTTAATGTTTTTGACACAGGTTCAATTGGCGAGCGCAGAACTCCTCATGCTTATTTTCTCCGAGCTGATCGCTATCGTTAGGGACTCGGGAAAAGGATTCAGCTGTTACATTGTAGATTTATTAGCCAAGTGTAAAGTCCAAAAGGTCGCGCTCCACTGCTTGGTGTCCAGCGTACTGAATATGAAAAACGCTCAGAAGGAGAATGAAGACATCTTCACCTTCACAGAAGAAATAGTCTTGTTCAACGATCCCGTGACCGAGGGCGACGTGAACAAGTGTAAATACAGAGCTAGCGATCATACCGAAGCCTTCCAAATACAGTTACTGAGGTTCGTGAACAATCTGCTACCGAATATTTTGTATTTGTAATAAATAATTAACAATAAACCCTTCAAATCACAGGTTGCTTCTCGCGCTCATCATGCTCGAGCATCAGTGCGGCGTTCAAAAGGGCGAAGATACTCTGCCAACTTTACAAACTCCTTCAACCCCGACTAGATCAACACCTAATTTGACTGGCAACACGCTAAAATATTTACCGGGAGCAGCTATACCTCAGCAACCAATGTTTTTAGCGAGCATATTGAGTGCGCTGCAGTTGGTAAGCGTCGGACGAATTAAAAAAACGTTCTTCGAAGCTAATTCTTGCGTTGTTTTTATTTTCTTTTACAGGACCATATGAGGCATCTGCACCAGCACTGGACCACCCTGGTCACATCTAGTCTTCCATTTATGGGATCTTCTCTGACGCAAATTGTGACTAGCGTTATTCATCAGCTTTGTTACAATATCGAGCATCTTGCCTCTTACTATGTCAACGAGGAAGCGACTTTCACCTTCAAATTGAAAGATATAACTACCGTTGAATGCTGTCTGCCGGCAGATTACACGGTCACGCATCTGGAAGCTTTGACCTTCTTACTTCACTACTGTCTACTCGATAACTCCCAGCAAGTTGGATACTCGTTCAACCAACCACTCAGCGGAACAGTTCAGACAGGAATCCCGGGAGCTAATCCTGGACAAATATTCAACAATCTGATTCACGTCTTCATGCCTAGTCCACTCTCCCCTGTGAGTGGAAAGGAATACAGATTTTTTTTTTTTTTTTTTTTTTGTATATCGACATCGTTATTCAATCATTTTTAAACTATTTTCTCAGGAAATTGCTGGAGGAAAGGAAAAGGGAGCGTTGAGCGAACAACACATGCACGCTAGGAGAACGGCTTTGAGTCATTTACCGAGAATAATCGCATCTCTTTCGTCCCTGTGGCAGGCGGTGTTAGCCACCAAAGACAAGTCAGTTTTATATCCGTTATTGTGTAGAGAAGATGATAAAATTCCATCATTCAAGACCTATACTGATTTACATTTGTTTTTTCAACAGCGAACAGGCGAGCTGCGTCGTCGGTAGCCCCAGGGTGGTGAAGCATCAGCTACTCGAACTTTTATCTCCAATTTCATTTCACCACGGCGTTAACTTTTTGGCCGCAGTCGCGGTCGCTTGGCACGAAAGGAGGCAACCATCCGCGTCTTTGAAGAAGGTGGGAAATTCTATCTCGAGAGAATTGATATTGATGAATGTTGAATTTCTGATCCATAAAATTTGTCCGTTTCAGGTATTACCCGAAGCCTGCCCAAACCAGCAAGTGATGGTCCACCTAGTCAGCGCGATTCGCGTCATGCCAATCGACACGTTGGTCCAAACTGTGCATCAGGTGGTGAAATCTCCGCCGCCGATACACGGTGTAAAATCAGATTTTTCATTGGAAGTATCGGTCTTGGAATTACTCTATATTTACATGCAGAGTAATACTTCGCAATCTCTCGTCGAATCTTGGGCCTCTTTGCTCGGACTGCTCAAAGACAGTCTCTCCCTCACTGCTCCTGCTCAATTTCTGCTATTAGCCATACTCAACGAGTACATACAGAAATGTCCGCTCATGCAAGAGAAAAAAGATATCCGCGACCTGCAAGATATCACCGCCAAGGTGTGTGTCTCGACGTTTTCCCATTATACTCTGCTCAAAGCTCTGAATCACACTGTATACATTTTCGTCATTTCAGTTGGTCGAATCTTGTTCCCAAATAGCAGGAGCTTGTTTAGAACAGACAACTTGGCTGAGGCGGAACTTAGCCGTGCGAGAAGACGTGCTCGAGGTTGCCGATGGAGTTTCCGAAGGTAATTTGAACAAGAATTACCCGAAATTACAGTGTTTAGAATTTTATTCGAATGTATTGAACAAACTATTTCACGAATTTCAGTCACCCCTGGTACGCCACCCAACACAGCGTACAGCGTTCAGGCGCAGGGTGTGTTGGCTGAAATCTTGGCACCTCTCCTGGACGTTAGCTACGGATCTCAGGAGAAAGAGCGCGTGGTCACGCTGTTGACTAATCTGATGTACAACGTGACGCCGTATCTGAAGAATCATTCGTGAGTTCGTCGTTTGTACAGATTTAGAATTTTATACAAAGAGTTTGTTGACCTTGACGGAGATGGTTCATTGTTTCAGTACGAGAAATATCGCCTCGTTCACTGCCTGTTCGCAATTATTGAGCTCCCTGTCAGGATACCAGTACACGAGAAAAGCGTGGCGCAAAGATGTTCTCGACCTTTTGCTAGATCCTGCGCTGTTCCAAATGACTCCGGGTTGTCTACCGTATTGGAGAACAGTGATTGACAATTTAATGACGCATGACAACACTACTTTTAGGGATTTAATGAGTACGTTGAATACTTCTTTGAGATTCTACCAACATTTGACGTCATGGATCTATTTTTACAGATAGAGTATCAATGGCACAAAGCAGTGGAATCAGCATATTCTCTTCTAAGGAACAAGAATACGAACAAAGAGCCCAATTACTGAAAAGATTGGCCTTCGTTATTCTTTGCAGTGAAATGGATCAATATCACAAGTATATGCCTGAGATTCAAGGTAACGAATATGTTTCACTTGTTGTTGTGAACTTAAAACGTAAAACCAACCGAGTTCTGTTTTTTCCAGAACGTCTGGCGGACAGTTTGAGACTGCCGCAGGTCATTCCGTCTATCCAAGCGCAAGTTTTCCTCTGCTTTCGAGTACTTTTACTGAGAATATCGCCCCATCACGCCACATCTTTGTGGCCAGTTATCGTCAGTGAATTGGTTCAAGTATTTTTACACATAGAACAAGAGTTGAATACGGACAGTGAGGAGTTTAGGTGAGTGATTATTTTCCATTACTGTTTGCATTATATGCATTATAACAATATATTTTTATCTCACGATCTTCATGCACACCCAATAAAAATTTCAGTCGCTAGCCATCAGGTGATAGAGAACATTATTCACCTCAAATTTCTTTATTAAGATTGTATCATAATAATAATATCAACAATTTCTGGTATTATATATCAAAATCTGTGTATTGATTATAAGTCGATGGCTCAATGGGATTGAGACGAACTAATAATGCATTTGGGTTGTAAATAACAAATTTGTGCTTCTGTGAATGTTGGGAACTTATTTATATGCTTAAATCGAGTGTCTTTGCACTGTTCAAATTCAGTGTGAATGTTCAGGATCTGATGCAGTTTAGATTCTAGTATTTGCTCTTTTCACTACGGTTGTTGCTTTTTTTATATAAAAAATCTCTGACTATGTATCGTTGAAAATATGATTGTACGCTTTTTTTTCAACATCATTTCTGAAAGTATATATTTATGGAATAGTGATCGAGGTGCTCCGATACTCTGAATTAAAAATTGAACATGTCCAAGCGTTGATTTTATTAACATTAGGTATCCGGTGTTTCCTAACAATACATATTCCACACTAACAAGAATGATTCCTAATGACGTGATGTTTTTCGCTCTGTTTTGGCATCCGTGATTTGGTTGGATTTTTTGGTGCCGCAATGAATTTGGTTGGTTGGTGGTTGGGTCAACAGTCGACAAAACAGGTAATTAGATTCAACTATGAATGAAACCTAATTATTATCAATTCATCGATTCAGCGATAATCGATACGATGAACTAGACTCGTCACTCATTCCGATACCCCAAAAAATGTGAAGTCATTCGTCTTCAACGCACACAGAAATGACTTGTAACATTCTACCTTTATCTTCATCTAAATTTTCGGTGGTATTATATCAGACAATAATTCATTGGATATTGGTATAACGTTTAACTTAGTATGGGATTATTCAATGTTTGGGTTTCTTATTATCATAAACGTTACGTCGTTGCTATTATTGTATCGTCTTTATTGTGTATCAGCTCCGTATCGTAGACACTGTATCAAACTGAAGTGTTAGACATCCACAAACTATGTGTTCGCATAAATCAAAAACTAATTTTCTTTTATTACCCTTTTCATCGCAGTTCTCACATCAGACTCTTATCCGCGTTGGACTCGTCATGGGCGGTCAATGCTAGCAACGGTCTCCAAGCTCACGGACATCCCCATTGGCTTCAACTTCAATTGGCTACCGCTAAACTATTAGATTTGGCATTGCTGTTACCTGCCCACAGACTTCCACAGTTTCAAATGTTCGTATTATGGCGAATTCATTACACTAATTACAACGAACAAAAGTTGATTTATGATTTCAATTCAAGGTACCGATGGGCCTTTGTGGGCGATGCAGCATCAGGAAACACCGAAAGCATCGAACGTCCAACAGATTTTGTTCCTCATATCACCAGAATCGCTAGACTTATGGACAATAAGGTACGTGTATAGAATCAATAAATGATTCAATTGTCACAAAAAGCGTCTCTCAAGCTTCTTCATTTCGGTTTTTATTAGTTTCGATGTTAGAGTAACAAAGTTTTGAAAAAACATATGTTAGACGATATAAAAATCAGAATTCAGTAATTAGGACAGTTTTCTGGAGGCACGCATTGCTGTATATTCTCGTCAAAGACAAATTCTTCTCTGCATTGACACCCGCTCTCGCACGGCTTGTAGCAGTCAACCTCGTTTGGGCTAGAGCACGTGAATTGGCAGACGCAGTTGGCAAAGACGGACCAATTGTCACACATTCTATCGGATATTCTACCCCCCATGTAGTCCAATTCCTCGTAGTCGTAACCGGGTATTCGATGCTTCGTGTATTGATAAGTCTTTGCGGGTACTTTCGACCACTTGGGCGTTTCATGAGGTGGTTTAATCGCATCGTCATTCCCGAGGATAAAACCTATCTCATCGTTGATAGAGTATAGATCATCCTGCGACACCGTCTCTCCGTAGTCGTTTATCATGTAAAAGTCATCTTGGACTGGTGCCACTTCCTCCATGGACTGTTTTCGCATCGATACTTTTGGGAGTAATTCTCCGTAAGGTCCATAGTCCTCGTAATCCGAGTCATCCACGTATTCTGGAACTCGGAAATTTGCCGTTAGGTCTATGGATCCGTGAGACAAACTTGATAGTATTGAATTAAAGTAGAAAAAAGTCGTCTGAGGTATTGTTTTATCCTTGTGTAATTATTAATCGTTGCATATTCGCTAACAGTATCCGTTTTATTTGCATCAATTAATATCAAGTAGACCGAATTAAGCTTAGTTAAGCCATTGTGGTCCTGTCCATTAGCCGCGTCATGACACCCATTTATTACGAGTTTCATTTTTACTGAATGATTGTATCATATTTTATTGCCACCTTGAACAATTATGTAATGCATTTGAAAACTTAACGACAAAAAGGATTCGTATCAACGTGCATAGAGTCGAATTGTGATTCAAATTCTTGTCGTTGAACGGCTTTCTTTTGCATCTTTAATGAAAAATGAAATTCACGTTGCTGTTTTCCGGGATTATGCAGAATTATTCAGCCTTTCTATAGCAAAGCTGAATCATAATCAATTTAATTCTCATTGAAAAACGAAGTCATCATGTTTGCAAATAATCGAGGATTTTGAATATTGTGATAAATTGTTCGCTTTAATTATGACAGTCTTTCCAATAGAGAATGCACAATTTTTTTGTATTGAAACTAGGATGGTTCTAAACGGGATTTAAAAAACAAATCAAACTTGATATTTTATTATCAAAGTTTTTATCGTATCTAATGCAGTATGAAATGGATATTTATCATCACTTACGAGCGGTAGTTGAGAAAGTTAGGCATGCCATAAGCATAAACACTTGTTTCGGTCCGCTCATTCTGCCGGTTAATTCAGCACTGGCTAAGTTGCCTTCTGTATGAATTTTCACTCTAATTCAATACGCGTGGAACAATGGTTTTAGAGGCATTCTAGAAGTGAAATTATTTATACAAAATTGTCCATTTTAATCTTTATTCTCTCCCACGAGTAGCTTTCTGACCAGTCGTCTTTTATCCTGGGGTTTATAAATAAAATTTCCTTTAACTAAATCTGGAACCGTTCCAATATACAGTTGAAATAAAATAGCCCCTCTGCTGGCTTGTCTTCCAATACATAGTATGCGATACGTTTTTCCGATAAGAGCAACAGCTTCTTGTTGTTCGATTGCTAGAATTTCTTTGTATTAGGTTTGTATTTCGAACCAGTTTTTAATTTGATATATTTTGATTACAGTTTGAAGGAGAAGTTGCTCCGTTGACCTCGCCGCCTGGCGAACTCCTCCTGACATCGAATAACATTCGTTCGCTGCAAGATTTGCACTCGTTTTTTACCGCACTTAGTCGTAGAACGACCGATTCAGATGCAACGTTGAACATCAATCAATTAGAAGCTGTGATCGAACAAGACTTCCTTGAAAAAATGCCATCTGTTCCGTCTAGATAGTAAAAACTGAACCGAGTTCAATATTCAAGCTTTATTTTCAAAATAGGACTTATATTTTTCAAGTTATATGAAGTAACAAGAGAGTTTAATTTTTCATCGAATTACTTTTCGTTCTTCATCGACGTCAATATGCAGTGAAAACAAATTAAAAAAATATATATATATATATAAATATATTAGAATAACACAAGAATTTCTATGCCGTATGGTTTTCACAAAGCTGACAACTGGAAGAGAATATTAATACGTTCTTCTTTTCGTCTCCGCGACAAAAATGAAATATCATTTATAAATATTACGAGGGGGATAAAATCCATCTGTTAGTAACTCTAATGTGAATAATTTTTTTTTTTTATTATCTTGCATGTGTTTGTGCTCTCTTTACTAACGGTTGGTGCAAACAGGTCTTTATTTATGTTCTCAACGTCCGAATCATAGACAGTTTTAACTTTGCTTCATCGTCGATCACCCTGATCCTAATCTCTGTGTAACCGGTACAAGTGAAATCGAGACTTATTGAAATAGAAAATACATATTTACGTACCTAATTCTATAAAATTTGTTTTCTTAGATAAGCGATGTTTAATGTTCCATACTATTACCAAGTAGATAGTTGTTTGATAGCGAGGAAAAAAAATGTTGAAAATTTTACGAAAAATGTTAAACTTTTTTTATGTTTATGAAGATAATACAATTTTAGATAAAAATATTCATTTATTGTGTGTTATGCTTGATGAATCATCGACAATTATTTAGACGGGGTCAGCGATGGTGAATATTTATTTATCACGGTGTACCTCAATAATTTTCTAGCTTGCTATCGCTGATTCCGTCCACTGTAATATTATTTATAACGATAACGAGAGACAGCAAGTAACTTATCTGCTGATTTATTGCTAGAATAGTTGAATACATAGTTTTTCGCTTTTTTGTTCGATTAGTTTTGATTATCGAAGCTTAGGCTTGCCTCCTCATTCGGTTGTGAGTAGTTACGCGAGTACTTGGTGTTTCATGGTGGCTTTTTCATTCTAATACAATTGAAAATGAGAGAATATTAAATTGCTATACTTTCGAAACACTTTGTGCAGTTGAGTAGAATATAAACAAACTAATTACATACAATGAAAATCTATCCTATCTCGCTGAAGATTTTATATTTATAAACAAACGGGTATCTTGTTATTTTTGATGTTACCAATACATAAAATAATTTTGAAATACCACAAAAGTCATGGAGCTGATTCGTATCCGATATGAAAGGAACATGATTTTTATGTGAGAGTTAATTTTTTTTATACGAGGTGTAGTCGTAATTTTAGTAAGTATTATAATGATACTGTGTTCTTAATCGTTTATCAATCACCCTTATTATATCCCAAGTTGACATAGTTTCTTGTTAATTTATCAATTAATATTTATCGTCCATCTCCTTAGATTTATTGCTTCGTCAACGCGAGGGAAAAAAGAGTATTAAAAAAATTGTGACTCCGGCTGTTTGGAAAATGTTATTAATTGGTGATGATGAAAATATTTTTGTACTTCAACGGAGATTTCGGAGCTATTGTAAGAGAATAGAAATGGCTTTTAGGCACGTAACGTGATAAATGATTAGCGTAGGATGTTGATCTGACAAGTAATGAGTTTTTTAGCTTCAATGGTTGTTTTTTTTTCCACGCTGAAAATTACTTGGACAGTATTTTACATTCGGTGTTGAATGATATGAGTTATGAATATTTTCATTGTTAGCTTCGAATCTAGCGAGATATTTTATTCCTTAGTTGATATTTTAAATAGTGAAGATTCTTGCTTCGTCACATTAATTCAATACCGACGTTATCCGATACAATTACGACCCGGCGATACGAACGAAGCTGTTCCTATATATTTCTACATGTATCTTTACGAAAGTTGACTAAAGCTTTGGAAACCTGAAATATTTTCTCAAAGAAACAGTTTTCACATTTGTGTTCACCACATAATATTTGCTTGTTAAGATTTTATTAAAGTTTATGACATGAAATTATTATTATTATTGTAATTGTAGTCTGTTCGTTTTTTTCTTAGGTATTGTAATCTAGTCTATACTATTTTGATTCGAATTTGAAATTATTTTATTTTCAACGAAGCGTAGTATAATATAATAATAGAATATAGATAAATTAAATTCTATTTCATATACAAAAACAAAATCTATTTAAAACACTAATCACTTGACTAGGGTATAAAACGAAACGAGAAACAAAAATTGATCTAATTATTGTTGAATATGAGGTAATAAATATTATAATCAATTATTATAATAAGTTCAATTATAATGCCATGGAGATGTTTATGTCCTTCCAAATATACATACACAAATGTGAAATATTATTATATATATACATGAAAAAAACAATCGATATTTATATTCGCTGTTCCATCTGCACACAAACTGAATACATCTCTTTTTCTTGTTGTGACGAATCTGCAATAGGTAAACCACCAAATTACTCTGTCGATAGAAAATCCTGAAGCAGGCAACCGTACGTACGTCCCATAAGAATTAGCACGTGCCGTACGTACGGTTGCCTGCTTCAGGCGCACCGAGTGGCCCGCACAGAGAGAAACTCACGGTATGTATGTGACTGAAATCGGGATATCACGACACACTCTGTCGATAACATGGACTATAATTTAGTTTTGAATTCAAATTTGAAAATTAAACAATGATTAAATGCAAAAGCCCTCGGCACACGGTGCGATTTTTCGTGCTTTTTCGCTGCTAGCAATGGCTTGCTTACTTGTTTAATATGTATTTTTGAAGGGCACGCAAGAAAACAAGCAAGCAAATAGCAACAAAAAAAGCACCGTGTGCATGGAGTGGGAGACATGTCTCCCCACATTCTTCAGGCCTGCCATCTAACGGAATTGTTTCGAATACGCAAACTTATCGGTCAGATTTTGTTTTGTTTTTGCGCAGTTTCTACTCCATCGATGAAATAGATTAAAAAAGAATAGAGTAGAAATAATCACGGACGTATGAAATAATACACACAACAGGTTGAGTTCCTAATTCGTTTTACATTCTCTATAATTGCGAGTTATTTTACAAATTGACTATAAAAAAATCATCGTTAAATAGAAGTGTATTGTGACATTAGTGCGTATAATTGGACAGTAGAAACAAATAGCAATTGTCTGGACAAGAAAGCTTGCAGAATGGATATTTTGAAGGCAGAAATAATGAAGAAAAGGAAACAGATCGAAGATAGAAACATTCTAGTAAGTCGAAATTGAGTAACCAAAATTCCCGAGGATTTAAATGCGCTCTTAAACTGTAACAAAATCCGATCCTAACCTATTATTTATTGACGTTTGACTGTGTTTCCATCAGGAAAAGAACAAGAAATATTTTCGTCGCGGTGAACTAGCTGCCAAAGAACAAGAAGAATACTTCGAAAAATATGGCCACAAAAAAGACGCCGTTAAATCAGACATCAGCAATCACCCCGAGGATTCCGTCGCCGACAACGGCCAGGAACATCTCGCCCTCTCCAGACCCGAGGTCATAAGAAGATTGCGAGAACGGGGAGAGCCGATCCTCTTATACGGCGAATCGGAGCTCGAGGCGTTTCGAAGACTGAGAAAAAGAGAAATTCTTGAACCCGAAGTCAACAAGGTACGCAACGGAAGACAATTTATCGTACTTTCATCCGACTCCGACTAATTTTTCTTTATCCTCTCCTCAGGGATTTAGAAACGACTTTCAAGAAGCCATGGAACAAGTCGATCAGGCGTATCTTGACGAAATATTGGAGTCATCCAAGCCCCAGGACCGGGAGGGCAAAGGCGACGTCCACGTTCCGGACGAGGGAGTCACCTACGAGGATATACAGAAGATGTCCGCGAGGCTGAACCGGAAGGACAGGGATTACGACATGAACGTCATAACGCAGTTTTTACAGTTCCTCGTAAAGATGTGGGGAAATCAATTGAACAGCAGAATCGCTACGGACAAGAATGGGACGAGGGGGAAAATGGCCAGCGCCACTTACGCGCAGACTAGGGAATACCTGAAACCCCTACTCAGGAAATTGAAGAACAAATCATTGCCCGAAGATATCACAGACAGTCTGACAGAGATCGTTAAACACCTTCTCGAGAGGAATTATATACTTGTAAGTGTCTTAAATTTGTGGAGGCGCGGAGTTCGTGGCTAATCTTTGGTTCATTGATTGCAGGCTAGTGACGCGTATCTCCAAATGGCGATCGGCAATTCTCCTTGGCCCATTGGTGTCACTATGGTCGGTATTCACGCTCGTACGGGTAGAGAAAAAATCTTCTCCAAGAACGTCGCTCACGTTATGAACGACGAAACTCAACGGAAATACATCCAGGCACTGAAGAGGCTCATGACTAAGTGCCAAGAGTATTATCCAACCGATCCCTCTCGTTGCGTAGAATACGCAAAACCTAATTGAGAGGGAAGAAAGATTGAGATTTGATTCCATTTCTTCTTATTTTTCACGTTATCGATTCGTTTTGGAATATAATAACGGTTATCATAGCTTCGGTAGATGAAGTGGAAATTTTTTTGAACGATCGTATGGGAATCATGGATAGTTGCATGTAAATATTGTGAAGAAACTCAGTATAGGTAAATAAATGATTATCTGTTTGATAATACGATAATATCGAAATAACTGATCCAATTTGCTTTCTTGTGTTTTGTTTTCGTTCCATTTGATAGTATCTTGAGATTCTTTTCTGGCTATTGCTGTATGAATTGGAAAAAGATTTCTAACTTTTTTGGTCAAAATTCGTTCACCAAATACAGATTTGACTATCAACTTTCTGAAATTATCTTCCTCTTCGGATACAAACCACTATTGTAACTTTTTAATTATTAGTTTTATTTATAATTAGGTATTTAGGAAAAAGCAGGTATATAAATTTCTGTATAAAATAAAACCAACTAATTTGATAATTTATCAACCATTTTCTTCAATTAAATTTCAATTTCCCCGAGTTTGTAATGCTTATAGCGGTAAATACATTACGAGTATAAACTTGAGTCTGTATTCATTCGGATTAAAACGTTATCGATCATCGTCAGGAAAAGTTAATTCCCCCGAGAGTCTTTGAATCCTGTGAAGATCAATCCACTCTCTTACTCTGATTGATAATTCTGAAAAGTCAGTAAATTATTTGGCAAAAGTGTTTCATTTGCCAGCAATTTCTTCTGATCTCTTAACGCCTTCTTCGACCGCTTCCATGAGCGCCGATCTGTGAACAAATCAAGTATCGTAGAACATTATTATCTACAATTTATGCATCGCTTCCTCAATGAGAGTACACACCTGATTCCGTAGCGCTCTAAAGCATGCAGTCCACCGATCGTAGTCCCACCGGGTGAACAGACTTGGTCTTTCAATTCTCCCGGATGCTTTCCAGTTTCCAAAACCATCTTTGCAGATCCACACATCGTTTGGGCGGCTAATTTAATTGCCAGATCTCTGGGAACTCCCATTTTTACAACACCATCAGCCAGCGCCTCAATCATTATGTACATCTGATCAATGAAAAACGCTGTTTATCAAGTTTCTCACAAAGTTGACTCAATTTAAACAACATTTCGTAGACCAAACTCCAAAACAGTTTTTCGATTTCAATACTAACGTAGGCCGGACCGCATCCCACAAGCGCACCGGCAGCATTGAGCTGAGATTCGGGAACTACGTCACAGGTCCCAATTTCAGACATGATAGTTTCCACTGTGGCTAAATCCTTCTCCGTTACACTGCAATCGCCGCTCAATACTGATGAAGGAAACATTATTGCATTTACTAGACAGGCGCAGCGTAGCAAGTTGTAACTGATAAGATGACTTGCCTGTACAACCCGAGCCAACTAGCAACGGAGTGTTCAAAGTTGATCGAATAATTCTGGCACCAGGTACGACGGGGAGAATCACCTGGAAATATATTATTTTCGCTTTAGAAGCCAAGATCGATGAAACGGGGTTTGAATATTCGAATATGAGCATGTTTCAAATTATTTTATCGATTGTACCTTCTTCAAAACCGATAAAGGGACACCGGCGAGCGTGGAAACAAATAATTTGTCTTCTACCGGGCCCGGTAAGGTGTTTCTTATACCAGTAACAGCCGCTTTCAACACGTTCGTTTTCACGGACAGAAATATAATCTCACAGTTATCCACGACTATTCCATTTTCAGTCGTGACATTCGTTCCCCAGTCGAGCCACAGCCTTTGCATGGGTTCGTGAGGCTCCGATACGTGGATACAGAACGGTTTGACGATTCCTATTTGGATTTAGAAAAATAACGAAGGTGATGAAAAATACTCGCTGCGGAATGCAATGATACTCGTTCCGTATACTCACTGTTTTTCAATATTCCTTTGCCTATTGCTCGTGCGATGTTACCTCCGCCAATAAATCCGATACATCCTACCGCGTACCTCGATGCAAAACTACGCTTCGATGGATTCAAAAGATTTGCTGTAAGTTCATAGATTTCGAATTATTTTTACGATTCTTTTAGTCTTATATTCCAATCAATACACAGACGGCTTAGTGTGAATTAAAAATTTAATGAAGAGAGTGTTATACTAGTTTCCAATGTAACAATTTTTTAATATATTAAACAGGTTTATAATACCATTCTTGCTTGTTCGATATCCTCCCAGACTTCTACAATACTGGTAACAGAGACTCCTGATGATTACACTCGAAGACATAGTAGCGATGAAACTACTAAGCACCAGTTTATAGCTATAACTCAATATCAGCAACAATTATTGTTGAAAGGCAAAAAAAAAACGAAATATCTGATAAAACTGTATAGTAAAAACTACAATTGATTCGCTACTGTCGAGTGCCTTTCAATTGAGTAATTAGTAAAAGAGTTACAAACGTTATCGAGCGATATTTTATTTGAAGTAGCCGCGCTCCATCGAATGCACGTTTTCCTCGTTTAGTATATTCGCGTCAACTGGAAAGACTGCTGCTGAGTGTTCTGGTTTCGTTGGATCCTATGTATGCTGTATTTATCAATTTACAAATAGAGGTATTTGTTTGTCTCTCATTATTGCAGCTCAGGTCGGAAATTTACCGAAATGCGATGTAGGGATCCGCCAATCCGCGCAATCGCCGCTGGGAATCCCCGCGCGCACGTGCTACTCTTCAAATTTTCGGACGTATGTAGACAACAATGTGAATCGTGTGCATTGGATGGGGCGGACTTTGGCCCATATTCCACACTATGTCTACCTACACGATCGGGTGGAAAATTTCCTAATGAATCTTATAGCTATCGCTCGTTGACAATGACTAATGCCAGGATTACTAGACAATGAAGTACAACAACAACCCGAATTACCCAAATGAACAAGAATAAAGCCAAACCCATGTGTAACAGGGTATTTAGGAGAAGAAAAATCAAATTTTGGAAAATAACTGATCCACGCTGTTTGAGTCTTATCTTTTCATAGAATTAATAAAAATTACAAAATTACTCTGCCTCAAAAATAAATAAGAAATTTCAAAGATTTCAAAGAACATGTTTAATATGCTTATTTGATTTCAGTAAATAATTGTACGTGTAAAATA
Source organism: Euura lappo (assembly GCA_018257835.1). Lineage (NCBI taxonomy): Eukaryota > Metazoa > Arthropoda > Insecta > Hymenoptera > Tenthredinidae > Euura > Euura lappo. The sequence goes on from JAEUYN010001435.1 coordinate 309,590, forward strand.
AGGAGAATGTAAACCTTAAAGCCTGAATGAATAAATAATATCAATGACACGTTGAAATATGCTGATAATTCCATTTATTAGTCTCTTGGTACGTTTATACATTTACAGAGTATAAAATTTCAGTTTTTTTTTTTCAATCGTTTATAGCTACGAGATACAGTGAAATCTCATTTATACGATTCACACTCTTGTCAGGATTTCTCGTTTATGAGTAACATTTTTCAGTCTCGGTAGTAAATTTGCACTACCTAGGTATGTCACTTCAACATCATTCGAACTCCTAGGTATACGTAATTCTGCCATACCCCATGAAAAGCGTATAAATGAGGTTTCACGGTATACGTTTCAACTTGTACATACAACATAATTTCAACTTCTGAGTAAAATAAACTGAAATCACTTTGTAGCTGTTCAGCAGACATTCTCGTTTATTGTCTTCGCGATGATCACTTATACATCACATATACATTGAAGAAAAAGAAGACATTTTGTAAGTTATTATTTATGTGCTGAAGATAGTTCATTAGATCTCATTACAGCCGCTTCGATCGCGTTCATCAGGGACGCTCTGAAACAGTAAAATAAACACAGCAGTTCAAAATTGGGTGCTTTTCAAAAACGTGGGTTTCCAATTTCTCTCCGGTTCGGAGTCGATTCCACTGAATCATTCAAGTTGATTGAATATTTTTACCTCACACCGCCTCGTTCCAAGGCATGAATTCCTGTAATCGTTGTTCCACCTGGGGAGCATACTTCGTCTTTCAACTGACCAGGATGCCGTCCCGTTTCCAGTACCATTTTTCCAGCTCCGATCAGCGTCTGGGCTGCAAATCTCGTCGCCATTACGCGCGGGACTCCAATCTTTACCGCCCCATCAGCAAGGGCTTCGATCATCAGGTACGCCTGCGTGCATGACAAAAAAATATTCAAGTCTCTCATAGATCTAGAATACTTCGTGATTCAGCACTTCATTATCGGTTATACCTATAGGTAGAGTTAGACACTATTTGTTACGAGTTACTACAACGAACAGTTGAATTAAGAAGAAAGAAGGCGAGAATGAACATCAGTGCGACATACATATGCGGGACCGGAGCCTGATAATGCGCCAATCGCATTAATCTGAGATTCGGATACAAGTTCGCTGAGGCCAAGACTCGAGAATAACTGGTCAGCCAGACTTTCGTCGTACGGGTGTTCTTGCTTTGAACAGTAAACTGTAAGAAATATAAATTCACTTTATTATTTCAATCTCCTGAAAAGAAAATGTTTCCCAGCTGCGTAGTGCGAAGATCCACCATGCCAATTTATTTTTCACTTCGTCTGGAGTAAAACTCGCTAAGGACTTCAGGGAATTCGAAGTTATTACGAAATATTAGAACCGTTGCACAGAATTAAACAGTACAGAGCTCAAAATAGTATTTCGATGGTTATTAATGCCTGTTTCGAGGACATAAAAAATATTTGGAGAGTTGGATGGTACGAATACTTCTACAATTCGAACCATACGAATTCACTCACTGGTAATTCCGTCGCCGACCATCATGGGCGTGCTTGGCATCGCCCTTATCACTCTCGGCATGATTAAGAGAGGAACAGCTTCCAATTTCTGAGAAAAAAAGATGTTCAACATTGACAGGAAAACTCGGTTGCTTGATTCTTTTCCTGAGTTCTAGTTCACTTACAGACTGAAGAACATCCATGGTGACCCCGACGAGTACAGATATGAATAATCTATATTGCGCCTGCCGTGTAATTTTTGTCTCCCTAATACCTTGCAAGGCATCGTCCAACATTTGAGGCTTCATCGCTAGAAATATTACTTCGCCATTACTAATAACTTCTCCGCTATCCAGTGTTGTATGAGCCCCCAACTCCTTCCATTGATCGAACGATCTTTCAGTTCTTCCCGATACCCAGACGTTATCAGCTTTTAGTAAACCTGTTGGAATTCGTTCATAATTAACACGTGATGTTATTCATATGTTCTAGGAATTATGTTGACCCAGACTTCTTCAATGATACAACGATTCATGTCTTTCATCACGATATTATACTTGCCAGATAATTTCCACAAGTCTATCTTGGGGATAGTTATCGACCAGTTTATAAACTGTAACTGTAATTAGTGTCTTAATTAAATAGCCGACAGAAGTAGACATACAGAATCACCTATCTTTCGTTCCAAGAATACTTTTTCCCTCAATAATCGAATCTTAGAAGTATTTGTTGGAAATTCAAGCTTTTTATTCATAGCGTTTATATAATCTTAGTTCAGTTGTTCAATAAATGTAATTCGGAGTTCTCTCCGTTGTGTCGTGTCGCCTTATTTATCCTTGCCTTCAAATAAATCATATCTCGAGCTTCATTCAAATTCATTACTGCTTTTCTTTCATTTCTCTATCTACGTATATTATTATTACTATTTTTTTGTATTATTCCTAGAGGATGGAGGGTTGAATCAACGTTACTTAAATGACTAAAGTCCAATCTAAATTTCCATCCAGTAATTTTGTTTATTTAGGTCGTAAGTGTCAATACGATAAGAGTAGCAAAGAGACTACGTTTCCTACTTTTATCGCAGAAGTATCAAAATGTTTTCTGAGACACAAGAACTACAATAATTGAAAAATTGTTACAAGGAATTTTACATTAGACTTTTGTGTAGCGATTTCAAGAATTAAAAAAAACCGATTTTGTGAAGAAAAAAGGACCGGCGGAGTCTATCCATAACCACTCATAGTACAATCTTATTATTCTACAGCTCGTGGGATATAATAAATAAGCAAATGGTGCAGATACCTTTCTTTATCAAGCCAGCCCCTATGGCAAAGGCCATATTTCCACATCCGATGAAGCCGACTTTGAGTTTGGACAGATCTCTAAGGGGAACACGTTCCTCCATGTTTTCTGTTCTTCGGTCTGAAATGGTTCACGTGGAGATCAGATCGAGAATCTGAATGAGAAAATTTGAACAATGAATGTGACAGCGAATAGCAGACGATAATTAACTCTTGTGACATTGTGACTTGACAGCTAATCACATGAACCTTTGTTATTTCGAGACTCTTGTGATTTGACACTTACCTTAAAATGAGATCAAAGTGTTTTTCGATTGAAAACAGATCGAAATATTCTCTATTGTTTACATAACCTATGCTCCTTCCCTATCGGTTCGGTGATAAGCACGCAGCGAATCGTGAAGCACTGTGGGGGAATTTGAAAAATGAATGAAACGAGCGCGAAGCGCGCGAAAGTTATTTATTCGATTTATTCAAATTGTTGATCCCTCGGAAATAAGATAACAAATAAAGAATGAAACTTCGCTCACGAAGAAATTTCGTCAAATATTCAAACAGTTAGTATATAAATATAATCATTTTTCATGTTTCAATCTCGAAGAATGTTGATTTCGCGCGGACTTGAAAGCTTCGCGCAAGCGCATAGGAGGCAACCAGTTGATGCAGATATTAATATAACCTCAAAATGTTGTGCAGCAGACAGTTGATCGTTTCAGTGGTAAAACACCGGTGTTTTAAACTCTGTGTACAAGCGAGCAGCGTAGCGTGTGGATACGTGGATAAATTTAACCCTACTTATAATTTAGGTAATTTTAACAATTACAATAACGAAATAACGAATCGTTGGGATAACCTAAAAGTTATAAAACGATTCAAATACAACAAAAAACAGTCTAAACAAGAGGTACGCAATAATCCGTTCATCTCCTTCTCACGATATAAATTAGTTGATAAAAAATAATCAACTATTTTTAATTCATTAACCTTTTCTTCGACGATGCAGGAAGATGAAGAAAGCGACGACGACGACGACGACGACCTAGACGACGTCTTGGAGGATAAAAACGCGGCTGTCTTAAAAATCAAAGTCAATTCCCTCAGGGTCGATCTTGTACTCAAGGCTGGACTGAATATCGCTAGGAAGTACGCTTCGCTTTGATACTACAATTCTAACATTCTAACATTCTAACGTGATCCATTATTCCCATTATGCCTTCCCATAATGTTTTGTTTTTATTGATCAACATTAGTCAACGAATTTTATAAACTTTCCTGTTCACAGTAAAGTGGAAACGGCATTCTACGAGAGCAAGATAAGAGTCAATGGCAGAAAAATACTGAAAAAAGGCGAACAGGTGAAGCTACTTCGATTTGCGAATAAAAGAACGTCGATATTTTGAAATAACAATATTCAGATGTATTTTTTACTCTTCATTTTCTCAGTCCAAGGAATTCATTTTCTTTGTATCGTTTCAGGTGCGAATCGGAGACGAGATTGATATCGTGCGTGGGACGAGTCCGGCGAACCCAGACTTCCTTGTGGTATCCCGTATACAATTATTGAGTGCTAAGGAAAACGAGGAGAACATAAGCATAAAAGTGACGAGAAACAAGGCTTTAGTTATAGAGAACTACAGCGATGCCTGGAAAGCGGGAAGTAGCCAAGGGGAAAACGATTGAGAGTGATACCCAGTTCAAACGGCATCGGAGTTTAGGAACTCCGTCGACAATAGTCAACTTGTACATAATTCAAATATGAAATAAAGCTAACTTAAGAAGAGGAGAAATTGAATTATTGCTTCGATACTTTTTGTTGATTTCGAATTTTTTATTATAAAAAGTATTGAAAAAATATATTTTCATAAGATTGCTAGCTTATACTCTATGCTTTTCATTTCATTGCGGATTTTTAGTTACAAAACAAGCATCTATATAATATCAATAATTACAATTACATCACGGTCTTGCCTCATCGAATTTTTGATACGTCTGATTCTAAGAATTCTTCCAGCATTCGTACAGACTGAAAAAAACAAAGACGAACAAAATTATCGATCAAAGTTAAACGACACTGTCGAAAAATTCTTTCGGTCAGTTTTCGGGTAAACTTACGTATGAAAGAGTGAGAATTTGTCTAGATGAAAGAGTGCGAAGGTCTTCCATGATTTTCGCAGCATCACACGATGATCTGATTTTCTGAAAAACGAAAACAGGCATAGCGAAGGATGAGCAACATATTTCTACGAATCCGTTAAATCCAGACAATAATCGAAACTGTAAGTTACCTGGAGAACAAAAGTCGCGTAATTCTCGTTGAGGAATGGTAGAAGCACGGCGGCTAGTTCAGGGTGGCGAGATTGAAAGCAGGTATCGATGATTGGCTTGAGGTCTAATTCCCGTGATACGGGACAGGAGTGCAGGAGACATATCGACGATAGACAATCGTCGAATTGTTCCTGAGAGAGCAGTGCGTCGGTTCTTCTGAATGAGTCCAAGATCAGGACCTCCCATCCTTGTATATACCCGTTACAGCCAACTGCGTGACTCACAGTTGATACTTTTGGTAAAAACTTTCCCAGCTCTTTGATCTGTACAAACATGGAAAATTTTCTAGAAAATCGTTGAGAGCAGATGAGCGAAAAACCCACCATATACATTTTCGCCATTTTGCTCAGGGTCCCATCCCACAGAGCGTAATTCTTCAATTCAAAGTCTACGCAGATTTGCAAAATGAGGACAAGCGCTTCTGGTAAGTTGGCGTGACCTCTGAACAACGCTTGCGCTAATTCGAGTTTTGAGGCGCTTTCGAATCTATGGACACTGAATGTGAATCCCAGTTTCTCCAACTCGCTCACATACCGCAGTGATTTCATGTATTGCCTGTTGGTGGACGAATTTTCACGATCAGTACAAGAAGAGGAACGTAAATCAAGGTTCATAGTTATGTTAACTGAATTACTTGATGCTTTGCAAGTCTCTTTTCGTCAGATCTTGCACCGTGGCAGAATCTGTGATAGACAAAAGCACGTGCAGAGCTCTAAATTGAATCCCAGGTCTGGACGAACTTTCGTGTTTCTCTCCAAATCCAATATTTATCAAATAATTTGCGGACATTGTTTTATCGCCCCATTCGAGTATGTAGCACGCCCTGTGACGAGGAGAAAAAGCCACTGTATTAACAACGTTGAGTAATTTTACGTCTCAAATCACCTCAAATTACCTCAGTAAATTATCATCGTCGGTACCATCGTCCTCGGTCCTATTCGACATGGCCGCAATATTGCAGCTGATGCTATCGTCCAATTTGCAGTTACCGTCGCTCGGCTGCAACCATTCCTCGAGCAATTCCAATCGGAGTTGTATCACATTCAGGGAGAATATCTTGCCCAGCAAATTCACTGCCGAATTAATATCAGGCCTGTGCTCCGTGGCTCCGCGGCTCCTCAGCACGATACTTTCATCCATGTACAACTCTCGCACCAGTCGTTCGGGAGAAATGGCCAATTGTAGATAACGACTGCTGCCTAGCCCATGCGTGTGTAAAATATGCTTGGCGGTAAGCTGTAGGTACTTGTACTTGATTTTCTGGCGAAAAAACGTAATTTCAAATTAATCTTGTTGTAAATAATGAAAATTCGACATTTTCGTTCAACGATTTTGATAAATTTGTCGATTTTTCAATATTTTGAAGTAAAAACAGCGTCGATCGCAAACGCAATAATTAATTATCGTCAATCTCAATGATTGCTGACATCAAACTTTCCGTTTTTCCGAATAATAATGTGAATTCACCTCAATCATTGCTTTGTCAGATTCGACCGATGCCTGAGCCCACTTTTGAGCAGAGGCATAGCATTCTTGGGCAGCAGCTGCTTGATCAGCGCCTGGGGGCGTATGATTAACGACATAGTAGAGCGCGGCAGTTCCATAATAGAGTGCTTCTTGGTCTGTCATGTGGTTTATGCACGCTTTAATGTCTTTGAGAAGGGCGGAATGTTTCGAATGAATTAGCCATTCGTTTAGATTCCTTTTTTGAAACTCCGGCGAAGACACCCAGACTTGATTGACGCTTTCTTTAATCGCCATTGTGCATATGAGGTGTGTATGTAACTTCAGAATCGGTGCAATTTCCATCCATTTTTCATAAGTCGATAGATTCAACTCCGGAGCTGAAATGTTCATCGCAATTTGTTGAGTGTTCATTACAGTGGAACGTGGATCTCAGGAATCATTGTATTTACTTATCAACTTCCATTGGTCAACTTTAGGCAGGAATGGAAGTCTCCACTTTGAAATTGGTGGGAGAGAATTATCCTCCGGGCAGATTAGGGACCACTCGTCATGTTCCATCTGCGTCGGTGACCTGGAACAAGAAGTTGTAGATATCAAATTTAATTTCATAGGCTTTTAATGCCAGTAGAAATACGAAATAGCTCACCCATATCTCACATAGTTCTGTAAAAAGCACAAGTGATCGAATCGGGTCTCATTTTTGATGTCCAGTATCTCCATAATTAGGAGGAAGACTTCATAGTGGTAAAAATTAATCTGCAACATAAAATTATCTGTGATAAATACAGAGAATATTCAATCCAACTAGAAATGAAGAATATGAACACACCTTTGACCATAAGGAAACGAGATGCTTCTGCATAGCAGATTTATCTTCGATGAGAGCAGCGACCTGCTTGCAGGTTTTATGCAACGCGGCAACCTCGTCTTGGTTGATTTTCAATTCTATAAACAAGAAAGACGAGAAATTTGTTCGTGAATTTCATTCTGTGTTTGAGAAGATTTTCATATCCACCTTTCTCGTTGTTTACAGTCACAATTTTTATGGTAGGATTCCATTGCTTCAACAATACGTCAAGATACAAGACGTAGCATTCGTCGATATCGAATTCAAAGTCTGTGCAGTACTCCTTCAGCAGTTCGATGAATCCGGATTTTTCCGAGCGCATCAATCTCTCCAAAATCGCCTGTTTACCTTCCGTGTGACTCGTCAATATTTCTGCATGGGAAATCATTTTCATTCGATTATTTTTTACCCTCAACTATCGTCATCGTCAAATTCTAATACTCTTCTTCTCCGGCGAGGTATTACCTTTCTGATTAATACCGTGCGCGCTCAGCTTCTTAGCCCAGTAATGACACGTTCGATAATATGTGAAATATTTCATGTGCGACTTGTTTTTCATCAAGTGACAGTACGCGTTGCCAAGATCCGAGACTGCACGCAGTCGCAGATAATCCGTCTGATACCTGTAGAAAATAACTGTATCAATGAACCTGGATAAGGAATGTGGAGCTGTAAACTCATCTCCTTACTTTTGGCAAGTCGATGTGAGCCACTTGAAGGCTTCTTGTTCCGACAAAGTAGAGAGACAAGACAAGCCAGATTGTAAATCGAATCTACGAGCGCTGATTATCTTTTGCAGCAGCATGTACAAGCAGCTATTTCGCACTTGTTCGATCACTGCAACAAGTTTCTCGTTCATCGTAGTGGAAGAACCGCAGGTGGATATCAAACTGTTCAAAATTTGAAGCAAAGGAAAGTCGTAGTTTTCTGATGGAATCGATTCAACTCTGGCTATCAAATCTGTGAGTTGATTGGAACGGGTCTCCTGAAACACGACTATTATTACTTCCTTCATTCACGAATGTCTTCAGACCTTGAAAACAGTCTTGATACTAACCAGCGCCGACGCTGCGTCCTCTTCGAGTCGTTCTTCACCTAGAAATTCAAATTTTTATCATCGAAGATACGAAATAACGACCTTAAGAATTTTTAATCACCTGTGCAGATCGAGGAAAACTTTGCAGCCTGTATGCAGAAGGGTAGGATGGTTTTACCACATCCCATAGCGGTGTCTGTGTAGATATTATATAGCCTCCACTTGACGGTATCGGCATTTAGCCCGTTGCTCATATCTGTTACACCTGTAGCTTCGGTCGTTGTTATTCTATGACTCAAATGACTCCAAACCGTGGTCAACAACGTCTGCGAAAGTTCTCCTAGAACATTAAAATGTTCGTAAAACGATGAGAAGTAGGTGAAACTAAAAAATACAACCACAAATCGACGTACCGACTGAACAATTATCCAGCGCGGATGCAGATACATCTTTCAGGCTGCCTAACGCTTCCAGTTCTCCATTTTTCAAATTGAATATACAAATCCTGCACAATCTCTTGACATAGGGACACTCCTCCGCTGGGATAGAACCAGTCCCTTGGATCCCTCTAGGACAACGTAGATTTGGATGATTAATAAGTTGTATGCGTTTCATTATTAATGATACTTACTGGATGTAACACTTGAGAATTTCTGAGTCACGTGAATTCTCGAGCAACAAGCAAACAGCTAATATACGTGGCCATTTCAGAAGATCTGCGATCCTCAGAGCTTTCTTATAGAGCAGAAAACTGGATAACTCTTTGTTGTGTGATTCTAGAAATTCAATGTGTCATCGGTTCAAGATTTCTTTTCAGATTTAGGATGCAATCTTCGAGGAGCAAAAAATATTTGTGTATCACCATTGCACAAGTTCTGGAGATGCATCTGCAGGATGGTCTCGGTACTACTCTGATATTCTATCAGAGTTAGATTGATGCCAAACTCTTTACGCAACAAGCAGATGGACTTTAGTTCCGATGCAGTTGCTAGAGTATCGTCCAACGGAGAATCTTCATCTCCTGAACTAGGCAGAAGAAGACTTTTCAACTTTGACTGCACTGTTCCCAAAAGTTCTGCGTAGTATTCCACAGTGTTGTTCATTTCCTGGAGAATAAATATTAGAAATTTGATAATGCCTTGCAGTAAATTGGGAAGGTTGATGGTGAAATCATTCCCTAGCAGAGGCCGTTACCTTGAAACCAAGACAAGTTCCTACGTAATGGATAATTTGTTTACAGCAGTATATTGCATCTTCGTCGGTCAGGTTTTTGATCACGGACATAGTTTGCCCAAGATCTCTGTGAATGGTAATTATTTAATTAGAAAGCAAAACAGTAGTTTGGATAATATTATTTCTTTTATAAGCGAAGAGTTTGAACATACCCTTTGTTCAAAAAGAAATTAACGCAGATCGAGAGAGCTCTGATTTTTAAAGAATGATTGCTTTTGGTGAGCTCGTATAAATCTTCCAACATTTCGTCGCGATTTTCTTTTATGATCCTCTTGATCAAGTTCTGAAAAACGAATTAATGCGTTATTGACACATCATTCCTGAACATGGGGTTGGACCAGAGTGAACGATATTATACTCACATCGGTAACGCCGACGTGCTGATAACCGTATTTTTTCAATATCAACTTCGTAGCGACTGAATTTCGTTCGGTGATTATTTCCAGAACCAGCGAATGCTTGACGGAAATGCAACTTTCCACTAATTCTTGCATGGTAGAACTCCACGGTACGGAAACTTTTCGCAGAGTGTCTAAAGTTTGTTGCAATCGACTCTGGAGAAAAGTAATTAAATTCAAATTGTTGTCTCCTTGATTAAACATGAAATTAATTGTAGAATGCTTCACCTCTACGTTGTATATGCATCCGATTACGCTGGATATTTTTTCCTCCCACGAGTCGGCCATCTGTTGCGTGAACCACCATCCTCTGGATTTTTTCAATAATTTCTGTTTCACAAAAAGTATGATCAGCAATCGGCAGAACTATCGGAGCAGGGGGAGAATTCTGTGATCAGGAACCAGGGTATCGTGTACCTGAATATAAAGTATCAGTATGTGATCATTCTGCAGCGAATGATTCAACATGTATTGATGCAAAAAGTTGTCCACGAAACTGGAGATCTCTTGAGCTCGTACTTCGTGCAGCAATAAATGCGCGACTTCCGTAGGCTGGCCCATATACGAATTAATTTTCACCACAAATCTAGAAACGATAAGTTTATATCAGCCTGCGATTATTCCGAGTGTTAAATCCTACGCGAAATTCTATAAACCTGTAATTTTCTTTGAGATGCTGTAAGTCAGTCAACGCTTGAATAACAGCGGTCAGATGCTGCAGCGGCGAGTCTTCGGACTTGTATTGTTGTTGTAGATGAAAAAACGATTGAGATTCTTCAAAGTTTAACAGCTTCATGAAACTCTTGCAGAAGTCGAGTCCGCTCTCTGGCCAATTGCTTTTATCGAAATTCTCAAAAGACTTTGCTCGCTTGTAGCCCCACGTAACTATCTCAGACAGTCCGTCAGGATAGATGGCCAAAAGAGAAGGGACGAAGTGATACAGCCAAGGCCATAAATCAGACTGGCGTATGCCGCCTGGAATCATCCCCAATATATCTCCAACAACTTCTGAGCTGACACGCGCCAACAGAGACGACGAGTGCCGCACCCATATCAGAGCTGCGACTTTCAGTTCACCCTGTAAATTAGGAAACGAGATTACAATTTAAAGGAGACTCGGTAGACCCAAATACTTGCGGAGACTCACATGCATGAGGTAATTCTTGCATTCGCTCAACAAATCTGACTTCGAAAACCTGATCCACTCAGTGATACCTTCGTTTATAGATTCGGCGTTATTTTCCCTGGTTCTGCATATCATTTCATGAGTTTCGATTCTGTACAAAGTGCTGTTGAGATTCGATAGGTGAGTGGCTATCAACTCGTCGTTGGTTTTCTGAAAAATAATCCCACATTTTGCTCATTCAGCATGACGACGTAACTTTCAATACATCTTATTCCGTTATTGAATCACCTCTGCATCTTTGATCAGTCTCTCCCGAGCGTAAGAAATGAGTCGTTTAGTCTGTTCTAGATCAGACGTGACCGTGTTGTGACAATACCCGAAAACAAGTTCGGCGTTTTTTATATTGTCAAGCGTTTCTATCAGCTCGTCGATTCTCTTTATTACGTCGCTCTCAGCGGTCGAAAAACTGATCTGTTTAGATAGCGAAGAAGCCTTTGCGCAGTAAATTATATCCGTACTCAGATGAAACTGTTTGGCAAATATTTTGGCCTCGTCATATTTACCGCGCCTCAACAGTCTCTGCAATCTACATTCTGGCAAATTCTCTTCTATCGCTTTTATTTTCACAGTGTCTATCGCGTCCAGAGTTTCGCCTGCGCCCTCGAGGAACACTATCTCGTCTATCGATCTACCGCCTTGATCGACCAAATAGGTGGTCGTGGCGACTCTTAGATTGAACCTGACCTGAAAGTCTGAAAGAAGGTTTATCGAAGCATGTAGAACGAGTTGTTTCGGTGTGCATGCAACAGGTTCGATAATTATTCGGTGATGATTAACTACCAGGAAAAGAAACGAGCTGTATGAAAGTGGTGAAGCTACTCTCTTCTGGTTTCAAGAGGACCAGAATCTGGGTCGGACCGTCGACTTCGTCTTCGACGATTACCATATCGGTTGCAGGTCCATCCCAGACTTTTCTTGCAAGGAGTGTCGCTGCGCAGACCAAGTTCAACGCTCCGTCCGTTCGCAAGCATAAATAATAGCTGAAAGAAGAGTGAAATAGTTTTGCGGAGATGAGAACGAATTTTATCGATCACTCGGTATTTTTACCTGCTGTTTTTCAAGTATTGCACTTTTCTGTATCTGTAGGGCAACTTGCTCAATGAACAGAGCTGCCTGTTTGGCCAAACGTAAATTTCTCTGCCAATCATTACAACGGACTGTTGCTGGTGTAAAGAATAAAGAAGAACCGCGGAGGTCACCTAAAGTTTGCAACGAAAAAAGAAATATGATCTAGAATCATTGCTTCCAGTATTTTTGCAACAGACTGAATGAAGAATTTGAATTTTTTAAATGAAATTCTCAAAATAAATCTGAAAAATAAAAGAAAATAACGTTGAATTACTTCTTGCGCACGATGTTGGGTCTCTAACAAATGGCATTGAACGTCCTGTGTAAGATTTCCAAGCTCTTTAGCATCCTCAACGTCGAGCACAGCATCCATAACTTTTTGGTCGAATCCAGATACCCTGAGAGAAAATTATGATAGCACGCTAGACTTTTATTTCACCTTCTATCGCTTGACTGGGGTGAATATCAGCCCCAAACGTATCTTGTTTGTAATTTTGATCATAAAACAATAATGGGAATCGTGAGAGAATAAATCGGTCGAAATTTCGATCGGGAAGAGCAGAGTTAAATTCAGCAGAAACACAATTTTTCAGGCATCATTTCGGGTAGAAATTCACCTCAGTCTAGCTTTCTGGAATTAGAATGTCGAGTTAGAGCCTCCAAAAGCGGCTATTTATACAGTTTCAAAAGAAAAAGTTGAGAATTTTTCTCTTGATCGATAATTCAGTTACTCGACGAACCCGAAAATTCGTCCTCTTGATGTGACGAGCAATAGATCCGAGGCATCGTCACGTTCCTCTTGATTTACGAATACTTTCACTATAACTTCGCCGGAACTGTCGTATCGCTGTGTAACGTTCCTGAAGTAGACAAAAAAACATATAAAAAAACATCGAGAATATCTACTTTTTTTATGTCCTTTTTATCATATTTTGGCTATTCTGGCTTCAATTTTGTGGGTTTAAAATCACCTTTGAAAGACGACTCGTCCTCCCGCCTCAAGATTCAAACAGTACAGACTCCCGTTGGTCAAAGTGACGAAAAGGTAATACAAATTCCTCGACAAACAGTGGGACGTTATCTGAGAATTGAACCCGATGCATAGTCTTATTTCTCGGCACGATTGGTCGGCGAATACTGTGATCGATTTGTCTATCGTAACGCAGAGTGTGGATTCGTGGATCGATGCAAATACCGTCGGGTTCTTGACGACCTGCAGAAATCAGAGTAGACATAAGGAGAGGATCAGGGTCTACGTTAAACCTGCGGAGGCGAGGCGAACTTTATTGCGACTTTTTGATTCACCGCGCTTCGCTTTTTTTATCCACAGTACGCAGACCTTCGATGGTCTCCTAGAGTTCGGAATTTGAGATTATTGACAAGGTGGGATACAGACCTCGCCGTCTGCTTGGATGGTGGCGAGGGTAGCGGTCTCGTAAACAGAGTCATGGCTCTCAGCCACGGTCCGGGCTCCGAAATTCACGGTTTCCTCCTCTGCGTCAAATCCTGATAAAACTTTATTCCATAGTGCCATTATTTTGTTCGGAAGAACAGTATTTCACTGTTATACACCTGACGAATTGCACTAAACTTCAACAATCACTCGACACACCGGAGTATCTGAGCATCGCGGGGACAGCAGAAGACCGTTGTTGTTTCAAGTTTGAATTTTGACAACACAGATAGTAAAGACCGTGAAGTAGGAATAAATTTGCTCAGTAACTACGATCCGTTGTGAAAATATCTTATGGACAAAAACTCGAGATCGTAGGAGGAATCGGGGTCTTCGACCAATCAGGAGCGTCTTTGGCCGGTCGCTGTCGCAGCGCGACACCGCGACAGCGAAAAACTGACCATGAGAACGCGCCCGGCAGCGACAGTGATCTCAGATTAGAGAGTAGCGAATAGGAAATACAATTTTAAGAAACTGTGATGAAAGCGGGAGCTTTTTTAAAAGACACACACGCTAAAGACTTTTAGATACACGGAGTGCGTGACGTCACGCGTGATGACGATTGGCCAATCAAAGTGCTGTCCTCCCATAGGTCATTGCATATGACGCGTAACGCGACGCGCTCTGTGTAAACTGAGCCTTAAGCCACTGTGATACCATTGGTCCCTTCCTTCAGGTCCGACCAATCATGTCGCTATGTGTCTTGTTGAAAAGCTCCCAGTGGTTACTGTAAAAACAGACACACTCAGGCACACAGCGACATGATTGGTCCGATATGAGGGAAGGGACCAATGGTAAAGCTTGGCTCTTGTTGGAGTCAATCGTGTCGTCATCGGCCAATCAACCTGTGTGACATGACGCGCGGAATTCAAACATTTTTATGAAAACTGTATTTATTTCAATTTCGAAAATCAACCTTGGACAGGTTCAACGAGCTTTTCATAAGTCCTATTCTCCGTACTATCGGATAGTAAGATTTAAAAAATCACCCAAGTTCCCTTTTTGAGAGACGATTGCATACTTAGGCACGTAAATAAATGAGCTATTGTCTTTGCTACGAGATTGACTGAAAAATAATTCAATTTATCGTGTGATATGAAGGCAGAATAATTAACTCAAATTTCTAATTTTTTAGTCAATTTTTCAGCATCTTATAACTTAGATGTTTTCTGTACGTTCATCTTTGTAGCCTCATCCAAAACAATTTGACCGTAGAGCTTGAGATTCTCTGCAATATCAGCACGATTGAGGAGATTGCTGATTAGGAATACTGCAGCAGCCCAATGAGCGTTGTTCAAAAGTAAATATGATTTACACAACTCCAGTATCCTGTAAAGTGTGATTAAATGAATTCTCTTTTTTTTTGGGAGTATGAATTAACAATAAGTAAAAGTCGAATGAACTCTTCATACGAATTAGTGATTGTCCCCTCAGACTTGACATCGTTCGAAGTTTTAGAGACAATTGTCAAGAAACTGTTGAGGAATTTTCGCGTCTCTAACGTTAGAACAGCAGTTGGATCTTGTTTCTCGAGCCTAAGAAACACGGAGACGAGATCGTTCGCCTGAAAAGAGGTAATCGAATTCCTCTAGGTAAAAGATGGAGTTTACACCGATAGATTTAGATTGTTATTAAGTTTATATTTCCCCGTTGACTTCACCTTGCTAGGAAGATAAGAGGCAACTTTCTTTATCGTCATGAAAGACATGACTATGAAAATGTATTTGAAAACGTCGTGTTTCACGTTCTCTAAGAAACTCTCATCTCTGGTAATATTCAACATCGGCTTGAGAATATCGTTTAGATGAGGAGCTAACAGGTAAAATTCATCCCGATACTTGGAAAGTATGAAAGTGAATCGTTCTCTGTTCTTTGCAATCCAAGACGGCGTCAGCTCTGAATTTTTCAACATTTCGACTAGTGTGCTCACTGTGTGGATAGCTTCGATCGATGTGTATCCAGAGGCCATGCTTGAAGGTCGGGGTCATCCTTGAGCACCATTTTAGTTCTACTATTGTAGCACAGTGTATGAGTGGAAGCACGAGTTTCTAATTGATCGATAGTTAATAGTTCCTTTGTCGGTATGTCAGCAAATTTCATAGCGTTATCAGCTAGTAGCACCGGTGCACAGTTGATAACGCTGTTCGAAAGTTGATAAGAAACGCGTATGATTCATCGAACATGCATGAGTGGAACGAAAAGAACAGCAGTACTGCAAGCATGTAATGATTCACGGTACCGAGTTGAACATGCTACACTATGCTAGTGCGCACTCGTGAAAATACCTAGTTGAAGTCGACAACTCTTTCGAAAACGATTTTAGGAAAGTTTCACGTGATCTAGATCAAGTGAATGATTGTTTTCCACGATTTAACTTCGTGGATTGAATAGAGAAAATTGTTCTAGGATTCAGCATTCAAAAAACAATGTCTAATAATCTGAATAAAGTCAATGGTCCATTATCCGATATATAATTCCGTCGTAAATGCTTGCGTTGTTCAATTTTGCCAGTATAAACTAGTTTTCCAGTTCCAGAGTGAACATTATCAGGCTATGATAACTATGCCGCTAGTTTAAAACTATTTTACATATGGTACACAATAGTGGTCTTCGTTCTTCGATTACTCGTTTCATACATTTGGTAATTCAGTACTGCCTTCTTTGTGAGAAAACCGTTTCACATGGTCTGTTGATCTGGAATATAAATATAGGTAGTTTAATAAATTTCTATGCATCACTGAGATGGATACCGAACATACACACACTAGTGAATGATTAAAAATTACCGATAATTCTTTCCATCCGATAGATGAGGCATGTGCTCACAACATCATTGAATGCTGATGCCAGTCTTTGGCTGCATCTTTTCTTTTGTACTGGCCTCTGATACTTTCGGGCAGCGACTGATAGCAGTAAATTTATGCAGTAACAAATCTCCAGCAATACTTTCAGGGCGAACAAATAAACTCTTCTTTTACAGATATATAATCGTGATCCCCCAAAGGATTCGGAAATCGACGAAGCTGGTCACCTTCGGGTATGAAATGGGATGCTGTAGGCGAATCAGAGGGTCCACACTAGAATTATAATAACTTATTTGTTAAAATTGTCACAATAAATCAAACAATTGGAATCATCGGTTGAATATTGCTGCAGACAGTTAAGAAACAAGATTATCAGATTTTGGCTAAATTATTATTATTGGTGAATTTCCTCACCGGCTCAACAGCTTCAGAGTCATTGACCCCGAGTCTGTTCTGTAGAAACTTAACAACAGATTTAAGATCTGTTACACGTTTCTCTAGTCTCTGATTCTGTTGTCGTAACGCCTTCATTTTGTTCCTCATTTTCTTTATGTGATTACTCTGGACAGTCCAGCTCTTCGAAACTTCCAGCACGTCGTTATAATTCAGCCTCACATCTCCTGGGTATACTTGACGGACACGTTTCGGAAACGACGCCCGTTCGACCCTAAAAGCCAAATACTTGTACGTAGTATCGGAAGAAACGAAGATAATAAACGAACGAATGTGGGGTAAAAATATTCAAAGGCTCTATCACCTTTTATTCGACGATTCAGAGCTGCGTCTGTTCTTTTGGCTCTTGGTTTGAGAGGAGAAATCAGAGCTACTGCCTGCGACCGGAGGTGAAATTCCAGCAGAGGTTTTAACCAGCTCTGGATTACCTCTGTCCAGTCGAGCAGATTTCGGGCTCGTCGAAATCCGGAGAGGTTCTGCAGCGACTGACGTAGCAGCTAATATCTCAAGGCTCAAGTTGTGCGAAGAATCAGTTGTCTCAGGAGGCAGAGTCTCTTTGCTCTGGGATGGAACAGGTTTCGAGTCTTTGAGAGTCTGACTCGCTGTAGTCGCTATAACCGAACTGGGAGCATTTTTGTTCAGTGCTAATTGAGGCGGGGGTCCGTTTTTCGATTTCCTGAGAACAAATTCAAACTCTATCATAAAATCTTTTTCTTTCACTCCATGGAAAAGGAATACTCCAGTTTATAGACCCGCCGCCCACCTTTTGGTTCTGTCAAAGATCGTAGGAACGGTGTCCGGCATCAAATACCTCCGAATCTTATCCTTAGACATTTTGTAGACAAATTTATCCGGGGAAAAATGCTTGCTGCATAACATGCTCCCTTTAGCCGGAGTCCACTCGTCCCGCTGGACGGCCGCGAGCCATTTTTCTCTACGCTCTTTATTCGCGGGGAACCTGCAACAACGCCAGAGAATATTAAGACGGTGTAGATCGTAGATAATAACGAATTCCATCAAACCGTGAAAAGATGCGCGGAACCTCATGGAGGCAAACCAATCCGAAGTTTTTTCTGCTTTGCTTTACTTCGTTACGAGGCAATTCGCCTTGATTCCAGTTAACTACGGTATCTTATTACTCACCTGTGGAAAGTTACGTCCTCCGTGACACCGTACTGCTCACCGCAAGCCGAACAACTCACCACCATATCGTATCTGGTTTTATACCTGACTAAAATTCGCGATAATAGAGTGAAAAGTCTTTTGAGCACCTTGATGTTAGGAGAAAGAGACACTTTTGTATTTATTCGAATCTTTTAAGAGCTTTTTGGTTCTTCAACAACGTGTGTCGAATGTTTTTGTCATCTGTTTTCTTGCTTCTGCGTTCTACTGCCGCTTCTTTGTTAAACGAGCTTGTGGCCGCCATTTTTGTAGTCTAAATCGACATTGACGCGCGGGAGATTCAAATAGTGTTCAACTCTACGGAAGCCGGGTGGGGACATCAGATGCAGACTGTGTCAGTCGGTACGGTTGGTGTTCCGAAACGCTCATGAAAAATAAAAAATAAAAAAAATGGCGGATACGACCTTCTGGTTTTACCATTTTTTAAATTTTCCGCAAAAATTGTAATGAAAGAATGACGTATCCGCCCAACATACGACCTTTTGCATTTACATTTTTCGATCTCGTAATTTCAATTGATTTAATACGTTTTGAAAAAAAAAAATTATTGCACTGCAACACGTGCGAACTGCACGTGTACTGAAAAGGATATTTAAATTCTTCGATATTACTCTGATCTAACTACGTTCAGATAAGGATTTTATGTACTCTGATAGTAAAAATAACTGAGGCTGAAAAATAAATGCTGTTTTCGATTGGTATCAAAGATAAAAGGAGTTTGCATCGGGTCACAAGCGATATACCTAATAAACTTTTAGTCGTCAAGAAAGGCAAAATGTAGTCGCACAATCACTGACTGGAATGACTTGATTTCTCATCTACACTCACAAGGGGAGACCGCCTTAACCAGGAAACGGATTTGGACGAGTCTATATCCTATTTTAGTACTTCACTAGAAGTGTGATATAGTGAAGTGATACGATGCAACTCTCAGCCGTTTACGAGAAAAATTAGGAAGAAGAATTAGACGACGCCTATCTTTCATTCGCGTTCGCAGTCGTTCAGCGACGGCGCGTAGAATTGAATTTTTCTCAACTTTTTGAAGGAAAGAAACTGTGTTTTGAATATAAACAATGAATTTTCGCTTGAGATAAACTTATGTGTAATTTAATTTCTGTCAACAGAGGAAGACGAAAAAAAAGCCTCGGACGGGACTCGAACCCAGACCGCCCGCGTGTTATCTATAAACGCTAGCCGCTCGGCTACGCGCCTTTGCTGAACGACTGCGAACGCGAATGAAAGATAGGCGTCGTCGAATTCTTCTTCCTAATTTTTCTCGTAAACGGCTGAGAGTTGCATCGTATCACTTCACTATATCACACCTCTAGTGAAGTACTGAAATAGGATAAAGACTCATCAAAATCCGTTTCCCGGTTAAGGCAGTCTCCCCTTGTCAGGATCAACAACTTGATTTGTAGTGCTACAAATATTATAGATTATACTTTTCCATCATGTATAAATTATAGTTAAATATATTGGTATATACAATTTGAATATACCTGGTGATTTACCCTACGTCGAAAAAATTAGAGAAGCACATTCTTTGCGAAATTCTGAGAGTAAAAGTCTTTAGCGAAATTTCTGAGGAGCCTTCAGTTTTCGAGTGAGAGATTATTTAAGTGAACCAATTAAAGGCCAGATACAAGCTTTGAATGGTGCCAGGTTTCGTGTGTGCAATAATTGCATTTCGCATCCACTGCATTTAGCCTCCATCGAATTTCACCATGCCGTTTGGAGTTGAGAATCGCATTCGTGTTTCATCGCCTAAAATTATGCCGCCCAGATCTGAGGATCCCATCTGTGTTTCATTATCCTGATGGGAGTAGAGGAGCGGATTTGGGCTACGGCACATTTCACTATCCCTCTGGGAGAAGGGCATCGGATTTGGGCTACGGCACATTTCACTATCCCCCTGGGAGAAGGGCATCGGATTTGGGCTACGGCACATTTCACTATCCCTCTGGGAGAAGGGCATCGGATTTGGGCTACGGCACATTTCACTATCCCCCTGGGAGAAGGGCATCGGATTTGGGCTACGGCACATTTCACCATACCGCTGGGACAAGAGCAGCGGATTTGGGCTCCATCGGAATTCACCATACCGCTGGGACAAGAGCAGCGGATTTGGGCTCCATCGGAATTCACCATGCCGTTGGGAGAAGAGCAGCGGATTTGGGCTCCATCGGAATTCACCATGCCGCTGGGACAAGAGCAGCGGATTTGGGCTCCATCGGAATTCACCATACCGCTGAGACAAGAGCAGCGGATTTGGGCTCCATCGGAATTCACCATGCCGCTGGGACAAGAGCAGCGGATTTGGGCTCCATCGGAATTCACCATACCGCTGAGACAAGAGCAGCGGATTTGGGCTCCATCGGAATTCACCATACCGCTGAGACAAGAGCAGCGGATTTGGGCTCCATCGGAATTCACCATACCGCTGAGACAAGAGCAGCGGATTTGGGCTCCATCGGAATTCACCATGCCGCTGGGACAAGAGCAGCGGATTTGGGCTCCATCGGAATTCACCATGCCGCTGGGACAAGAGCAGCGGATTTGGGCTCCATCGGAATTCACCATACCGTTGGGACAAGAGCAGCGGATTTGGGCTCCATCGGAATTCACCATACCGCTGAGACAAGAGCAGCGGATTTGGGGCTCCATCGGAATTCACCATGCCGCTGGGACACGAGCAGCGGATTTGGGCTCCATCGGAATTCACCATACCGCTGAGACAAGAGCAGCGGATTTGGGCTCCATCGAATTCACCATGCCGCTGGGACAGAGCAGCGGATTTTGGGCTCCATCGAATTCACCATGCCGCTGGGACAAGGCAGCGGATTTGGGCTCCATCGGAATTCACCATACCGCTGAGACAAGAGCAGCGGATTTGGGCTCCATCGGGATTCACCATGCCGCTGGGACAAGAGCAGCGGATTTGGGCTCCATCGGAATTCACCATACCGCTGAGACAAGAGTAGCGGATTTGGGCTCCATCGGAATTCACCATGCCGCTGGGACAAGAGCAGCGGATTTGGGCTCCATCGGAATTCACCATACCGCTGAGACAAGAGTAGCGGATTTGGGCTCCATCGGAATTCACCATACCGCTGAGACAAGAGCAGCGGATTTGGGCTCCATCGGAATTCACCATGCCGCTGGGACAAGAGCAGCGGATTTGGGCTCCATCGGAATTCACCATACCGCTGAGACAAGAGTAGCGGATTTGGGCTCCATCGGAATTCACCATACCGCTGAGACAAGAGCAGCGGATTTGGGCTCCATCGGAATTCACCATGCCGCTGGGACAAGAGCAGCGGATTTGGGCTCCATCGGAATTCACCATACCGCTGAGACAAGAGCAGCGGATTTGGGCTCCACCGAAATTCACTATGCCGTTGGGAGTAGAGGAGCGGATTTGGGCTCCCCCGAAATTCACTATGCCGTTGGGAGTAGAGGAGCGGATTTGGGCTCCCCGAAATTCACTATGCCGTTGGGAGTAGAGGGCGGATTTGGGCTCCCGAAATTCACTGTGCCGTTGGGAGTGAAGGCGGATTTGGGCTCCCCGAAATTCACTATGCCGTTGGGAGTAGAGGGCAGTTTGGGCTCCACCGAAATTCACCGCCGTTGGGAGTAGAGGGCGGATTTGGGCTCCACCGAAATTCACTATGCCGTTGGGAGTAGGGCAGCGGATTGGGGCTCCACCGAAATTCACGATGCCGTCAGCGGATTTGGGCTCCCCGAAATTCACTATGCCGTTGGGAGTAGAGGAGCGGATTTGGGCTCCCCCGAAATTCACTATGCCGCTGGGAGTAGAGGAGCGGATTTGGGCTCCCCCGAAATTCACTATGCCGTTGGGAGTAGAGGAGCGGATTTGGGCTCCCCCGAAATTCACTATGCCGTTGGGAGAAGAGGAGCGGATTTGGGCTCCCCCGAAATTCACTATGCCGTTGGGAGTAGAGGAGCGGATTTGGGCTCCCCCGAAATTCACTATGCCGTTGGGAGTAGAGGAGCGGATTTGGGCTCCCCCGAAATTCACTGTGCCGTTGGGAGTAGAGGAGCGGATTTGGGCTCCACCGAAATTCACTGTGCCGCTGGGAGTAGAGGAGCGGATTTGGGCTCCCCCGAAATTCACTGTGCCGCTGGGCGTCAATATCCTTGTTGAAACAGAAAAAATCAGAATTAGTTGCATTACAATTACATTCGAATACCATGCCGCGAACTTAACCTGTTAACTCACCTTCGGCGCTTTGAAAAGAGTTTTGTTTTTTACTTTTCGTTTTTTATTAGCTGTAATCGCACTTCTACTCCCCGTGGTGCAACTTTTAACCGACTGACTATAATACTTCCTACCGGTGAATTATGGCATTTAACTTGCGTTTTGCGTGGGATTTGGTCGTGCAACCGACTGCCGCACGGTGAGGCATGTTGGTTACAAGACTACAAACGAAAAATAATAAACAATCTAGTTGAGTATGAATCTGTCGTACATTCTAACCTCTAAAATTATCAAAACATATTTGTGAGCACGTGGTTGGATTGATATCACTTTTCAATTCAACTGAACAGATTTATTACAACCCTTGTCACTTATGATTGCTGTTTGTTGTGAAATATCCACCCGAACCTGAAGACAAACAGTGTGTATACGGTGTATACGCCGTGGTATACGCGTACTATATCTATATAGATGTCACCTATCAAAATGGCTGACCGACGGATTCCCCTTCCGTCTTTTGGCACAGGCCCCGCAAGGTATTGCTCCGGCCATAAGTCCGTGTTTATACTCGTGTACAGTGAACAGTGAAAGAGTGAAAGTGTGTGTTAATATTTTGTTAAATTAGGACTTGCATCAATGTAACGATATTTTTATCATTAGCATTAGTATCACATAGATGTATGAGGTAAATCTAAGTTTTATGTACAAATATATTTCGTCAAACTGTTGCCTAAATTGATGTCAACATATTTTTAATGCCACTTATCTTGTCAATTGATCTTCAATGACGAATATTTGATACCCAAATCGTATGTGTGGACGTTCACCACAAGTTATTTCTATCCACAATAACACCAAATTATTTTGTGATAAAGGAATAGGATTCTACTTCATTATCCATTATCCTTCTTCTATTCTTTCTCCATAATGGCTTCGTTTATCCATTATCCATTATAATCCATCGTTTATCCATTATCCATTCAAGACTAGCTCGCACAGCTCAGAACCGTTTTTCTCTGAACCGTACATTTGAATCTGGCGCTACACTAGGAAAACAGAAGGGTGGGGGTACTATAGTTCAGATCTGACCTGCTTGAGGCGCTGAAAACTGTGTATGCAAAAATACATTGCGGCCTTATGGCAGCGTTCCCTCTATCTAATCCTCACGGGGAGTAAAAGTGCGATTAGGAGCTAATGAAAAACGAAAAGTAAAAAACAAAACTCTTTTCAAAGCGCCGAAGGTAAGTTAAGGTGAAACGAAAGTCACGTGACCTAGACGTGAGTGCGAGAGAGATAGCGCGATAGCCCACTTGGAATTTTCGAACGCCCTTTTTGCAGCCAAAACACATTCGATTGACGTGAAATTGATATCAGGGACGTAGAAAAACTTAATGAAGGGCATGACGCTCGTGGATTTTCGAAAATCGAGACGTAATTGCAGTTTTTAAACAATATTGTTCCGTAATCCAAGGAAGTGCTGCCTCTCTCCACGAGGGGCAGCACCACCTTAGGTTACAAACAATATTGTTACACAAAATTCTAAGTATATCTTTCGATTTTCGAAAATCCACGAGCGTTATGCCCTTCATTGAGTTTTTCTACGTCACTGATATCAATTTCACATCAATCGAATGTGTTTTGGCTGAGAAAATAGCGTTTGAAAATTCCAAGTGTAAATCATATCGAGGTCACGTGACTTTCATTTCACCTTAACAGGTTAAGTTCGGGGCATAGTATTCGGATACAATTGTAATGCAACTAATTCTGATTTTCTCTGTTTCATTAAGGTGTAACGCAAGCTGTTTCCGAGTGCGTCTCTCTCGCTCGCGCGGTGGGGCCTATGGCGCTATCTCTCTCGCACTCACGCACCTTTCATTTCCTCTTAACAAGGATATTATCGCCTTCGAGAAATGGAAGCAGGTCGCAGCCGCGAATAATTTTCCATTGTCAGACAAAAATCCACCAGAGTCGGACGAAAATACTGTTGAAGCTGAAATGGAGAATATCGTAACGTGGGATTCCGATACATTGGGTGAATCATATCGCACCATAAATCTCCCGAGCGACGAATGGGCTGCAGCTTCTAACGGAAGAAGCAGATTCACACGACTCACGTCGGTTCAAGATAAAGATAGCGTAAAGATTTAGAGAGAGGACTTCGAGTATATCACGGTATGAAGATGTAAATCTTACTGGATAGTCGGCCGGCCAATCTGCAGAGTGTACATCCCCCAAAGAGTGAAAGTGATCTGGCAGAATTTATGGACGTGGTCGCAAAGTTGAAAGTTTGTGTGACTGCGATCACTAAAAAAAAGTGAAGTGAAATGTGCCGTAGCCCAAATCCGATGCCCTTCTCCCAGGGGGATAGTGAATTTCGGTGGAGCCCAAATCCGCTCCTCTTCTCCAAGCGGCACAGTGAATTTCGGTGGAGCCCAAATCCGCTCCTCTTCTCCATGCGGCACAGTGAATTCCGATGGAGCCCAAATCCGCTGCCCTTCTCCATGCGGCACAGTGAATTCCGATGGAGCCCAAATCCGCTGCCCTTCTCCAAGCGGCACAGTGAATTTCGGTGGAGCCCAAATCCGCTGCCCTTCTCCAAGCGGCACAGTGAATTTCGATGGAGCCCAAATCCGCTGCCCTTCTCCAAGCGGCACAGTGAATTCCGATGGAGCCCAAATCCGCTGCCCTTCTCCAAGCGGCACAGTGAATTTCGGTGGAACCCAAATCCGCTGCCCTTCTCCAAAGCGGCACAGTGAATTTCGGGTGGAGCCCAAATCCGCTCCTCTTCTCCATGCGGCACAGTGAATTCCGATGGAGCCCAAATCCGCTGCCCTTCTCCGGCTGGCAGTGAATTCCCGATGGAGCCCAAATCCGCTGCCCTTCTCCAAGCGGCACAGTGAATTTCGGTGGAGCCCAAATCCGCTGCCCTTCTCCAAGCGGCACAGTGAATTTCGGTGGAGCCCAAATCCGCTGCCCTTCTCCAAGCGGCACAGTGAATTCCGATGAAGCCCAAATCCGCTCCTCTTCTCCCAGCGGCACAGTGAATTTCGGGGGAGCCCAAATCCGCTCCTCTACTCCCAACGGCATAGTGAATTTCGGGGGAGCCCAAATCCGCTCCTCTACTCCCAACGGCATAGTGAATTTCGGGGGAGCCCAAATCCGCTCCTCTTCTACCAGCGGCACAGTGAATTTCGGTGGAGCCCAAATCCGCTCCTCTACTCCCAACGGCATAGCGAATTTCGGGGGAGCCCAAATCCGCTCCTCTACTCCCAACGGCATAGTGAATTTCGGGGGAGCCCAAATCCGCTCCTCTACTCCCAACGGCATAGTGAATTTCGGGGGAGCCCAAATCCGCTCCTCTACTCCCAACGGCATAGTGAATTTCGGGGGAGCCCAAATCCGCTCCTCTTCTCTCAGCGGCACAGTGAATTTCGGTGGAGCCCAAATCCGATGCCCTTCTCCCAGGGGGATAGTGAAATGTGCCGTAGCCCAAATCCGATGCCCTTCTCCCAGCGGCACAGTGAAATATGCCGTATCCCAAATCCGATGCCCTTCTCCAAGCGGCACAGTGAAATATGCCGTAGCCCAAATCCGATGCCCTTCTCCCAGGGGGATAGTGAAATATGCCGTAGCCCAAATCCGATGCCCTTCTCCCAGGGGGATAGTGAAATGTGCCGTAGCCCAAATCCGATGCCCTTCTCCCAAGGGGATAGTGAAATGTGCCGTAGCCCAAATCCGATGCCCTTCTCCCAGTGGGATAGTGAAATGTGCCGTAGCCCAAATCCGATGCCCTTCTCCCAGGGGAATAGTGAAATGTGCCGTAGCCCAAATCCGGTCCTCTTCTCCCATCGGCATAGTGAAATGTGCCGTAGCCCAAATCCGATGCCCTTCTCCCATCGGCATAGTGAAATATGCCGTAGCCCAAATCCGATGCCCTTCTCCCAGGGGGATAGTGAAATGTGCCGTAGCCCAAATCCGATGCCCTTCTCCCAGGGGGATAGTGAAATGTGCCGTAGCCCAAATCCGATGCCCTTCTCCCAACGGCATAGTGAAATGTGCCGTAGCCCAAATCCGGTCCTCTTCTCCCAGGGGGATAGTGAAATGTGCCGTAGCCCAAATCCGGTCCTCTTCTCCCATCGGCATAGTGAAATGTGCCGTAGCCCAAATCCGATGCCCTTCTCCCAGGGGGATACTGAAATGTGCCGTAGCCCAAATCCGGTCCTTTTCTCCCATCGGCATAGTGAAATGTGCCGTAGCCCAAATCCGGTCCTCTTCTCCCATCGGCATAGTGAAATGTGCCGTAGCCCAAATCCGGTCCTCTTCTCCCAACGGCATAGTGAAATGTGTCGTAGCCCAAATCCGGTCCTCTTCTCCCAGGGGGATAGTGAAATGTGCCGTAGCCCAAATCCGATGCCCTTCTCCCAGGGGATAGTGAAATGTGCCGTAGCCCAAATCCGATGCCCTTCTCCCAACGGCATAGTGAAATGTGCCGTAGCCCAAATCCGGTCCTCTTCCCCCAGGGGGATAGTGAAATGTGTCGTAGCCCAAATCCGATGCCCTTCTCCCAGGGGGATAGTGAAATGTGCCGTAGCCCAAATCCGATGCCCTTCTCCCAGGGGGATAGTGAAAAATGCCGTAGCCCAAATCCGATGCCCTTCTCCCAGGGGGATAGTGAAATGTGCCGTAGCCCAAATCCGATGCCCTTCTCCCAGGGGGATAGTGAAATGTGCCGTAGCCCAAATCCGGTCCTCTTCTCCCATCGGCATAGTGAAATGTGCCGTAGCCCAAATCCGGTCCTCTTCTCCCATCGGCATAGTGAAATGTGCCGTAGCCCAAATCCGGTCCTCTTCTCCCAGGGGGATAGTGAAATGTGCCGTAGCCCAAATCCGGTCCTCTTCTCCCAGGGGATAGTGAAATGTGCCGTAGCCCAAATCCGGTCCTCTTCTCCCAGGGGATAGTGAAATGTGCCGTAGCCCAAATCCGGTCCTCTTCTCCCAGGGGGATAGTGAAATCTGCCGTAGCCCAAATCCGGTCCTCTTCTCCCAGGGGGATAGTGAAATGTGCCGTAGCCCAAATCCGATGCCCTTCTCCCAGGGGGATAGTGAAATGTGCCGTAGCCCAAATCCGGTCCCCTTCTCCCATCGGCATAGTGAAATGTGCCGTAGCCCAAATCCGGTCCTCTTCTCCCATCGGCATAGTGAAATGTGCCGTAGCCCAAATCCGATGCCCTTCTCCCAGGGGGATAGTGAAATGTGCCGTAGCCCAAATCCGATGCCCTTCTCCCATCGGCACAGTGAAATGTGCCGTAGCCCAAATCCGATGCCCTTCTCCCAGGGGGATAGTGAAATGTGCCGTAGCCCAAATCCGGTCCTCTTCTCCCATCGGCATAGTGAAATGTGCCGTAGCCCAAATCCGATCCTCTTCTGCCACCGGCATAGTGTAATTAGTAATCAGAACCGAACTAATTACAAATTACATTTGAGTGTGACTAACTACTGCACAACTGTCAAATTACAGTTGTAATTTGTAATACGAATGGTTTCAATTAATACTAATTAATAATTATACATTTGTGATTTGTAATTAGAATGGTTTCAATTTTTATTAATTACCAATTACTGATTATTTTCCAAATTACGAAAATCGTTTTCCAAATTTGTCCAAATGATTTCCAAATTACTGGAAAGCTTCATTTTCAGATTGGTTAATTTCGACTGTCAAGTATAAGCTGGTCCACTTTTAGGCGTAGCCGTTGCAATACCGAAATTCGATATGCCTGCTACAATGTCGATGTATCGATATATTTGACGCCAAATATCGATGATAAATATCGATATTCTGGTGAAAATATCGATATATCGATACATATCGCCCATCATCACTGATCTCCCCATCATTAGGCGTATTCGCGTTGGGATCAAAGTGATTTTCATCATAATGATGTGCCAATCAGATGTCGAATAGCAACGCACTGAAGTTAGGCGCTATGATCTGATTGGCTAGATTGTCTCATCATTATGATGAAAATCATTATTTTTCTCGCCGCGAATTGGTTTCAAGCGTAGGGAGCTTTCCAACAAGGCAAAAACTAAGACACAGTCAGACACACAGCAACATGATTGGTCGGATCCAAGGGAACGGACGGTATCACAGTGTATCAACGTGTGGCTCTTGTTGGAAAGCACCCGTAAGTTTCCACAATGTAGTGCCAAATGTAGATAAAATGTAGACAAATTACCAAGTAAATAATTGAATTACTGAAAAAAAACCTGTGTTTAGTTCTGTATTAATCCCTCCTGATATTCTGTGAAAAAAAAACTTTGGAATTCGGAAGAAATAATGTATCTGGGGCCTTATTCTAGAAATGTATCCCATGCGTATCACGGGGGTTTACGCCGACTTTCCGTTTAAAGCTGCTCTCTGATTGGTTGAGACGGCGTATCCCACCCGTGATATACTGGGATACATTTCTAGAATAAGGGCCCTGAGGGTCAGACCCCGGTCGCCGTTGGCATTGGCACTGAACTCTATAATATACTGGAAGGCTGTCTGGCCTATGATTCGTGTAGCGAGCTGCGGAAGACAGAGATAGTTGTGGTTATTACCGGAACTCCTTGTCCAATCCATGGCGACTACCTCGCATGAAAACGTTGACCGTTAGCGCAGAAGCGGTAGCGGTAGCGATGTTTGTAGCTCAGAACGTACATATGCGTGTGACGAGTGCGTCCGGTAATAACTACCACTATCTCTCTCTTGCTAGTTCTCGATACCCCCACCACCTCAGACAGCCTTCCAGTATATTATAGAGTTCAGTGGGCATTGGTCATCAGGGAATCCCCCCTATAAAGCATCGATGATTGATCGATCCAACGGAAATGGCCATAGACTACGAGATTGAACCGTCAAGATGGTAAACTCGACGGAGAAGAGTGTACCCAGCTGAAACTGGACAAAACGGGTAAGACGAGCGTGTAAAAACCGATGCGTTGCGGAACGCGGGCTGCAATTTCGTGTCTGCCGTTCGTCTTCTACACGCCTTTCCGAACCCGTGGCTGGTTGTTTCTCGTGAAACATGGCCGTGTATTATTCCGCTGATGTAGTGAAAAAATGATTACTGGTGAAAAGGTGGACTAACTCGACTCGTTTACCGATACTGAATCGCATATACAAACGGCCCGGTATCGTACCAACATGTCTTCGATACATTTCGTCGTCCATCCTCTGCCAGGGACCGACGACCAGCTTAACGATAGGTACGTACTCGGTACGCGATGCAGACTGCCTCTCACCACCAGCCCCCCGACTGAATTTACATTTTTTTATCACTCGTAACCGAGGATCGGAGTCCTCGACGATGCCACGATACCCGTTTAACCCGAACGTCCCAAAAGTCGGGGGCTCGAATCCTGCAATATATTCGTCATCGATAACCGTCCCGATTTTTCCAACATTTTCCTCACCCTCACACACACTAGCGCTGCTCGTCAAAGTCCTCTATACTTGCCACTTGATAATAGAGGCGCCCGAGCTTATCGTAGACGTGGAATAGACCGACTTTTTTTTCTGCTCTGCGGATTTTCGGTTATATGAACGAGAGGATAATCCTTGTTGTCGGTTATTCGGGAATATACGATAATCTTTGACTTTGAAACAGGTGTATTTACCGCCTGGTCATAACCACTTGTTCATTCGTCATATTTTCATCATCGTTATACCGGTTGTACAGCTTCGGTACGTCCTTGCGATATTTCATCGAAAACTATTTTGTTCTCTCTTTACTCAATTTTTTTTTCCACCATCGCCGCGATGCGTTTGTTTGTCCAACAAAGTTTGGCAAAATTTGTCCTCTGAAACCAAAGATAGGACCTTTGACGTCATCGTTGAGATTTTTGCTTCCAAACGCTGGGCACACTGTAGATTGAGAGTTTATTTCCTCTGAGCGATATTGAGAAGACTAGAGTCTTTCGGAGAACAGGAAAATGATAAAAACTCATCATTTACGTATTCGATTGCAAAATTTGTTGCCACGCCGACTTGTAGTAGGAATAACGAACCTCGTCAAGTATTTCGATAAATTAATAATAGTCATGTATTCAGATGCTTTGCATTATCGAAAGTTGATCAGAATATTCCAGAATGATGCAGATATGCTGAAGAATTTTTAGTCTCTTATAAGAATTAGATCGAAATCAGGGAATGATAAAGAAAGAGCGTGAATAAGGCTAATTACCAATAACATCAAAGGAAACTTGGAAATATTGAATAATTTTGAGTCTCGTATGACAAAGACTTGGGAATGTCGACAAAAAACGTCGATTTTTGACTGTCAAAAGGTTTACAAGACTTGAAAGCAAGAATCTTACTCTGGTTAAATGGAAAATTAATCCAGACTAGACATTTTTTTTTTAATTTTTGGAAGTTATTCTTTTTCATTATCTTGAACCTTACTCAAATCGAAAAGTATTTCATAGACACTGAGTTTCAAGATAAGAATACTTAATTCTTTTGCTTTGATTTGAAAGAAGCAATAAAATGTATGTCTTGAGGTTGAAGTTCGCAACGTTCGCTACTTCAGGACTCGAATTTATTTGCGAATGCAAAATAAACGTGTTTTGCTCACTGTAGGCAATCATACATTTCCGTCGCCTGAAATAATCAATTTTTCCCACTCATTTTATTGTGTTAATATTGAAACCTTCAACCTCGTGCAATTGGCAATTGTATTTCAGAAATTTGAATCGTCGCTACAAAATCGTGCAAGCACACTAGATTCTTAGTGTCCAGATGTTTGGATTTTGTACGGTATACTTGCTGGCTCACTTGATTAGGTTTCCTTGATTAGGATCTCAGTATTTCTCTGATTGTTACAATGATCGCGATAATACAGCGAATGAGAGAAATTATCAGTTACATATGAATTGCATCACTGTTAATTCGCGTATCTCAGAACCAACGCAGTATACGCAAGTTCGAATGACAAACGTGCTTTCCCAAACTGTTGAATGAAAACATGTGTTCCCTGGCTGAGATAAATCCGAAAAATGGTCGGGAAAAAGTCAAGGGATTTTATGGCGACACAAAAAAACGAGGCAGAATAAAAGAACCTTAGCGATTTTTTATCTTCCTCGCGCGGAATTCTGAATTAATGGAAATTAAATGCAAAACTCGCATAAATTGTAAATGAAAAGGTAGTCGCAAACGTAATTATCTTTCAATATTCGAGATAGCAACGATCTTCATTCAAAATTTGAGATAGCGTATTCTACGATATTGCCGTTGATATGATGATAATTTTTCTGCACAGAAGCATAGTCAAGATATCGGATTACCATTTTGTCAATTTTCTCAATGTATTTCGAAGTCTGAAGTGTGCTCAGTCTCTTTTCTTCGTTTACACTCTCCGTTGGGTGCGCAAAGTCTCGCAGATCCGCAATGCACAAGCCTTAGCTCAATTCGTTGCCTATTTTAAACCCAGTTATGATCAACCGACGATGAAACGATCTTGTAGCTTCGTTAATGAAATTAAAGCATTTAAAATCAGAAAAAGGCACATATTTTTATTGGAAATCTGAAACTCGGACATTTTTCTGAGTTACGAGTTAGACAAGCTAGTCTTCCAGGCTTGATTTAAAACTGACTTCAATTTCCTGACTGTGAACAGATGAAATATTTATTAACAAAAATGATTCAATAATTGAACCATGAATGAATTTATTGTCATCCGAGATGATAGACAGAATAGATAAGATTAGATTCTGGATGTTCTGACTTGTGAATGGAATAGAATGAAACAGAAGTAATTTCTAGACTCGAAATTTTTCAAAACGATGTTCTGCAAAGTCTTGGAGCCCCAAAATACTCGGATACAGTAACGGGAAAGGGAAAAACCGGAAAAATGCAATTACTGAGGAGAAAATGTTCAAATATTTTCTGCGGTTGTTATATTTTCAACATTGGATCACTTTTCTCTCCATCAGGCTGAAGGAAGTCGCAGAAAAGATAAACAGATATGGATTTGTGACTCCCCCTGCGCTTAGCGGGCTCAAGGGCTCCGTTAAGCGGATAGTTGTGGGACCAACTCACATCGCACTGCTCATGGAAGACAACAGAATCTGCAGAGTCGCTTTTACCGTACTCTCAGACAGACTGGATCTCAGCAAAAATGAACCAAACAGAAAGTGAGTATCATTTCGTCTCGCAGCCCAACAAAATTCTCCAGAAATCATCAGACTCTTCAACATATCGTAAAATTGAATTAAAGGACCGACAAAAAATTGATAAGACCTCCAGAATGCTCAGGAATATCATAGAAATAATCAACATTTTCAACTAGACTCTCAAAATTTTGTCAGCTTGAATAAAAATGATCATTAATCGTGTAAAATTTTTCAGAAGCTGCATATAAAGTTTCTTTTTTTTTTTTTGTTACATCAAAGTTCTCACAAGTTTGAAAAAATTTCATCAAGATAGTCGAAAACCGGTCTGAACAAAAGCTACAAATTTATTTCTCTCAGTTCCAAGATTCCTTAAAATTCCTCACAATGTTAAAAACTTTCATGAAACTCTTCAAAACTAATCGAATATCTGTTGATCTCTAAAAGTCTTCGATACTTCTCCTAAGAATGTTTTATCAAGAGTATTCTCTCTCAGTACGAACAAAAACCACGCCGGAAACTCCAGTTCCGCGCCCAGCGGTAGCGGAGGAGGCGGCAGCGGCGGTCGAGCAGGAATTTCACGTTCCCGTGCTAGAATAATGCGCAACAGTTCGGCAATAAGAGGAGGAGGCAGCAGCGGAGGTAGCGGAGGAGCAGGGCGAAGCGGTCCTCCGGGAGTTATAATGGGAGGCGCAAGCGGGAGCAGCTCTCGTCCCATAGTCTCAGTCCCGGCGCCTTTTGTGCCCGAGGATCTTATCTCACAAGCGCAGGTGGTGCTGCAGGGTAAAAGCCGCAATCTGATCATCAGGGAACTTCAGGTTGGTCAGGCATGAAGAAAATTTCATTTTAAAAAGATCAAAGTTTATGAAAACCAGAGATGTAACGTTTTTCTTATTTTTTCCTCCAGCGCACCAACTTGGACGTTAATCTCGCGGTCAACAATCTTCTTTCGAGAGACGACGAGGAGGGTGACGACGCCGAGGACGCGGCAGACAGCTACGTTCCCGAAGATCTGATCTCTCTGCTCGACGGAGGCTTCAGCAACGAACATTCCGTTATAATCGACGCAGATTCCATGTTCTCTGAGGACATGTTTGGATACGCTGGAATCAGAAAGTACAGATCATTCATTCTGCCAATGGGATCGACGACCAAAGTCTACTAAATCACTCCTCGCTCTTTTTTCAGTCGCGGAAGCTCCTCTAGGAGACTCGGGGGTGATCGGGACGGAGAACGATCCGCGGATAGAGACAGAGATCGAGACAGTTTTAGCAGGTGGAGGGATCGCCAGTATTACGGGCCTAGGAGATGGCTGGAGACGGCGTTGAAAGATTCTTGGGAAAAAGACCCGGGTAATTTGGGTTCGACTGATTCTTTTTAGCGAAAGAAACTATTCGGCGGATTTTCAAGTTTTCGTTTTTCGTCTTTCAGACAACAAGAAGAAGGAATTGGCCTCTCAAAGTCCGCTGTGGATCTCTGAGGAGTTGGAATGGTGGCACGAAAGATGCGGCGAACCGGCTCCTAGATTTGTACAAATGGCTGCACTTTATAGCGAACTCATAGCTATATCGTCTACCGGGCAGCTATATCAGTGGCGCTGGGCTGATCCTGAGCCTTTCAAACATCCAGAGGTGGGAATTCAACGATTGAATTCGACTATTTGCTAAAATTACAGAATGACGCAAGTTGAATCGACTTATCGTCGGTTTTTGATTTCAGATACTGATTTTCAAGCGACAAAAATCAGTTTATTGTTACCGCAAGTCTCGAAAATTGATCCTTGGCACTCACTTCGATCAAAAACGAGACCAAATTCGATCCATTATGATACAAATTTATTTTTTAGTGGATAAACTCGATTTTGATCAATGAAAAATCAGTTTTTTAATCGATAAACTGATAACTAAGTCGGAAAATTTGATTTTCTATTTAAGATTATTAATTTTTCACTTGGTAAAAGTTATTTTACTATCAAAAAATTGATGTGACGGTGAAGAAAAGTTATACTTTATCAATGAAATGATTTTATTCTGTTGATAAATCAATTTTTTGGGGGAGAAATTGAAATTTTCACCAAAGTGTCTATTTTTCATTAGAAAAGATTTTTAGTAATCAGAAATCAAATATCGTTTGTCAAAAGGGTAAATCTAGAGTTTAAGAAGTCGAATTTCTCTTAAAAAAATGTCATACACCATTAAAAGACATATTTTCATTTTGAAAACGCAATTATTCAATCTAAATTCTTGATTTCAGTTACCGGAGAGCTGAAAATCAAGCTTCTTCCCATTTTATAAAAGTCTTTCTCAATTTCATATTTTCTTCGTGTTTTTTTTTACAGAATCCGAATGTTCATCATCCCAAAAGCATCCCACTCGCTCTCTTTGGAGAGAAAATAATAAATATATCAGCAACAGCGATTCGTTGTTCGGTGAGCACCGAGAGCGGCAAGGTAGCCACTTGGCTCGACGAACTTTTGGGCCACGTCGCGTCCCGTCTCGAACATCCGGCACAGGCATTCACAGAGTTTACATTGGACAGGATAATTTCGTTGCACACCTGCGCTCTCTACACAGTCGCCAGGCTCGAAAGCGGAGCGCTTTATTGGTGGTGAGTTGGTCTACCGAATGAATTTCACACTGTCTTAACAGATAATTTATTCTACCTAATTCTCCGCGCTCTCTCTCTTTCAGGGGAATCCTACCTTTTGCTCAGCGTAAAAAATTGTGGGAAAAGTATAAGGCAAAGTCAAGGAAGCACAGGCCTTCCACCGTCTTGTCAACTGACATCAGCTACGGCACTCATGTGTGCATGAAGAACAGCCCCATTTATCAACCTGGAGCTATAGGTGAGGTCTTTACCGCACTTTTATTTCGCAATTGTTCAAATTATCAAAAATTTCCAGTTAGTTCTCGAAGAAAGCTCTTGTATACTCCATAAAATCTAATTTCACTAATACATTTTTTCATTTTCGATGAGATCCAGTTTTTAAAAACAGTATAATAATTTTGGGAAGCAAAAATCTAGTTTTAAACGTAATTGATTTTCAGTTTATTCCATCTTTTAATTTTTTAAAGTCCAAACTGAACTTTTTTTTACCAAGTATCGGTTCTGAAAACAGTAAATCAATATTTTTTACTGTTTAGAATCTAGTTTTATGAGTTCTCAAAGAATCAGAAGCTGAGTTTCATCGCTGTTATTGAAAAGGAATGAAGATAAGAAGGAATAAAGTAATAAATTAACTGAATCTATTCTATGTTCTATCGCTAGGGTTCACCATAGCGAACGGAGTTCCAAAAGTAGGTCAGCTCCTATCTGCAGCATGGAATCTGGACGCTACATGCAGATTCAAAATTCTGCCAGCCGGAGCTATGATCCCGACAAATCCTACGGAAAAACGTGAAGTCATTCCACCCACTCCGGCCGGTGGACCGAGCAAAACGAATCACAAAGAAACTGCGGACAGGCTCGACATGCCTCCGCCACCTTCCCCTGCCTCCAGTACCTGTAGCGATACAGGCAGCATCACCACCAGCCACAGTTCGTCTCTCGCTCTTGAATTTATTTTCTGTATTTTCTCTAAATATTTGAGTTTCCTTATTCATTGATTCACTTCTTTATTTAGAACGGCAGAAACGAATGGCGCCTAGGGGCGAAGGAGAGCCTGAGAGGAAGGATGAAGAAGATTGGCAGCTAAAGGACGTCGTCTTTGTCGAAGACGTTAAAACCGTACCGATAGGTAAGACAGTATTTTTTTTTATCTTATTTGCATGTTTGTCCGTTTTTTTACAGCTCATTTTTCTAAAATTGGTTCGTTTGCTTCTTTTTGCAGGAAAAGTTATTAAGGTTGACGGCTGCTACGTGGCAGTGAAATTTTTCTCCAAGGATTCTAAAGAGAAAGAGAAAGAAACCAAGGAGAAGGACTTCAGCACTTCGGATTTCAAAGATCTGACCGCCGAAGAGCTGATCAAACTACTCGCCGACTGCCGACTTCTCAGGAAAGATGAATTACAGGTGAAATTTCGAAGATTCAGGCCTTAATCCCATCTGAAATTTTTATTTTTTTTTTCTTTTACAGATGAAAAAAACAGTTTCTAGTCTCTAGGTGCTCACAATAATAATGTAATCGTTTTTCAAATCTAACGCATTTGAATTCATTATTTTTCAGGTGATAAAATCTCCCTTGAACTCGCGAGCTCCGGACTGTTTTCAGAGAACTCCTAGGAGAGTGAATCTCGTCGAAGTATCGAATGAAAATTTGTTGACGATTTCGACCGACGGTCAAGGTAACGTTTCGATCAATTATGGAGTAAAATCTTAATTATGCAACAATTTGTCGATTCTCAATTGAAATTATTACTTCCAGGCATACACGCTATATTGAAAAATGGAAACAAGCTCAGCTACGTCGTTTATAATCTGAGCACAGGCCGATACGTCCAAGACTGCTACATCCCGTCGGATATATCCTCATTTCTCGGACTACAGCCGCAGAGTATAAGCCTCACCAGCGCAGGCGAGGTAACTATTCGCATTGATCGAAGAATATATATTTGATGGAGCCTAAAACGAAACGAATTTTTCATTTTCAAAGAATACCGAATGCTCGATGATACTGAGAGATGGGAACAACACAATCTACCCGATAGCCAAGGACTGCGCGGAGGCGATACGGGATCCGAACTGGTTGGACTTGGTCCCAGTGTTGTGTATAGGTGCTTCAACCATTCCAATACCGAGTTGTACCAATTCTTCGAACCTGAAGAACCAGGTGGCGGTAATCGCCCTCGTTTTTGACAACCTGTTGCTTCTGCCTCGGATACTTAGGTGCGACTTTGACGGAGTCAAACAGGTCTTTGTCAACCTCGAACAAGATCAGAGTAAGTTGAAGGCTCTCGTTAAAGTATTAGAACATAAATTTGATTATTTATCGATCTTTCAATCTTTCAGAAACTGTATCCTCGCAAATACAAACGGTTTTGGCCGAACGGTGCGATGGAAATCGCAATATCCTCCACGCCTGCGTGAACATGTGTTCGCCTACTTCGAACAAAGAGAATGAGCAAGGTAGGAGATTGATTAAGAATTTTGCTGCAAGAATTTGAATCGTATGATCTTATGGAAATATTTAAAAAAATGCGAATGCGTTTCTAGGTATCGAACGTGAACTCGTTGCTAATACCGTTGACGGGAACACAGCTCCGATCGAAGAGCCTATTCCGACTTTGAGCTGGCCTCCGGATCCCTTTGAAAATACTTCTGGGGAGGAAGACAGTCTTTTGAGTATCGGAGCCGCGAGCATTTCCATGATGAATAAATCAGGTCAATTTGATTTTAATCTTAATTTCAAACTAAAGTGTTCTTGAAATTTTTTCTCCCTTTAAAAATTGATATTAAAATGATTGAAAATCGTATCCAAATCTCCAGAAATTCTTTCAACAGTATAATTTTGAATTAATTCAAGAATCAATTTTATGTCGACGTTATAATGGATCTTTTCTCAGGTGCAGGTTCAGCTTCTAACAACACCTACGTTGTGGATTCAGTGGAACGTCGTAACAACGCTTTACTGATATTGAAATACCTCTGCGAAAGTCCCGCGCTAGCGCCACACTTGAAGGATCTACTCGTCGCAAGGTTCTTACGCTAGAAATATCTTCTGCGCATCAATTCTCGTACCAATTTATTAGATTCTGAGAAAACTTTGAACTCTGTAAAATCAAGAAACAAGAAAACCGAAATAGATATTCACATTTTCTGTACTCCAATTTTATATTCGATTTTTTTTTCCACAGAGATGCGCAAGGTCAGACTCCGCTGATGCTCGCGGTTTCGGTTCGCGCTTATCACGCAGCTCTAATTCTGTTGGACACTATACAGAGAGTGGGAAGAGACGGAAAGGATTGTTCAGCTATGATTCTACCGTCCGATGCAAGCCCTGATCTGTCTCCACTTTTCGTTACCTGCTGTAACGATACTTGCAGTTTCACCTGGACTGGCGCAGAACACATTAATCAGGTGCTTGAACGACGAAGCAAAAATACAATTCACAGGGGATTTTATAAAGAGTCAGAAGCATCGCGATTTAGAAAATCTTCAAATTGCTTTTTTCCAAAATGTAAAACAATTCGAACGATTGCCTTTTGTTAACATTCAAAGGTTGCACGAAATTCTATAAAATTACACAACGGCTTAGTAAAACTTGGATAAAACTTTTAAAACCCATCGAAATTAATCAAATCTTACAAAATCAAAAGAAAAATTATATCAAGAGCCTTTAAATATACGAAATCATTTACTAACTTATGGAATTTCGCGAAATTCAATTTTCTTGCATCAGTATAAATTCAGAAAAATCGTGTTACATCGCACAATAGTTATCAAAGTAAGACAAAAAATTGATAAAAACATTGTAGACTAGTCTTACTAGTCAACAAAGTCTTACAACAGCTCGTCTTGAATATCACAGCCCTGAATTCGAGCTCTGGGTGAATTTCTTGCTCATGGAACGAGCGAGAATCTTGAAAATACTAACCGACCCCAATTTCAGGATATATTCGAGTGTCGCACATGTGGCCTGACAGGCTCTCTCTGCTGCTGTACAGAATGTGCCCGAGTTTGTCACCGAGGCCACGATTGCAAGTTGAAAAGAACTTCGCCAACGGCGTATTGCGATTGCTGGGAGAAGTGCAAGTGCCGAGCTCTGATCGCCGGCCACCAAGGAGCGAGATTCGATCTTCTGTGTCGTCTTGTAACTAACACAGATCTAGCGACGAAGATAAATTCACGGTGAGTCGGAGCGAGAAGGAGAAAGAAACACCAGTCTCTCCCAACATAATTCATAGTACAATTGGATAATTATTTTACTATTTCCAGAGGCGAAAGTATCCTGTTATTCCTCGTACAAACAGTCGGCAGGCAGTCCGTCGAACAACGACAGTACAGGTCGGCTCCTCGCCAAAGATCGACTTCCGCCAGTCGAAAAACGCCCTCGTCGGATGGTATGTTGCTTTTTGGATGGGGGTAAAGACAGACGAGAGTAAAGATCGGCTGGTTGTGATAGAAACAAGGCATTTTTGGATTTGGTTTTTCGAAAAAGTACCAAAAACCATCAATTTCTGGTTTATTTCTGCTAAGAGGAGAGAAAATAAATATAGAAAAACAACTTATTCCAGAAAACTGACTGTTTGAAAGTAAAAAAAGTGATTGCTTTGTCATTATTTGAACAGATTATCATAGAAAGCATCTTAGTTATTGCATTAAAGAAACGAAAGAATGATTTTTCTCCTCGACCTGCGCAAGCCATCAACCATCTTATTTAAATCGTTTTGAATACTCTTCCGAGGCTCCGAAGCGTGGTTTAGGGGATCTCGGCAAATAATATCTGTTCCAAGACCCAGCCACCAGTGTTTACCAAAGAATTTCATTACAGTGTTCCTATCAGGTTTGGGCGCAGATTCCGACATGCCTGATCACGACCTGGAGCCGCCACGGTTTAGCCGACGAGCTTTAGAACGGCTTTTGAACGACTGGCCCGCCGTACAGTGTATGATAATGTCGGGTGTCACGGAGAATCCAACTAGCGAACAATTGTTCGGAGACCAAGGGCAGAATTGCAGGCAGAGCGGAACGGCCTTGCTGGACAAATTCACCCACTCGCTTCTCGTCAAGTGCAGCGCAGAGGTGAAAACCCCGTTTTATACAGTCTTAAGAGACAGAAAAGACGAAGAAAATTTGAACCGCGAGATTTCCTATATTTACCCACGAAATACTCACTTTTATTGACTTCCAGATGCTCGACGCCCTGCTCAGCACACTGATACGAGAACTACAGAACGAAGCTATCCCTGGGAGACAAGAAGAGGCGAACAACGTCGCTCGCAGATTCGTGCGATCAGTCGCGAGGATTTTTGTAATATTCACAATAGAGATGGCGCCCAATACGACAAAGCGACGCAGGTTTGTCTTGAAAGATTCACGTTCTCACTTAAAAAAAAACGAATGAAAATGTGACTCTAATCGTCTGGTAAATTCACAGCGCAAGCCAAGCCTCTCAGCCGCTGATGAAGTGCCGGAGGGTCTTTCAAGCGCTGATAAAACTCGCCGTTGAGGAACTATGCGAGACTGCCGATTCCCTCATAGCACCTGTAAGGCTGGGAGTAGCTCGGCCTACCGC
The DNA here is from genome assembly GCA_018257835.1 of Euura lappo. NCBI lineage: Eukaryota > Metazoa > Arthropoda > Insecta > Hymenoptera > Tenthredinidae > Euura > Euura lappo. Next base: position 350,389 of record JAEUYN010001435.1, read on the forward strand.
GCCTTTCACGCTAACGAGTTCGGCAATCGAGGTGATAAATGGATCGGAAGAACTTTTCTCAATCGAACCATTGATTCCGCACAGCGGAGTTAGCACTCAGGTCCTAGAGAGCGGTCTCCAGGCCCAACAAGTCAATAACAACATTGTGATAGCCAGAGACGTTTCGACGATCGACGAGGCCGAGGGCGGAGAAGGTGGAGATGATTTACTGAATATTTCCTGATAAACTGGGAACGGAATAATAACTAATCGAGATATTCAATTTTACAGAAGTCCCGATGGATCTGGACGGCGATATAAGCGAACACGAGGAATCTGGAGTCCCACTACCCAACGTAAGCCAGCCATTGGGAGAAGTGGACAACAATGTCGGCGGCGTTGGAGAGGAACAAGCCGGCGATGGAGAATCGGACACGGAATTAGACCTGCTGGCTGAGGCGGAGACGGAGTCTGATTCGGACGATAATCACAGCAACCAAGACGCAGCCTCTGCCCAACGCAGCGTCCAGACCGGAGCAACTGCTGGGTCAGACGGAGGTATGGGATCGATTCTCTTGTTCCCTGAGGACGAGTCCGGGGAGTCTAGTCAACAGGAGGACGACGAGAGTGAGGCGGGAGAAACGGACGAACAAGATAACGAGGAGTTTCAGATCGGAGATGAGCAGCTGGAGAGGAGAAGGTAATTTGCTAAACTGGACTTTGGGTCCTTAATCTCACGCAACGAAAGAATATCATTGTCAGAAATGTATCGAAACACGACGCATTAGATCAGAGATTGATGTTTAAGAAGATATGCGATTGTTCGTTTCAGCGGATCCACCGGACATCCTCATCGCAATAATCTGGCGCCTGTATCGATGCAGTGGGCGATCAGAAACAGGGAGTCGAGCACTCGCACCGCGGGTCTGAGAGTCACCGGTGGAAGCAACTTGGTCTTCATCGATCCATCTTCGCTCAGAAGGTCCACTGCCACCTCGGCAGTTACTGCCGCGCAGGAACCGATCACTATGGGCACAACGGCCAGCTGCCTCGCCCGAGCCTTTGGCATTGTGATCAGGCAGATCGCCGATCTTCTCACCATGATGCAAGACTACAAAACCCACGCGCCGGCTCTGCCGAGATTGATGGAAATATCTTATCAAGACGCAAGCGGACTTCAGGTAGTTTTCTTTTTCTTCTACATTGCCGCCTTTTTGTCACTGTGGATAATTGAAACACGCGAGTTTTTACCTCTACAGCTTTACCTCGAGGGCCACCTGAAGCCGACTTGGGACTGGCTTGTGACTGTGATGGATGCGACGGAGGCACAACTGAGATTCGGAGTATCTTTAACGCGCAGCGCGGATCCTGCGCATCCCGAGCATCCGTTGAACGTCGCGCCTTCTATGGCTGGGGGAAATTTCACAGGCTTGTTGAACTCAGCCGCGCTTTCACTCACCCTGCAAGGAAACACGGGGAGAAATCAGCGCAGCGGAGTAACAACTACTTCTAACAACTCCACTAGCCATTCCTCGACTAGAATTAACGTCGGATTTACCGGCGTCGGAGAACCCTCTAGGAGCAATCGAGATCGAGAAGGTATCAAAGATGGCTTCTATCGGATCGAATTGATTCCCTTTCAAGGATATTCTCTAACATTTCAATTTTTCAGGTGGCGACGCACATTCCGCAAGGCGTGAATTCCTATCCTACTGTCTCTCCCTGATGCGTGCACACAACGGAGAGCACAGAGACAGTTTGCCGGTCCTAGACGTCTCAGCATTGAGGCACGTCGCCTACGTATTCGACGCGCTTGTCTACTACATGAGATCCGGATCGGAGCCTCCATCCACCAGAGGCGAGAACCAAAAAGAATCAGTTTCATTCTCCGCGTGGAATGATCAGGTAACTTGTACCACCAGCGAAAGCAGCAATCGAAACATAATTCAATGAAATTATATTGAAAAAATTTTCTATTGAAAAAAAAAACTGTGATCAATATTGACTACAAAATGCGAGAGGAATATCGACTTCCAACTAACAAACACGGAACATCTTTTCTCTAGGACGAAAACGACAACGAGGAAGCGGAAGACGGAAACTCTACGGCCTCCACAGTGATGGAAACCGATTCCGTCGATTATCCGGACCTGTTGCAAGTCCCGATGTGCGTGACATCGAACACATCAAGTTCTACAGCAAAGGGTCGCAAGCACCCTTTCCTCCAGCGATCAGACTCCACCTTGTGCCTGGGGTGTCCGCCCCTGGATCCGTTCGATACCATAATGAGCGAGGCCCTGCCTCTGGCCGATCAACCGCACTTGCTACAGCCGCACTCTAGACGAGAGGATCTCTTCGGAGTCCCCAGACAACCGACCAGCGCGAATAGCGCAAGCGTTTCAAGCCAGAATCCCCTGGAAGGCTTGCCAACAAGATTAGGACTCTCAGCTAGACTCGCAGACAACTCGACACCAGCCTCTGCCCCTTCTTTCAGCCAAGTTATCCAAGGGCCAAGCGCCCCGGCTGCAGAAAATCGACGAAGCCTCAACTTGAGTGGCCCTAGTGAGCCAGGAACCAGTAAATTAGATAAACCGAAGGGCTTTAACCCAGCCGGTGATAATCAAGCTTCGCCAGTCGTTTCGGACCATCAAATCGACCGGGCGCCGATAATAGTTTCTCCTAATAGCCAGGGGGAAATAATTTCGGGTCCGTTCCCCAAGGGGAAGGACATATGCAAAAGTGGACGGAGCGTTATAGTCAGAGCTGGAACGGTCTCTGTGAGTATAAACCACCGCGTAACTCTCGTCTAAGTTCACTCGGAGACTAAATACCAAAAATTATTTGCAGGAATCCAATGTAAATAAGATCGGGGCCCCGGAAGTTCTCGTAGTGCCTACAGTAGAGGCTCAGAACGTGTCCGAAGAGGTGGACGCGGCGGTGTCCAACCAGGAGATATCAGCCCACGAAACAGTCGAGACAAGCCCGACGGAATCCTCCAGAGCGTTGTCATACATCGGCTCAAACATATCCCACAACATACTTCTAGGCCGTTGGCGACTGTCTCTGGACCTTTTTGGGAGAGTCTTCATGGAGGATGTCGGGCTTGAAGTCGGATCCGTCGTATCTGAGCTCGGAGGTTTCCCGGTGAAGGAAGCCAAGTTCCGGCGGGATATGGAAAAACTGAGAAACTCACAACAAAAAGACATTACACTTTCCAAAGTACGATTTTAATCTACAGGTTCCATTCAGAATTGTAGAAACCATTTTTTCTCATCATTTTCTGAGTTTCATAGATCTAAACGCTTTTTTTTCTGTACATAAATCGTTGGACAGTGAGACTCTAGGTCTTGAGAAAGAATATTATTCGGTATTCAAAAACGAGTGTATATTTCTTCTTCAATTCTAACAATTTTTATTTTGTTCCATCGCAAAGGTTGAACGTGATCGAACGCAGCTTTTGATTCAGACAATGAAAGAGCTAAACACGCAATACAATCTTTTCAATCGAAGGGCTTCGAACACCCCGCCCCTGGCTGTGAACAGAGTCAAAGTTACTTTCAAAGATGAGCCAGGCGAGGGATCTGGAGTCGCCAGAAGTTTCTACACCGCGATAGCCGAGGTGAGTCGTCTAGTTTTCAAAGTAAAGAACGAGTCTGGAATTATTTACAGCCACTAAACTACGAATTTATTCAACATCCTAGGCACTACTAGCCAACGAGAAACTTCCGAACTTGGAAGCGGCCCAGGTCGGATCCAAATACACGCAGTACAACGTTCTGCAGAAACTAAAAAGCAGGGATCGAGACAGAGACCTGAGGCGTCAGGTGAGAAAACATATGATTGGAATAATGAAAATTCACTAGATTGATGAGAATTCAGCCAGATTTGAATAATCGAATTTGACTAATTGAACCTTCTTCTAATCTTCTTATTTTTGAACAGAATCCAAGATCTTCCGGCAAGTGCCGAGAAGCACGGCGAGCGCTGTCCTTCGAGGCTCGGTCTTTCCACCCCTCAGCCTCTACCGAAGGAGCGAGCGGCTCCGCGCCGGGTAGTTCGTCCTCGAATTCCCACCCCTTGCCAGTCAGTCACCCGAGCAACGACCACTTGACGATGCACCAGCAGCAGCTTGGCGACAGACTTTACCCAAAGGTGAAGAAGGGAGAAACTAGACTTTGCGTTTCGTTTATCAGTGTTGCTAATCCATTTCTTTCTTCGAATTAGGTGCACGCCCTGCGTCCGACTCTGGCGGAGAAAATAACTGGAATGCTGCTGGAGCTCTCGCCGGCCCAGCTGTTGATGCTGTTGGCATCGGAAGACGCGCTGCGTCAGAAGGTTGAAGAGGCCTTCGAGCTGATTCACAGTCACAATCAAGACCTCGCTAGCGAGGCGCTTTTAGATCTGGACGTGTTTAGTTTAACGGAGAGGTGCGGAGGTGGTGCGGGGGGCGGTAATAAGAAGAAACTCGAAGCCAGTATTCTGGACGACATAGAGGACAATGCTCCGCTATTTTATTCCCCCGGCAAACGGGGATTCTACACACCTCGACAGGGCAGAGGAAGCTACGAGAGATTGAACGCGTTCAGAAACGTCGGACGGTGGGTAAAAATCAATGCCATCATTTTTATCATCATTAACGACGATTTCTCTTCTTGCAGATTAATAGGGCTCTGTTTACTCCAGAACGAATTATGCCCGATATTCCTAAACCGTCACGTGATCAAGTACATATTAGCCCGCCCGATCAGATTCCACGATCTCGCATTCTTCGACTCTGTAATCTACGAGAGTCTCAGGCAGCTCGTGGTCGACGCGGAGACCAAAGACAGCAATAGTTTGTTCTCGGAGCTGGATCTGACCTTCAGGTACGAAAACTGCGTAGATTTTTCAACCCAAACGATGACTAAACCTTGCAATTATTCCAACAGCATCGACCTGTGTCCGGAAGAAGGCGTCGGATCGCTGGAGCTAATCCCCAATGGCCGCGAGGTCGAGGTCTCTGCGAGCAACGTCTACGACTACGTCCGGAAATACGCCGAGGTTCGAATGGTGAAAGTGCAGGAGAAGGCTTTGGAATCCATGCGCGAAGGAGTTTTCGACGTTCTGCCCGAAGGAGCGCTGGACGGTCTGACCTCGGAGGATCTGAGACTCCTGCTGAACGGTGTTGGCGACATAAACGTGTCCGTTTTGATATCGTATACATCGTTCAACGACGAGTCTGGCGAGTCGACGGAGAGACTGGTGAAATTCAAGCGCTGGCTCTGGTCGATAGTCGAGAAAATGTCGCACGTAGAACGACAGGACTTGGTGAATATTTTGGCCCATTAGTTTCGCTGCGGACGGCATAACTGAACGATCGAGGGTCTTCAATGCTTTTATTGTTTTTGTTTCAGGTATATTTTTGGACGGGGTCTCCGGCCCTCCCAGCAAGCGAAGACGGTTTCCAGCCGATGCCAAGTGTGACCATAAGGCCAGCCGACGACGCGCATTTGCCAACTGCAAACACGTGTATATCTCGATTGTACGTACCGTTGTACAGTTCTCGTCACGTGCTACGTCACAAGCTATTACTTGCCATAAAGACAAAGAATTTTGGTTTTGTATGAAGTCCGTGGATCGAGGTTTGACTACGATAATTACTGATGATAATAAAACGACTGCGTATTTTCTATTTCTATTAATTTTTATGTGCTTCATTTTTTTTTCTCTTTTTTTTTCTTTTTTTCTTTCTCTCTACTCTACGCGGTTGATTTATTTATATTTTCTAAAGAAGAAACTGAACTAAAAAAAAAAAACAATGACACCACGATCTACATGGAGAGACGATTTTTCTTTGCTTTTTTGCTTTTTGCTTTTTTTTTTTTTTATGGTCGATGGATATGATCACACAATTTGATAATAATAATAGGAAGAAAAAAAAAAACTATACATATATAAATGAAGAGAAAAACAAAACGGAAAATGTTAAAATTTATGTTGTTATCCTTTCTTTCTTTTTCTTAATCTCTTTATTACATCTATTACGCTATTCTACTATTTCCCTCACTCTCACTATCTCTATCTTGTTAGGAAAATTTATAACATTTATAAATTTATATAAGGTGTAATTACGAATTATCATTTCTACTACTACATTATTATTATTATTATTATTATTATATGAATAGAAAGAAGTGTTTCGGATTTTCTCTTCTTCAATTGTAATTTTAATCCTTTTATTATTATTATTATTATGTTAATTATGTGTCATATTTAGGTAATCTACATACATATTATTATTATTATTATTATAATAGTGAAACTAAATAAAAACTTTCTCAAATATCGTAATGAAAATTTTATGTTATGTATTCCGTCGACCCCAAAAAACCAAACCACCTATAAATTATGTCTCAAAATCCGAAAAGAGATTATATCCGATCTCTGATAACACGGCTGATCCAACGATAGATCTTATTTCATTGAATCTCTTATTTCATTGAATCTTTCTTAATCTCGATTAGCAATAACGTAAAATAGTATCTCTATTACTGATGAGAGAACTATAAAAGGGGAAAAGTAAAGTACATCATGTCGACGTACGTGCTATGTTCGAATGTGAGAGAAGAAATTGATTTTTTTTATTGTTAGTCATTTTTTATTTATCGTTTACTTTATTTTTTATTTTTATTCATTATTGTATATAGGTACGAATATATATACATTGACAACTTTCTCCTTTTCTTCATTTTCCTCTCGCTATCTCTAATCCAGTTGAGCCTCGCGTAATCCACACCTGCTGCGTCGAAGCCAGTCTAGTCTTCGATCAAGGAAAAGAATCGTCGTGTGTAATCTTCTTACACAATTTCCCATCGGCAACCTGGCATCGTTGATAAAAAAAATAAAAATAAAAGAATGATAACTGACTGAGACGGAAAAAAAAAGAAGAAATAATACTAACTAATACTACTATATTATTTAGTCAGACTTAGGGTATGTTAATATAATGTAATCGCAATTGAATACAATTTATGTTGTGTATAGATGAATACTGAAAGACACGGGCTGGGTGGTGAGTTGTTTTCTTCCTTCTCTCAATTATATTTACCTAAAAAAGACACAATACCGCCTAGTTTATGAAACCGTATAAAGGTTTCAATCGCATTAAAAGATTTTGTTAGAGCACATAGTGTTACATGAGAGAGACTTTTACTACTAACAAGACACTAGCAAAGAACTAAAACTTTCATATTATATGTATCGTATATATTATTATTGTACAATAATAGTAATAATAATAGTGTAGCAGTATTTCAAAATTCAATGGATTTTCTCTAATCGTCTATACAAGTTGAAAAAAAAAAAAAAAAACAGAAAAACTGAAACCGCACAAATTGTCAATTTGTATTGTTTCTTATTATTCTCATTATATATCAACGTTCTCACTTTTTGTAAATAATAATAACAATTATTATTATAACAATAGTAATAATAATTATAATAATTTTTACCTGTAGGTATACAAATAAATAAAAATATATAGTACAGTGTACGGTAATATTAAAGTATCACTATTTGTAAAATGTATTCGTGTACGATGTATGTATGCGTGTATTATGACTTTGGTTCAATCAATTTATCCTCAATATCTACAATTCAAAAATTCAACAATCCTTTGATGTATTCAAATTTGTAGGCATCTCAACCCAACGGAATTCAGGATATTTTGCCTTTCATCTGATTTCTGTGGAACATGTTTCTTTATACAATGAATGGTGAATCTTACAAAAGAAAAATCTGTCAATTCAAGTACCAATCTTCCGAGTCCTTCGCGTTATGTAGAGACTCGGTAGAGTCTCGGTAGAGTCTCGCGGGAAGTACATTATTTATTCAATTATTGAATTTCCTGTGAGATGTTATTGCCAAGATTTTCATAATCCTGCAGTCCTGCCTGTAAAATAATCGCGGAGTTTGTTAAACCGTCTTCAAATACCGAGGAAATATCATATACTTATAATGAATATGTAAAGTTTGAGTGTGAAGTGTATTTATGCGTCTCATATCGAACGATATACTATTTAGGATTAGGATTACTAGCTGCCTATGTGATTGCGTTGATTAATTATTATTATTATTATTATTCTTGTTCTGGAAGAAGTTTCATGTTTCATTCTTTTATTTCAATATTTATTCTACCATGTATTCCTGCTAACCATCTATGTATGTGTTTGTGTGTGTGTGTATGCGTGTACATTATTATCATCATTATTATTATTATTACACCTATGTATCTATTCGGAGTTGTTGGACCCCTCGTTGAAGATACGCAAACAAGAACAGCATCGCGTACGTACCGAGTGTACTGAAAATCCGGTCACTTGACGCTGGTAGAGCACGTTCAATGACTGAATGAACAGAGATCTCTAGGTACTACATACTTAAAGACGAGAAGCAATATCAATCTTTCTCTCATTCTCTCCATTCACTATCGTCATTCTGTATATATATATATATATATATTTTTTTCTTTTTCTCATTCCACGTTTATGGACCTTCTTCGTGAACATGTATCTAATGATCCGAGACATCTAATTCGTAACTAGTCGTTCGTTTTATTATTTTTTTTTTCCATTTTCTAGAATCTCTTCGTCGATTGATGAATTGATCGATTATTTCAAAGACAATAAAAGAGAAGAAAAAAAAAAAAACCAAAAATGCTTTAACATAATCGAATTCACACAAATTTTCATCTTCTTCTTTCCTAAACGGTTTATGTTTTCGTATATACAGGGTGACTTGGTAAGAACTGGGGCATTGATAACGTGAATAAAATCTGAACGTGTGAATCGATCTTTGAAAACTATTTTTTTTTTTTTTTGACAGAAATTTAGGAATGAATCTTTAATTTTATATAACTGACCAGCCTCACCCGAGTCACTCTCTGTATCTGTATATTTCCTAGCTAATAGCAATAATATTAATAATATTATTAATAATTCAATAATAAATTGAAATAGTAAAAAATAATCTATCATCTTTAATTTGCTTATTTTTATTATTTAGCATTATAATGTGTGGTATTTATATATACATATATCTATATATGTATATATATATATATATGATGTATGTATAAAGTAGAAGATGATCGAAAGAAGAAGAAAGAAGAAAAGAAGAAAATGGAGAATAGAATTTGATTAAAAAAAAGGAAAAAAAAAATTCAGTTATATTCATCATCACCATCATCGTCATCATCATCGTCTAATGGCTATACGTATTTAATATAATAAATCTCATTATTTATATAAATTTCTAAAAATCGTTATAAGTTATATACAATAATTATATTATTTATTATTACATTTTTTTTTCATTCGTTTTTTTTTTCCTTCTATCCCATCTTTGAACGGGATTATATATAAATTAAAATATACGTTTCAAAAATGGGTAAAAATTGAAAGAAAAAAAAAATCATTAAAAAGAGCACAAAAAAAATGAAAAAAAAAACAAAATTAATAAAATGAAAGTTATAGATATTTTTTTTTCGTTTTTTTTTTCGTTTGTTTATTTACACATAGGGGGGTCGGGGGGGTAGGTGGTTTTTTTATATAGCTTATTCGTATATGTATTTATATACTTCTTTCTTATTGACCGTTGCCACCGGTATTGTTGACGTTGTTTTGAGACAATTTACTGTTTGTCGTAGACTGAGAACTCAGTTGGGACAATATCTCCGGCGTCGCGTGAGATTTTAATATCGAATTCTCCGCCTCCAACTGATTTATTCGGTCCATTAATTCAGCTATTTTTTCTTTCAATACTTCCACCTCTTCTCGTACCGCAAACATCAAATGACTCTTCACCAGATCCTGCAGAATATTATCACACAATCATTAGAATTCTGCTTAAACAATCGGCGTCCTGATCGAAACACAGAACTTCCCGAATTTTACGGACTATAATTGATGAATTCCGTAAAGGAAACTGAGGGGCATGATTTTCATTGAATACAGAACATTATCATTATGATTGTTGTTCATTACGTAACATTTTTGTAGCCAAGAAATGTTATCCTATATCCAAAGTGAACAAGACATGGTCTGAATCCTTACCATAGCTTGTTCGATCTTGTTGTCAATTGCCACGGCGCTGGTCCCAGACATACTGAAAGAAATAATATCGAGGTGTTAATACCTGTGATCGAGTAGACCGCGCGGTTTCAACGTCTTTCAAATCTGACACGTTGAAAATTTTGTTATGAAACAGTGTTAAAACAATAAAGACGTCATCTTTGGACTCTCAGTCAATTGATCTTGGTGAATCATCCTACTGCTATAACGATTAAAAATTCTGTTTGTAGGTCGGAAAGCAACGTAGACGGCGAATAGTTGACTGAAATTTATGGAAATCCATAGACGACTTATTTATTGTAAAACTTCCAAGGTCACAAGAGCCAACTTAGTACCGAACGACAGCAACACTCGCTCCGATACAACAAAATGCACAAATAAATATCCGTTTGTACCATTTCTCACATTTTTATCAACTGTAATTTCATGAAACTCGTTGTCTTATGTGACGAAGAAAACAAAAATTGTGTGCTTTGAGAAGATATCGCCAACTCACAGAACAGACCTTCAATGTCGCATGAGACGACAAGAGACGGTAAAAAACTGTCGTGCTGGGCTTATTCCAAGAGTCGACGATGTATTTACAATCCGCAAAGATATAGATTCAAGTGGACAAAATGTGAACAGTAAAATCTGTTAACCACTCTCGGCTGTTTCCTGCTAATTATAACGGCAAAGAATTGATAAGAGACGCCTGTCTAGCTCATCGACGAGTCCGGGCGACATAGTTAATCAATAACATCTTGGGACAAGTGAAAGGACAAAAATAGAAAATCGTCATTAAATACCGAAAATCAACAACAACCAGTTTTACCTTTCGTTGTCTTCGAGGGCATGATGATCCTCGTTGCTCTGAGTAACTTCGGCGAGTGACTCTAGCAACGCGGCGTCAGCCGCCTGACTAGTAGCAACAGCGGCCGCGGCAGCAGCCGCGACTATACCGGCAATCTGGTCCTGCTCCGTATCAGAATGATGAAAAGCGACCGGTCCGGTCGTTTGCTGTTGTTGCATGCCTCCGATAACGTTCTGACCAGGAGTTTGGGGCTGCATTTGTGATTGGGGCATCGGAACCGGCGTGACATTGGCATGTAAATTCGGCGCCGTCTGTTGCTGAGGTGCCGTCGACACTTGAGGAACCGCGTGAATCGTCTGTACACTCTGCATATTGGACATGGGCTCGGAGCCTTGAGGCGTCAACGACTGTTGTTGCTGTTGTTGGTGGTGAGAGACGTTGCCAACGAGAATATTACTCTGCGTTTGATTGGCTGGAGAAGACGCCGGCGCTGGGTGCGAGACCGTCGGTTGACATACAACGTTTTGACTCGGCAAACTTTGCTGTTGCGTAGGCTGATTCTGTTGTTGGCCAACCGTCGTCACGTAGCTCTCGTCCTTGGTGTGATTATTAATATTCTGTTGATTGTTATTATTAGGCTGCGTATTAATAATAGGAATAGCGCCTTGAGGCATGCTCTGAGGTTGTCCCAGATTCGTCGTGTGAGTCGGTTGGAGATTTGACGGCAGCGTCGCGCCCTGTGCTCCGCCCTGAGCTATCTGTTGTTGAGACGGCTGGAAGTACTGCTGCTGCACGACGTTCGAAGGCTGCTGAGGCATCGGACTGTTCACGGAATAATTACCACCCGACTGAACGATGTCCTGATGCGATATCTGACCGTTGGTATCGACTCCGCTGTTCTTGTTTTTGTCATCGCGATCCCCGAGTCCGGTCGACTGCTGCTGTTTGACGGCGTCGTTGACAACGTCCGTAAAACCGTACGAAATGCAGACCTCGTTTGGTCCCGAAACCTTTATAGAATTAATGGCGGTCGGCTGGTTGACGGACGTGTGGTCGAGGTAGTCCATGCACGTCCATCTCCCCCTCTTGAAAGGCTCCGTACTTTCGATCTTTACGACTTTAAACCGTTCGTTTCTCCCGTGCGAATGAACCTCGCGAATGTCCGTATCCTGCTTCGCGCTGCTCGACAGCAGATTAATGATGTTGTTGTCGGTGACGGAGCTGATGTCCAGCGTGTTTATGTTGTTGTCGTTCACGGAATTGTTCACGTTGTTTCCTTCCGACGGAACAATGGCCAGACCGTACTGCGAGCTCGTCGGTATCACGGGGGCGGTGCCAAGGGCCGCGTTGCTGGTGTTGAAGAACACATCCTCCTTGGAAAAGGTGTCTTCCGAGTAGCTCGGCGTCTCTATGTCGATGTCGGTGATCCTGGAGTGTTCCACGGAGTTATCTTCCGTGTGGGACTCGTCGAGATCGTCGTTCGAGTCCTCGCCGGCGTCGTTGCTCATGCGACACCCGACGGTCACGCTCGTGATCTGAAAGGATGAAGTCTTTTTTCTGCACTGGTTGTTGGGCACGCTCGTCGTCGACCCAGCGGCCAATGAGGAAGGCTGCGCGATCGCGGAGGAGACATTGTTCGACGACGACTGGTGCGACTTGAGATCCGGATCTCCGAGTCTGATAGTCTCCGAGGTCGTGCGGTGAATGACGTTTGGATTGTTGGAGGACAACTTTTTGCTGGCGTTTGTCGTCGTCGTCGCATTGTTGTCCGCCAAATGTTTGCTATGCGACTTTCTGTGTACATTGTCTGCCATTATTGTTGAAACTTAACATTCGCATTCCACGATCTCTGATGCGGCAGCAATTGGACCAGCGGTAGAACAACAAGGATAAGTTTTCGGCCAGTTGCATGTTAACAACATCGTTGCCAATTACGCGTGGATATTATTAATCTGGTTTGGTTTATTTAATTTTTGTTATCTCCTGCGAGGGCCGGAACGACGGAACGTCGGCTGAACAAAAATTAGTTCAGCGCCGTCCGATCGGTTATATACCTCCTTTTAAATCACTATATTAGTTTAATATTGTTGTTACGGATACGACGACAATCATGTTGAACGCTGAGGGACAGACGATATGTGTTGACAGTTCTTCGTCGGGTTCATCATCACCGTTTTCACCTAGTAACACTCTCTCTCTGTAGAGGGGAATCAGTGCGTTAGCTAAACTACCGAGAGCTACCTCAGGCTGTTAATTATTTTCACTATTATATACCGTGTATATTTAAACGACTGGCCTATTCAGCCAATTATCTTGTTATCATACGTTTACATTTATAGTTAATAGACAATTTTCACCGTCCATCTCTCTATTCTATTATAGCAGGTGAGCAGTTTAAAAATGGCTGCCATTCACTGCTGCAGTTTTAACACCACGAACTGTGCAACACGGACCTAGCGAGGATCGCGATCAAGGAGAAAATAAACAACAGTCGCATATCGCTTCTTTATCGACGGAAATTATATCTACCTAACCGGCGGAACCACTTCCTCGTTCATTCGATAGTTAGATGACAATATGTAGTTAGGCAAAAGTAGTTAGGCAAAAGTAGTTAGGCAAAAGTAGTTAGAATCAATTCAAATCGCCTGTTTTCTTCACCTTATGATGACATGATAAAATAGTGATTGAAACTTTTATTTTGAGCCACATTTCTATTCAATTTTCTCTGCGATCGTTTTTAACAAGTGACGTAGGTTTGAACAAAGCGCTGTGAAATATTTATATTTCGTCAAAGTCCTTTGGTCACCTACTAGAATAATATTTAAAAAAACGAGTTTTCTTTTAACACACTATATCCATGACTTTTCTTTGTTCGGTTTCAATTTTCTGAATAGTTAATTGATTGAAAAAAAGGTGGGAGTTTGCAGACTTACAGACTTTCTAAAATAAAAGAATTTCTATAATTTGCCAATTTCACGGACTTCGCATGAAGATTCGAAATATTTAAAGTAATTTCATAGCATATCGATTAGGGATTTTCATTTAGTCGATTAATCGAAGCTGTAGATTATTCGAAACTCCGATTAATCGAAAGATCGAAAAACCGATTGATAGAAACCATCGAATAATCGATTAATCGAAGTTGTAGATTATTCCTGAAACTCCGATTAATCGAAAGATCGAAAAAACGATCGATAGAAACCATCGAATAATCGATTAATCGAAGTTGTAGATTATTCCTGAAACTCCGATTAATCGAAAGATCGAAAAACCGATTGATAGAAACCATCGAATAATCGATTAATCAATGAAGCGAAGAACCGATTCCATCATCGATGCTGTCAGACCATTAATCTCATCTTGGACCAATAAAATAAAATATCTTTACGTTGATGTTGTAATAAAAAATGTATTTTGTTTTTCGTACAGATTTTCAAAGTCTCACAACGATGTAAAAAAAGATCAATTCATGATAGAAAGATTCGAGTGAAAATTCAGCGATTCAAAATCGATAATGGTTTCGCGGTAAACGTAACGTTTTGGTGCATAGCAGATGATTTTTGTAGTTCATGCCTCATGGTTGTGTCCGCCTTCGTGGGCATTTCCTTCCCTCCGCAAAGACGTTATAAAAATTGTATGTGAATATAAGTTTAAACAACGATTAAATAAATAAATAATTAAACTAAGGTGTTGTTGATGTTATAGTTATTTTTATTTCTTTGTTATCGTTACATCGACGACGATATAGACGTGAGTATCACAAATACCCGCCTTTCGTACACTCGATAAAGGTTACCAGGTACCACGCTCTTGTCAATTGCCAACTCTACACTTTCCGTACACACTTGTGCTTGACCCTCGATCGCCGGACCGGCCGGTATCGGTCAAAATCAAACTTCCTACGTGGTACATACATACATGCCTACGTATCTGTATGCATACCGCGTATCGCATCTCTGCCCCGTACGCGATAAGCCCTAAACTTCAAACGACTTCTATCAAATCTTTGATACAAAACAATCTATCGATAAAAATGTATCATTCCACCTCATCAACAGAGATCCATGTGTATTCTAGCACTTCCGATAAACACACACACACACATGATTTATGGGCTTGACATCGACGACATAACCTCACTAAAACGGCATATACCGGTTAGGTTAGGATTCAGATTCTCTGATAGGTTAGGATTTAGAATCTTTTTCATTATCGCATATTCTATGTTATCAAAATTTCCGCCAATTCAAGCTTCGAATTATCATTTGTTTTTTAGTAAGTTTATTTCAAATCCTGGTTAGGTTAGGATTCAGCCTTTTTTAATCGCTTCTGACCATTTTTCTCGGCTTCGTAAATTTTTTGCGAGACGATATCTCGCGAACTAATCATCAGATTTTCATGAATATCGCCTCAGTTGATATTTTGATCAGACTGATTTCAATTGATAGCATTTCCTCAGACTCAGGACTGAACAAATTCTGAGATAAATCGATGCGGTAGTTTTTCAATTCCGGAAATTAGAAGAAGCCGAAGCTAGCAGCCAGAGTTAGCGGCCAAAAGTTCTGAATTCACTTAGTCTGGTTGAAAATGAATAGCTTGCAGTTTCTAGTTATATTGTTGCGTTAAAATCCTAAGATCAAGCGTGAAAATCTTTTCGAAAGTTCTGCCAATCCAAATCCACTGAATTATATGTCCATTATTTTTCCCCGCGTACTTCCAGTCCAAAAATGGGGATCCTGGCGAAGACTGGTGGGCTGCGTATGTCGGCCGAGAAGCAGGAGACTCTACTGAAACTATCGATCCTCTCTATCGCCGCTGTCTTGTGTGAGTAGATCAAACTTCTGTGATTTGATTAGTTTTTTTTTCCAGGAACAAGAGAAAGAATCAACTTAACGAATCCACTTATCGATATTAACGATTATTTTCAGCCTTTGCGACTCGTCTCTTCTCAGTCCTAAGATTCGAGAGCGTTATCCATGAGTTTGATCCGTACTTCAACTACAGAACAACCAAGTTCTTGGCCGAGGAGGGGTTCTACAATTTTCACAACTGGTTTGACGATCGTGCCTGGTACCCTCTCGGCAGGATCATCGGAGGTGAATATTTATCGGAAGACATATGCAGAGTTGAGATCGTGAAAACCACATAAAATCTCATCTAAATTACTCAAACCATTGTAAAAATATTTTAGGAACCATTTATCCCGGCCTGATGGTCACCTCTGCGGCGCTTTATCATCTGGCGTGGTTGTTGAACATCACGATAGACATACGAAACGTCTGCGTATTCCTTGCCCCCCTGTTCTCCAGCTTTACGACTATAGTGACCTACCTCCTGACCAAGGAACTGAAGGTAGGTCATAATCAGACTTACGTTCCGTAATAGAATATAATTCAATCTATCAATTTATTTATTTACAGGTGATATTTATTACAGCAGAACTTCGAATTATTCATCTAGGAAAATTCGTTCACCCAATTTTTTCTTCAGGAAGTCTTCAAAATTGGAGGCAAAAGCCGAAAAATTAAATTATCCTAGGGTCAAAATATACGAATTTGCTCAAATAGTATTGAATAAAGTATCTGAATCTCCGAAAATTGATCAAATACATTGACGAAAAATCGAAAAATGTGGAGATCCACCTCCTAAAATTGGCTTCCACAAATTTCATCGAGTCATTGGATAGATAAAACCCAGAAAACGTATAATTAGGATAACAAAAAGCTTCTTATTGAAATTTTTTCTCCGAAATCTTCTGTCTCCGTTCTGAAATCCAAAACTGTTATTGTCACAGGATTCTGCGGCAGGACTGGTCGCCGCATCCATGATAGCGATCGTTCCAGGCTACATATCAAGATCGGTAGCCGGTTCGTACGACAACGAAGGGATAGCGATATTCTGCATGTTGTTCACGTACTACATGTGGATAAAGGCGGTGAAGACCGGAGCGATATTTTGGTCCTCTTTGGCCGCGCTGGCCTATTTCTACATGGTATCTTCCTGGGGAGGATACGTCTTCCTAATCAATCTGATTCCCCTCCACGTCCTCACCCTGATGGCAACCGGACGATTTTCTCACAGGATATACGTTGCCTACAGCACGCTCTACTGCGTCGGGACCATACTCTCCATGCAAATTTCGTTTGTCGGATTTCAGCCCGTTCAGAGCTCTGAGCATATGCTTGTAAGTCGGATTTTAGACCGGGGAGTCCGATGCAAACTCGAAATTCGAGGATCGATGAGATTATCAGTTACAAATAGTATAAAAAACTGTTCAAAGGAGTAAAAAAAATTGCTAGCATGTTTTTCGTGCCAATAATGAAGCCTCGAATCATATTACAATGGAATAATCTTCACAGAATCGTCTGAAAGGCTGAGGGAATCGTTTAGTGACCAAATTCGAAAGCTTTGGTGCTGCTTATTACAGTTTATACAATTTTATTTATTTATTTATATATAAAACTTTTATTCCACAGGCTCTCGGGGTATTTGGACTCTGCCAAATTCACAGTCTCGTCGACTACATCCGCAGCAAAATGTCCCAGACGGACTTTGAACTTCTGTTTAAAGCTCTCGTCTTCTCGATGGTTATTACTTCCTTTGTCGTCGGAGGAGCTCTTACTATCACTGGTAAATTTAATCTCTCCTTTCCTCCCATGTTTTCGACTGCGATAATTGAAATAAATACCCGGAAAAACTTTTTATTGTAAATTTTCTGGCAAAATAGGAGCTTTCAGTTCAGAAACTGGCTGAGAATCATCAAATTTTGAAAGATATGCGATTTCGCAATGTAAATTTGATAAGCTACACTTTTTTCAAGCTTCTCATTTCTTAATTTCAGACGTTCTCCGGCGGAATTCCCTTTAAAAATTGCTCAATCGAGAGTATTTTTCAGTTTTGTGCCTTATTTACGAAGAACATTTTCCCGAAATTGTAATTTGTGATTGAATTATTATTTTTTTCAGGCAAAATCTCTCCTTGGACTGGTCGGTTTTACTCCTTGTTGGATCCTTCCTACGCGAAGAACCACATTCCGATCATCGCATCGGTCTCTGAGCATCAGCCGACTTCTTGGAGTTCGTTCTACTTCGATTTGCAGATCCTGGTCTTCCTCTTCCCAGCAGGACTTTATTTCTGTTTCTCTAAGCTCACCGACGCCAACATCTTCCTCATTCTTTACGGAGTTACAAGTATCTACTTTGCGGTGAGAGATTTTCTATACTTTGGAAAATAATTTTGTGTTCAACATTGTTCTAAATCTACTTTGTCCAATTCCAGGGAGTCATGGTGCGACTGATGCTCGTCCTCGCCCCAGTTATGTGCATCCTGTCTGGAATCGGAGCATCTTCCATGCTTATTACCTACATGAAGCAAATCGAAAGCGGAAAAGTCGTCGATAAGAAGTCGAAGAAGTTTGAAAATAATTATGTCCTCAGAAGCGAGGTGAAAAAACTATTCACGATCGATAATCCTTTTGAGCTGAAACTGATTCGAGCTAAATTTTGAAATATTGATCCCAACCCAAATGTGATGACAAAGGTCCTAATACCTTCGATTTTGGTAAAAATTTAGACACGCTTATTGAAAACTCAAAGAATGTATCATCGTTTATCAAGATTAGCAACTTTTCCATAAGGATTCAGTCAATTGGGTGGTAAAATTATGATCTAAGATCCCCCGTCTTCAATGTCGTGAAACAAGTTTAGATCATTGAATTCTTGACGTTCAAAATCGATTTATTTATTTAAATTGTCCTGATATGGTACCAAAATCGTCTGAAAACCTAAAAAAGAAACCCTGCTAATAACATTTTCTGCAGTAAAACAATTTCAATCTTCCCTCACAGATAGCGACATTATTCGTAGCAGTAATGTGCTTCTTGTTTGTCTCCTACACTCTTCATTGTACCTGGGTAACCGCCGAAGCTTACAGCTCTCCCAGCATCGTGCTCTCCGCCCGATCTCCGGACGGCGGTCGAATGATCTTCGACGATTTCAGGGAAGCTTATTACTGGCTGCGTATGAACACACCGGAGGTATTTCAGCCAGTCTTCTATTAAATTTGCCACGAACGGCTCTAAAGTAAAAATAAAAAATGAACATGTCTTCTTTTCCACTATTTCAGGACGCGAAGGTGATGTCTTGGTGGGATTACGGCTACCAGATAACTGCGATGGCAAATCGGACCATATTAGTTGATAATAATACTTGGAACAATACCCACATATCAAGAGTTGGCCAGGCCATGGCGAGCTCCGAAGACAAGGCGTATGAGATAATGAGGGAACTAGACGTCGACTACGTTCTAGTTATCTTCGGCGGTCTGACCGGATATTCGTCAGACGGTACGAACCGAATCTAACAACTGAGAAATTCTTGTTTATCGAGTTTTCCGAACTGTTTATATTTTCAATATACGAATATTGAATATTGAATATGAATATTGAATTCTCATCGATATCTACATTCTATAATAACTATCAAGAATATTTATTAATCTATGAACCTTGTGAATCAAATTTCTCATTTCTTCCAAATTGATGAACTTCGCAAATGATTATACGCAGTTTTTGTGATTTACAATCTTCAATTTTCATGAATATCACTACAATTTCGATGAGTTTTGATCCTAGTACTAAATTTAAAGCGATAATATTCTGTAAAATTCAATCACGGCATGGATAAAAGTATTATCAGTGATCTAGTATTAATATTCTTTTCTCTCATCTTCGTACAGATATCAACAAGTTCCTTTGGATGGTGCGAATCGGTGGCAGCACGGATAAAGGAAAGCACATTACCGAATGGGATTACTACAGTCCGGCAGGCGAATTCAGGGTGGACAAGGAAGGTTCTCCCGTGCTCCTCAACTGCCTGATGTACAAAATGTGCTACTACCGCTTCGGCCAGGTCTACACCGAAGGAGGTAAATACTAGTAATGAACAAACGACAAATCACAATCTTCGTTTTATTATTTCTCTATTTATCGTTTTTCTTCGTTTTTTTGTAAGTCTTTTTTCTCTCGGGATGGAAATTTCCAGAAATTGTTATCCGAATCGCAATTTTTTCTTACTCTCCTCATTTCCGAAACAGGCAAACCCTCCGGATACGATCGTGTACGTAACATGGAGATTGGAAACAAGGACTTCGAGCTCGACGTGCTAGAGGAAGCCTACACGACTGAGCATTGGCTCGTTCGCATTTACAAAGTGAAGGATCTCCGTAACAGGGGAATATAAATTGTCCACATGAAGAAGAAGAAGAAGAAGATCGAGAAGAAATGAAATTGAGAAGCCCACACGATAGAAGAAAAATGTGTTACAGAAAATCCACTGAAACTTTTATGTCCGTTTTCGGGTTTATCTCTATTTGAAACTCTTTTTTTTTCAATCTTTCAGAAATGCCGGAGACGATTTTGTTATTTCGAGTGAAAAAGAACTTGAAATTGTCACAAAACTTCAGAGGATTTTATCGAACAAATTTTTTTTTTTACCGTGTACGATATTCAATCGAGTAGGTTGAATTTTTTTATACCTAAATAATATATAAAATAGAATCTTTTCAGTCCTTTTTTAACAGATTTGTATTGATAATGATCGTACTTTGCATCGAGATTAACCCGTCAGGTGTCACCATCGAATGAATGCCTCTGTATCTTCAAAACGGTCGATTCTACGTGAAAAGTCTTAGAGATCTTTTTTGTAGAGAATTTGATGAGCTTCAAAATTATTTCCGGTCACTTTTTACATAGGACCAACCGGAAGTGAGATATCGATCATATCATAAAAAAATTGTGAAGAAAAAACTTTGAAACGTTATCTGAGGCAAAATAACTAATTAGGATAGCAAATATTCGTTGAAGTGACCATTGTGATGATTAGTATGATCATTATTACGATCGATAATCGATAATCTTGTGAATCAAAGTCATTTTCTATACAGTGAAATATATATAGGTATATTTTTTTTTTACCGTTTGTAAACTTTTAAAAGTTTTTCAAACTATACTCATGGAAGGAAAAAAAAATGACTGAAAAAAATATGACTTGTTGAAATATTTCATTTCATTCAATTTACCCGATATTATTTCTATTATTTACAATAATTTAGTACTGAATATATTTGTTTATAACAAATTTATTTTTGACTAAAAATTATTTTTATATTTTGATATTCGATGTGGGGAATGTTTTTCATTCTCTATCAACATAAATCGGTGAAATTATTCATCCAGTCGAGTTGGGGACGAAAATAAACGCAAAGGTTTTTATGATTCATTGGAAACAATCTAATATGAAATAATTGAGCAAATTATGTGGGAGCCTTTAGTACGAAAAAGTCATTTAATGCTTCTATGTCTAAGAACATGAGTAAATTTTTCACATTTTTTAAAGAATCTTTCTCGATTTTTATTTTTTATGATTCGTGATGAGTTGCGACCGACTGATACGGTCGATATCAGAGAGTATAAGCCTCGGAGGCTGTCTGGTATCGCATGAAATCTCCCATTCAGTTGGCTTATGAATACGATATCATCGTGTAAGTGAATTCGATAAAAGTGCAGAGGGATTTGCTTGAAAAGAAGGCGATCTGATCATGTAGGTATAAAATATGAGTATTTATGCGGTATATCAACAATATACAATGTGTGTAAGTAGGTACAAATATGCGGTAATATTTTTTTTTTTTTTTTAATTATCATTAATCTTGTTCCTCTCAACGTTAATCCCATTCACCGATGTACATAGCACGTGGCGTAGGCGGTATTACGCCTCTCGTTGGTATGGGGAGACGGCCGTAGATGTGATTGTACGGGGAATCAATCCTGTCTTCTGAATCTGTAATTGGAAATTTGAAGAAAACAAATTATCACTCGTAAAGGATCGACCAGATATCGACACCGGCGAAATCACCACTCTGTCTATGCAATAGTATATTATGTAACAAGGGAGTCAAATGTAAAACACGTGTGTGCTCAGAAAACCGGAGGGCTGGCGAAGCCAAGCCCTCCTGTTTTTTTAGCATACAAGGGTTTTACATTCAACTCCCGTGTTGCATACAATATTTTTCGTTGCATGTGGACGTAAATGCAGTTTTAAGAAACCTCCCATGGTCGTAAAATTGCATTTTACACCCACTGCAACGAAAAGAAAATTAAATGGAGAAAATGTATACGGATCTTGACCCTCGACTTCTCAAATCTGGGTCATGATTTTTTGTATCATTCTTTCTACTCTGAATGCCAATTGGAATTTTTTTCAGATTTTTAAAGATGAATTCGAGCGTGTGGTGAATTTTCAAAGATTTTTTTTCCACCCCTCGATGGCAGTGACCGAAAAATCAGGAAAATTCTCAAAGTTTGCCTGTCAGAAATGAAAAGTTTTTACTAAAATTCACGGCCATCCAGGTGTTGAAAAAGAAACTGAAATTTCACCACGCGCTGAAATTTATTTTAAAAAATATGAAAAAAATTTTAAATTGCTATTTAGAGTAGAATTAATGGTGAAGAAAAAAATCACGCGGTCGAGGGTCACCGGCAGGTCGATTTGGCATGGAATAATGCCCCTTATATATTGATTCTACGACAAAGCCTCTACTTTGCCCCAAAATTGGGGAAAAGTTTTATCGCGGAGTGTTTGAAAGTGTTTTTTCTCACACCCGGTCGCAAAATGCCACTTTTCATACCTCTTGAGCCGGCGCAAAACAGATCTTTTCGGCCCTCGGGCGCAAAGTTCCGTTTTGCGCCCGCTCACTCGGTCTGAAAAGAGGCATTTTTGCGACCAGGTGTTGAGAAAAAAATCGTGTGCAACACGGGCGCAAGGCTATTTTGGCGAGTGTGAATGCAGTACACTCGCCTTCGGCTCGTAATGCAAATTTCACACTCGAAAAATAGTGTTTTCTCACACCTGGTCGCAAAATGCCACTTTTCATACCTCTTGAGCGGGCGTAACCGACTATTTTCCGGCCCTCGGGCGCAAAGAGCTGTTTTCCGCCCGCTCACTCGGTCTGAAAAGAGGCATTTTTGCAGACCAGGTGTTAAGAAAAACATCGTGTGCATCATGGGCGCAAAGCTATTATGCGAGTCTGCTTTTACAGCAACTCGCCTTCGGCTCGTGCCGCAAATTGCATACTCGCAAAATAGCCTTTTGCGCCCTTGATACACAAATAACTATTTGCGCCCTTGATACACAATGTACTAATAGCGATTATAAGTCCGTGCGACAATATTGCAAACGACAAACCACGCCATCACCTTATCTAGTGCGATCAACTTGTAATTTGTAACAAAGTGCAATTTGTACGATGTCAAATAAAATCCCCACAGATCACATGCATAAACATTTTTGGTCACTCATTGCATGTACATACGTACGTACCGAGTCCGCTCTCGAAACTTCTCGCATGATACATAATGGGGGGTCTTTTCCCTGCTGTTCCGTGGTGACCATATATTTGCGAAGAATTGCTACTGCTGATGTAGCTTCCTCCGGCCCCAACGTAGCTCGGTGGTGGCTGTGGTCTCAGGTGTCCGTAGTTTGAGGGCACGGCTCCTACCTTGCTGTGACCGTTCTTTGCCATTTTTACGAAATTAGGTACTCTCGCTCTGAGACCGCAGTAGTACGGGTCGTCTGTAGATTCAGAAGACGAAATTCAGAGCGTTAATCAAACCGTACCTCGATAGCAGTAACAGAGTCTCGTTGATGAAATTCGTCCATATCAGACACTAACCATATTTTTTATTGTCAACCTTTTTACTCTTCTTATCGTCCTTTATTACCGCCGACGGTCTTATACTGCTCACGTAGTCGTCCTCGATGTCATCGTAATCGGGCTGTGATGAAAAAACAAAAATTAGAAACTCTCGATGATTTGAATTAGAAATCAGGGATCCCATAGATGTTCATTCAATCACCAAAAATGTGTCAGATCGAAAATTTCTTGGATACATTTTCCATTTACGGTAATATCGACGCCTGATACGAATAAAAGCACGTTTCAGATTCCGGGTGGAAAAGAGCACGTTTCAAATTCCGGGTGGAAAAGAGCACATTTCATATTCCGGGTGGAAAAGAGCACGTTCCAAATTCCGGGTGGAAAAGAGCACGTTTCAGGTTGACTCGAATACTAGCACATTTTGGGTTGACTCGAATACTAGCACGTTTCGGGTTGACTCGAATACTAGCACGTTTCGGGTTGACTCGAATACTAGCACGTTTCGGGTTGACTCGAATACTAGCACATTTCGGGTTGACCTGAATACTAGCACATTTGGGTTGACTCGAATACTAGCACGCTTCTTCTGGCTTGACCTGAATACTAGTACTGTTTGCCGACTTTGAATACTTCAGTATCGTTTCATAATTTTTAATATTAGCATTTCAAGCACTTGAATACCAGTACATTTTAAACACTCGAATAATAAAGCACGTTTCTGGGTTGACCGAATTACCAGCACGCTCGCCGACTCGAATACTAGCACGTTTCGAGTTGACTCGAATACTAGCACGTTTCGAGTTGACTCGAATACTAGCACATTTCGGGTTGACTCGAATACTAGCACGTTTCGGGCTGACTATTACTCAGTATCACTTTGGCTGACTCTGAATACTAGCACAGTTTCAGGTTGACCTGAATACTAGCATATTTCAGCTGACCGGAATACTAGCACGTTTCGAGTTGACTCGAATACTAGCACGTTTCGAGTTGACTCGAATACTAGCACATTTCGGGTTGACTCGAATACTAGCACGTTTCGGGCTGACTCGAATAATAGCACGTTTCGGGTTGACTCGGGAATACTACACGTTTCGCCGACTCGAATACGGGCACATTCGTCAACTTCGAATACTAGCACATTTTGGGCTGACCTGAATTAATAATAATAGCACGTTTCAGGTTGACTCGAATACTAGCACATTTCGGGTTGACTCGAATACTAGCACATTTCGGGTTGACTCGAATACTAGCACGTTTCGGGTTGACTCGAATAATAGCACGTTTCGTTAATATTATAATCCGATTGCCATTGTTAGACGGATTATAATATTAACGAAACGTGCTATTATTCGAGTCAACCCGAAACGTGCTAGTATTCGAGTCAACCCGAAATGTGCTAGTATTCGAGTCAACCTGAAACGTGCTCTTTTCCACCCGGAATATGAAATGTGCTCTTTTCCACCCGGAATCTGAAACGTGCTTTTATTCGTATCGGGCGTCGAATTATGTGTCGAATTGACAAAAGGAACGTCCAATTGTACCTTTTTGAGGATATCGCAAAACAAAGAATCGACGTGCAAGAATAAACGGTCAAAAGTTACCGTTGGGGCTTTGATATCGTTCAGTTGCTATAATTTGCTACATGTTACCTTGGGAATGTCGTGACCGTAGAGGTTTTCTCTTGGGGGTAGTTTCGGAGGTTTTTCTCCTCGACGGTGCTGGAAGCTGGTTGATTGCATGTAGATTTGGTCACGTTCCATTCTCGCATTTCCAGCTTGCAACCTGTCATTTGACGATGATGATATGCCCGCTACACTGTACGGGTCTTCGTCTGGTATTGGTATTCTCGGCCGATTCTTTATGTCCACTGGTCTTTGGAGCGCTAGAACTGCGGCGATTTCGGAAATCGTTAGTTCGGTTCTGTTATCGACTTCTTTATTTGTGGAGTGCACGAAATAAAGTTTGAACTTTCGGTCAAGAATCTTGAAACTTAGAAGCGTTTAGTCGAACATGGTGGCTACTATAATGAATAAGTAATAAAAAATAAAATCCCTGACTCTTCCTGACCAAATTGTAATTTTTCCCTGATTAAAATTCGGAAAGACTTTGAATCAATGGTGAAAGAAAATGATTTCCATTGGCTGAGATTTCCTCGCGAGAAAGAAAAAGAATCGCTGGGGATCTTTCATTCCGTATTTTTTTGTGTCACCATAAAATTTCTTAACTTTTCCCCGACTTCCCGGTTTTACCTGATCAGTGGCCACCATGAATGTAATGAAGTTCGAAAGATTAGAAGATTAGAGTCGTGAAACTTTTGAAGCTCTATAAGACTTGGAGACTTTGGATCGTTGAGGCTTTTTAAAACTTTGATAATTTTAACAATTGTGAAAGTTGTAGAGTCACACCTGGTGGTAGTTTTGATTTGAGCATATCCAGCCCGACGACATTTACGATGAGAACCCATACAGGACACTGAAGAAGGTCAGTCTCGGTACGAACGAACACTATGGCGCTCAGGCACTGCGTTTCGAGTCTCCGTCTGTCGGGATAAGCCCTCCGCGTTTCTCGGGATAGGTTTGTTTGATATTTGTTCATGTCGAATATCTGGAAATTCACAAAGCGGAGAAACAAAGGATCAAGAGTCCGGTTTTAAACAATCTCACCTTTGTCTCGTCAATTCGAATTGAGATATACTGACCTTCCCTGGTTTCTCGTGCTCGAGGGCACCTTGGGAATTACGTAATATTTCCGGTCCAATAGCATTGTCTTCTTGATTCGTACACTTGACGTAAACATTGCTTTTGCATAACCGTTTTATCAGAATATTTCCCTGGTCGTCCATTTTTATTTTAACACCTTGATTTATGTGGCGTTTAGCTTCGTCAGTTTTTTGGTCACGATGCGGGTTGTCGAATCCGCACAATCCTATCCTAAATAAACAAAAAACAAAACGTTCGTTTCAAATTTTTTCCATTCCTCTGGAATACCGAAACGTGATTGTCCAAGCGGAATTCTCCAAGCTGCCACAGTTTCCGAACGAGACCAATTCGAAGTTTGAATCAAATGGTCGCACGGTTACAGTGACGCCACCGCCAGGGGCGCTCGCAGTCGCCAAAGGCGATTCTCGGCCGACTGGATGCCCCAAATTTTCCGCGAGGACAAAGTCGTTGCAGTTTTTAGCCAAGGAACGTGATTAGGCTATTTCAGATCAAAGTATGGACTTGTTTCATTGAGTATCAGCTCCGCGACGATATGATGCACTGACACGTTTGCATAGAATGCATTAAAAGAAAATGGAATAGCGGAATTCAAGTCACGAAATGGAACGTGACTCGTATGGCTTACAGTCTTCGTCAAATATAATTAGAAATCAGATAATTATAAAAAGCGTACTACTATGGAACTGGACGTTTTGCGCTCGGCAGGGCGCGTCGAAACTTTCCTACGAGAAAAAGTGGCGCGCGTTTCGCCGCAGTCCGATCGACGGTCGGGCTCTGCCCATAAACTATGCTTCCGCAATAAAATTGTTAAAAAAATTATGCAAATAGGTCCTTAAAACGCTCCTCACCTTAGGCCACCCTTTTTCTCGGCGTTTCTGCAGTTCTTTGCCCGCGCGTAATGTACCGGGGGGATTGTTATTGCACCAATTAAACCTGTAATTGAGGCTTACCTAAAACCGTCGAATCCATCGTTGGATCCGTTCACCGTGAGAACCGGAGCCCTTGCGTAGGCTTTAGCGACCCGTCGGTTCCGCTCGAACACTATTACTTTCGCCCAGATCTCGTCGTCGATCTGATTCCATTTATCTAAAACTTCTTGTATGTGATCCTGGGAACGGAAAAAGAAAACGAAATTATCACCGGTAAAAATCAATACGTTCATTGGTTTCTCATATCGTTGATTATTTTCACAATTACGATGACGATTGCTGACTATTTGAGAAAGAAATCATTGAATTTATGTGACATGTCGATGTGGTATTAATCGGGCTTCATATTCCGATGAAAGATGAGAATTCGTGAAGCATCATTGAGATCACTGATAAAACGTGTGAAATTAAAGTGAAATCGTCGACGGATTTGCGAAATTCTGGTGAAATTGACGGAAAATCCATGAAATCGGAAGAATATCCGGTTGCTTCAAGGGCGAAGGTTCATGAAATTTCAGTCCTGGAGAAATTTTGTGGAGTCATAGTGAAATCTGATGAAACCTTGACGCGATTTCAGTAGATCCTTGATGAATCGATGAATCGATGTCGCCGACGGTCCGGCAGTGAAATCGGTCTACAGAAGTTTGGGAAAACTACCGAATCCGGTATAAAATACAGATATGTGAATATCTGTAAACATTCAACGTCTAGACCTGGCTTTTAAAGAAATTTAACGATCGATGATCTCGTGAAAAAAGTTGTATAGAAACCACTGAACCGCTGCGAACATAGTGACATTCCAATTCAAAGCGATTCGTTATAAACCGAGAATTAATTATCGGATCAAGTTCGAAAATATTCTAATGATAGAACAAAAAAGTAAATGGAAAAGTCGATGTGTTTTAAAGCATGAAGCAATGACCTTCTAGGCATCATAGTCACCTTGTACAGTTTATCCAAATTGTACCATACATCCTCCTCATCCTGTTCCTCATACTGGGCGTCGGCCAGATTGTCCCTCGAACGGGATAGAATTTTTCTTCTCGACACCATCGCGATGGTGGGAAGAATTCGCCGATCTTATACGCCCTCTGTAAAAAAAAAAAAAAGGAAAAGAAAAATTATTCCAAGG
>JAEUYN010001436.1:0-70300 GCA_018257835.1 Euura lappo
TTTCTAAAATCAAGTTTCGATTTATAATGAATTTTAGAAAAAGAATTGGCGGGGCACTAAGTATAGTGTCCGAGTTAGCCACTAGGGGTGTGTCGGGGGATGTTGTCCGGTGGGGATGAAGACTTGGTTTTTGTTTCTAAAATCAAGTTTCGATTTATAATGAATTTTAGAAAAAGAATTGGCGGGGCACTAAGTATAGTGTCCGAGTTAGTTAGTAGGGGTGAGTCAGGGGATGTTGTCCGGTGGGGATTAAGACTTGGTTTTTATTTCTAAAATCGAGTTTCGATTTATAATGGTACCGAAAAAATTGGAGGGCACTAAGTATAGTGTCGAGTTAGTTACCAGGGTGAGTCGGGGGATGTTTTCCGATGGGAGTTAAAGACGTGGTTTCGATTTCTAAAAATCGTTTCGATTTATAATGAATTTTGAAAAAGAATTGGAGGGCACTAAGTATAGTGTCCGAAGTTAGTTAGTAAGGAAATTGAGTCGGGGATCTTTTTTCCGATGGGGATAAAGACGTGGTTTCGATTTCTAAAATCGTTTTTCGATTTCCAATGAATTTTCGAAAAAGAATTGGAGGGGCACTAAGTATAGTGTCCGAGTTAGTTACCAGGGGTGAGTCGGGGGATGTTTTCCGATGGGGATAAAGACGTGGTTTCGATTTCTAAAATCGTTTTTCGATTTATAATGAATTTTCGAAAAAGAATTGGAGGGGCACTAATAATAGTGTCCGAGTTAGTTACCAGGGGTGAGTCGGGGGATGTTTTCCGATGGGGATAAAGACGTGGTTTCGATTTCTAAAATCGTGTTTCGATTTATAATGAATTTTCGAAAAAGAATTGGAGGGGCACTAAGTATAGTGTCCGAGTTAGTTACCAGGGGTGAGTCGGGGGATGTTTTCCGATGGGGATAAAGACGGTTTCGATTTCTAAAATCGTTTTTAGATTTAAAATGAATTTTAGAAAAAGGATTGGAGGGGCACTAAGTATAGTGTCCGAGTTAGTTACCAGGGGTGAGTCGGGGGATGTTTTCCGATGGGGATAAAGACGTGGTTTCGATTCCTAAAATCGTTTTTAGATTTATAATGAATTTTCGAAAAAGAATTGGAGGGGCACTAATAATCGTCTCCGATTTAGTTAGTAGGGGTATGTTGGGGGATGTTTTCCGATGGGGATAAAGACGTGGTTTCGATTTCTAAAATCGTTTTTCGATTTATAATGAATTTTCGAAAAAGAATTGGAGGGGCACTAAGTATAGTGTCCGAGTTAGTTACCAGGGGTGAGTCGGGGGATGTTTTCCGATGGGGATAAAGACGTGGTTTCGATTTCTAAAATCGTTTTTCGATTTATAATGAATTTTCGAAAAAGAATTGGAGGGGCACTAAGTATAGTGTCCGAGTTAGTTACCAGGGGTGAGTCGGGGGATGTTTTCCGATGGGGATAAAGACGTGGTTTCGATTCCTAAAATCGTTTTTAGATTTATAATGAATTTTCGAAAAAGAATTGGAGGGGCACTAAGTATAGTGTCCGAGTTAGTTAGTAGGGGTATGTTGGGGGATGTTTTCCGATGGGGATAAAGACGTGGTTTCGATTCCTAAAATCGTTTTTAGATTTATAATGAATTTTCGAAAAAGAATTGGAGGGGCACTAATAATCGTGTTCGAGTTAGTTAGTAGGGGTGAGTCGGGGGATGTTTTCCGATGGGGATAAAGACGTGGTTTCGATTTCTAAAATCGTTTTTCGATTTATAATGAATTTTCGAAAAAGAATTGGAGGGGCACTAATAATCGTCTCCGAGTTAGTTAGTAGGGGTATGTTGGGGGATGTTTTCCGATGGGGATAAAGACGTGGTTTCGATTTCTAAAATCGTTTTTCGATTTCTAATGAATTTTCGAAAAAGAATTGGAGGGGCACTAAGTATAGTGTCCGAGTTAGTTACCAGGGGTGAGTCGGGGGATGTTTTCCGATGGGGATAAAGACGTGGTTTCGATTTCTAAAATCGTTTTTCGATTTATAATGAATTTTCGAAAAAGAATTGGAGGGGCACTAAGTATAGTGTCCGAGTTAGTTACCAGGGGTGAGTCGGGGGATGTTTTCCGATGGGGATAAAGACGTGGTTTCGATTTCTAAAATCGTTTTTCGATTTATAATGAATTTTAGAAAAAGAATTGGAGGGGCACTAAGTATAGTGTCCGAGTTAGTTAGTAGGGGTGAGTCGGGGGATGTTTTCCGATGGGGATAAAGACGTGGTTTCGATTTCTAAAATCGTTTTTCGAATTATAATGAATTTTCGAAAAAGAATTGGAGGGGCACTAATAATCGTCTCCGAGTTAGTTAGTAGGGGTATGTCGGGGGATGTTTTCCGATGGGGATAAAGACGTGGTTTCGATTTCTAAAATCGTGTTTCGATTTATAATGAATTTTCGAAAAAGAATTGGAGGGGCACTAAGTATAGTGTCCGAGTTAGTTACCAGGGGTGAGTCGGGGGATGTTTTCCGATGGGGATAAAGACGTGGTTTCGATTTCTAAAATCGTGTTTCGATTTATAATGAATTTTCGAAAAAGAATTGGAGGGGCACTAAGTATAGTGTCCGAGTTAGTTACCAGGGGTGAGTCGGGGGATGTTTTCCGATAGGGATAAAGACGTGGTTTCGATTTCTAAAATCGTGTTTCGATTTATAATGAATTTTCGAAAAAGAATTGGAGGGGCACTAATAATCGTCTCCGAGTTAGTTACTAGGGATAAGTCGGGGGATGTTGTCCGGTGGGGATGAAGACGCGGCTTGGGTTTCTCAAATCGAGAACTGATCGATCCGTATGAATTGATAAAAAAAAAATCATCCAGGTAGTAACTTTAAGATCCGAGTTATGTACTCGGGGCCCCATTAGGCACATATCCAGGGCCGTATCAAGGCTCGGAAATTCGCCGACCGACTTTCGTTCAGTTGAACGTTCGGAACTTCACCACCATGATTCATAAACAATCGTTTGAATTGATTCTATTTTTAAAATGCGTCTAACAAAAAAATTATCCTATTTTCCGGGTCGAGATTGAAGAATATGAACGGAAAAAAAATTATTGCAAAATCGTCGAGTTTCCAGGGAAATAATTTTTTATTACAATTATGTGTTAAAAAAAACTATATAATCGTATCAAATTATTTGATGACGAAAAAAAGTGTTTCATTCGATCGAAGAATGAAACGAACTCAAGAGAAAAAAAACTGCCCTAGTACAGATCGAAGTATAGAGCTGTAATAAATAATTTACTGTATTGAGAACAAACAATTTTTTGTTCATGTGAAATTGATTTTTTTTTTTTTTTTTAACCTCAAATTATTCAACTTTCTCGAAATGAAAAATCGATCAACTTCTTCATAATTGGATGAAAAAACAGTAAAGAAATCACGAAATAAAAGACAAAAACAACGCCGCAATTTACGGAGTTCCGTCGAGTTGAATTTTAAGATTGTTTTATACTAATTTCATTCCAATCACCAGGATTTGTACATTTCATTCCTGTTTGTGTGAAAAATTTCAAGATATTTTCAACAGTGTACGTATTATGAGAACCCCCACATATCTGAAATGCATTTTTAATCGGTTTTGCATCCCAAATTCAACTAGGGAAGCTGAACCCCACGATTTACAAAATTCTGTAGATATAGAGTGGATTGATAAAGTGATGACGTATCGTGGAGAATAATACAAGTGATAAAAAACCGCGCACGAAATCCATGTGGGAGGAGTGTGTTGTGAAAAAAAAGAGGCAAGAGGGTTGAAGAGGTTACAAGTATAAGGATATAGTGTGAGTGAAGAAATTAAGAGGTGTGTTTTTGCACTCATTCTTGCAGAGCTGCACTGCCCCAGAGTGGAGGCCGACGTCAAAAGAATCGAGGAGTACCTCAGTGGCCTCCTCGGATTCGAAATCCGCAAACAGGAATTCAACACGGTACTGGACGTATTCAAGCTCGGCAGCAGCAGGGTACATTTGTGCGACCGACCCGTCAGGGATCAACGTGCAGTACGTCGAACGGCTGGCGTGCTGCGACGCGTGGATGAGAAAGCCCAAATGGCTTATATTGGACGTGTGCCAAGCCATACGTGAGGTATTCCACCTTGATATGTGTATTTTCAAAATTCCGCACAGAGCTTAAATGTATTTCTCCTCGCCATTATTTGTCACTGCAGATGAAGTCGCAGCGGCTGACCACAGCAAGATAAGCCGCAAAGAAATAGAAAAGCTGGTGTGCTGCAGAACTTGGCGGCACAAACCAAAGTGGCTGATCGTCGACGCCTGCAGAGTCTCAAGTAAAATATTCCACTTTCAATACGATGGTCATATCAAAAAAAAAAAAAAAAACCAACGCGCATCTAAAATGCATTTTTTCATCGCAGGACCGAGGCGCGAGGCAGAGTCGCCGATAAGGGCCGAGAGTATGCCCGACTATAGGAATCTCCTGGTATAGCAGGCTACCATAGACACAATGAAGTCTTTATTAGGAGAGACTCTATCACTCGGCATGATTTAATCCGTTGAAGGTATCGATCGAATCGAGTCAGGTTGAGAAATTAAAAAACTTCTTCTTGTTTGTAACGTTTCGGCGCTGGGTTCGTCGCCCTCTTCAGACAAAACTGTTTATTTGAAACCAAACATACAAAAATTAGATCTAACAATGTACATACTAAATATTATTAACTAAGTATTTACCAAGAGACGTGGAAACTAATCCAAAATATATAAACCATAACGGTGGAGATCAAGTGTAAGCCAAAGTCGTCAACAGTTCTAGAGCAGACGTAAATTGATAAAACGGGTGGTCGAAATTTAAAAGGTAGCCAAACACTCTAACGGTCGAGCACTCACAATTCGATGTGCTGACAAACTTAAGAACGACTAAGAGGGGGAAGGTCGCTTGAAATCCGGATTAGATACGTCAAATAGGAGACCTATACAGTCATAAATATGTATTGCACTAATACATATACTTAAGAAACACTCTTGGAACGTAGTCTGTG
Source organism: Euura lappo (assembly GCA_018257835.1). Lineage (NCBI taxonomy): Eukaryota > Metazoa > Arthropoda > Insecta > Hymenoptera > Tenthredinidae > Euura > Euura lappo. The sequence goes on from JAEUYN010001436.1 coordinate 5,019, forward strand.
GAGTAGAAGTTTGTACGGAGCATGGAGATTTTTTGTGTCTTCTTGTTTATTCATTGGTTTTTTTTGCAGGTGGATGTGTAACATTTCAGATGTTAGTCTTTTTCCCCAATGGGGTTCTTTATCTAAAATCTTGGCCTTATCCCAATCAAAAGAGTGTTTGAATAATTTCTGATGAACAGACACTGCCGTGTGTTCTTCCGGAGACTTATCCATATTCAAAAAGTGTTCCTTAATGCGGACTTTGAGTTGGCGTTTTGTTTGACCTACGTAGGAGGCTGGGCAGTCCTTGCAAGAAATCTTATAGACTACGTTGGTCTGTAGTGCGGGGAGTAAACGATCTTTACCTTTGGCTACGATATTCGATAAGTTACTATTAACCCGAGGAACTGCAGTGATATTGTGGTTATTGAAAACCCTGCCAATCTCTTCTGAAAAACCTCTGACGTATGGTATCGGAATTATCGGGTGGTGAGAACGAAGGTTGCTACTTACGAAGAGAACAGAGGTGTTCCCTTCGGTGTCAGTTAGGGTGATGATGGGTGTGAGGTTTTTAAATAACAGGAAACAAATATGTTATGAGTTCTATTTCTTTATTTTATTTCAGGTGATTAATTAACCCTTCCAGTACAGACGCTCTATCTCCAGCGCTGTCCGGCAACACACTGTTCATGCCATTCTATAATCTATGTATACATGTAAATCTAATCCGTTCTAATCCTCTGTTTATATGTTTCCTATATTTCTGTTCTCTGAGATATCACATCCTCCCCTCTTTATTTCACGTTTTCTCTAATTTATGTATATCTCTTATTATGTATATACCCAAAATCATATTTACAAAGATTTACAATTTAATTTTCTTATTTAATAAATTATGTCTATTTTACAATCATTTTCTATTCATAAATTATTTCTACTTCTCTCTCCCCTTCCTCCTTTTTTTTTTTTCTATTTACAATTAACTTATCGTTATGCATGCAATTACTATTTAGCCATTTTCTCTGCCAGTCTAGCTGACCGACGTGGACCCGTGGGGTCGTCAATTCCGCTCTTGTTTTGATCTGGCTTCTTTACAATTTTCTCTCTCTTAATAATTTGATTCGCGTGACGTTTGAAGACTTTTCCGTCTTCCCTCGCAACTTCATACATAACCCCCGGAACCGATTCTCGGGTAACCACTCCTGTAATCCATACATCTTTTCCCCCTTTGTGGTCCCGAAACATTACTAGGTCCCCTTTTGCAAAATGTACCTGTCTTTTACCCTTCGAGTTTTGTATTTTTGACGTCTGGTACTGCTCAATGCGATTTTCTATCGGAGGAGGTCGGAGCATAGAAAATCGTGTTCTGAATTCACGACCAGTCATCAAACTAGCCGGGGTCTTTCCCGTTACCGTATGAGGGGTCGTTCGGTAATCAAACAAGAATTTTTGAATCGCTTGAGTTAGCGTGGCTCCACTTTTTAGTAAACATGTTACCTTTCTTTTTACGGTATCAACTAGGTTTTCCGCCGCCCCGTTCGTCGCTGGGTGGTGGGTGGGTGTCGTGCTATGCCGAATTCCTGCTTCCCGCATTACTTTTTGAAACGCTTTACTGAGGAAAGTAGAATAATTATCAGAAACTACGTGTACTGGGTATCCAAATCTAGTGAAAAGCTCTTCGAATATTTTAATTGTTGTATTTTCGTTCATATTTGGTACCTGAAAAACTTCTGGCCACTTGGAATGGCTGTCGATCACTACTAACATCGTATGTCCCGACAGTGGACCCAGGAAATCGGCATGCACCCGATGCCATGGAGAAGTAGGCCATCTCCACGGTGTCAATGGTATTTTCGGGGGTAATTTACGTGCTTCTAAACACGGTTGACACTGCTTAGTGATTTTCTCTATATCATTATCAATGTTTGGCCACCAGACAAATGACCTCGCCAATGACTTCATCCGTGTCACCCCGAAGTGACTCGCGTGCAACTCGTGCATCACTAAGGGTCTTAGTTTTTCAGGAATCACTACTCTGTGACCCCATAGTACACACCCGCGATCAATCGTTAGTGAATCTCTTTTGTTCCAAAATGTCTTTAATTCGTCATTTTCTGGCTGCGTTTCTGCCCAACCATCTACACAATATCTCATCACTAAGCTTGATGTCTCATCTCCCTGGCTGGCTCTCTTTACCATTCTCCAATCAAGTGATGCGAAATCAACTTCCATGGCCTGGATCTGAACATTTCTTTCCGCTTCGTCCAGCCATGAAAGTGTTTTGAAATCTGTCTCTTCGGATGGCAAAGGAAGCCGGCTTAACCAGTCCGCGTAATTAAATTGACCTCTAATGTGTTGAATTGTATACCTTAAGGGTGATAAAAAAATTGCCCATCTTTGGAGCCTGGCCGCCGCTATTTGCGGTATTTCTTTCTCTGGGTGGAAAATCCTGGTCAGCGCAGCATTGTCGGTTTGTAACAGGAATTTATGCCCATAAAGGTATTCGTAATATTTTCGTACACCAAATCTGATCGCTAATGCTTCCTTTTCTATGTGCGGATAATTTTTTTCTGCTTTTGATAATGTACGACTCGCGAAACAGATCGGATGGTCGAATCCGTCCTCAAAACGATGTGACAAAACTGCGCTGGCTCCATAAGGCGAAGCATCACACGTCAAAACTAACGCCTTATCTGGATCATAATGTACTAGAATTTTATCCGATACCAGCTCTTTTTTTATATCTACGACGACCTTCGTACATTCGGACGTCCATTCAAATTTTCCTTTTTCCAAACAATCATATAATGGTCGCAACTTATTCGCAAAGTTGTAAATATATCTAGAATAATAATTTATAGATCCTAAGAAGCTTCGCAATTCGCTTTCGTTTGACGGTATTGGTGCCTTGACTACGCTTTCGATTTTATTTTGTAAAGGTTGTATCCCCTTACTATTTATCTTGTATCCCAAGTACTTAACCTCGTCTTGGAAAAAATTGCATTTGTCAAATTTTAGCCGCAAACCAGCCTCACCTAGACGTTGCAGTGCTCCCCGTACTCTTGCCTCTAAAGTTTCGATGTCCGGTGCTCCAATTAGAATATCGTCAATAAAAACTACCAGACCCGGTATACCTAAGAGCAGTGCCTCCATGGCTTTTTGGAAAGAGCCTGGGCCTGTAGACAGACCGAAAGGTAAATAGAGATATTTAAAGAGACCCATATGCGTGCTAATCACTGTCAATTTCTGTGATTCCTCGTCTAGGGGGTATTGCTGGAATGCTTCTGACAAATCCAATTTTGTATACACAGCTGTACCTCTCAATGTGTTAAACATTGCCTCTGGTCGTGGAAGTGGGTGGTGATTGACTTTCAAGTATTTATTTACTGTAATTTTATAATCACCACAAAGGCGTACCTCTACATCTGACTTTAGTATTGGTACGATTGGTGTACCCCAATCACTATAGTCTATCGAGACTATTCTTTTATTTTCTATTAATCTGGCGAGTTCTTTTTCTACTTTTTCTCGCATAATTATCGGTAATGACCTGGGCTGAAAAAACTTTGGTTGAGCATCCTCGCGTAATGCCAACCTCAAAGTGCCTTTCGTGAAGGAACCCAGACCTGGTGCAAAAACGTCAGAAAAATCCGATTTAAGTCTCTCGATCCTTTCTTTACAATTCACATTTATTTTCTGGATGCTTTGCTCCAGTTCTCGTTCCGATTTCGTCCACTTCAAAGGCCACATATTTAACGCCCTTAACCACGTTCTGCCCATGATTGGCGTACCACCCGCATCCACGACATAGCAAATTTCCGAAGCTTGTTCATTTTCTCTCTTTATTGTTACTTGGATATACCCCAGAGTCGGGATCGGTTGTTTGTTGTACGCACACAACTTCGTTTTTGTCGTGCGTATCGGTACTTCGAAAAAGTTTTTATCGTAATCTTTTTTAGAAATTGCTGACACCGCAGCTCCTGTGTCTACTTCCATTTCCATTGGTATATTATTTATACATATAAGTTCGAGCTGTGGTGAAACGTAATCATGATCCACTTTATTTATGACTGTTTCGAAATTTCCTTTGATTTCAGGATTTTTATTTACATCCTGAGTTCCGAAATTAATGACCTCTACCAAATTCGTGGGAATATAATTTGTTCCCGTTGGATCATGATCTGTTTCATATCGGCTCGTGTCAACAATTTCATCAACATCTTCGTCCTCATAATCAACCGTAACATTTTGTATATTTCCCTTTTTTACCTTGCCCGGACACATCTTGAAAATATGGCCTTGTAAGCCACACTCGCTACAATATTTGAATCGAAGAGTACACTCTGCCTTTCGATGGTTATCCTTACCACAACAGAAACAGCCTTGGCCCGCGTCCGTTTGCTGGTAGTTTGGAGATAACGGTAATTTCGAACCGCTCGGCCGTTGTCGTTGTTGTTGTTGTTGAAACCGCTGATTCTGCGCTGGTCTGCCTTGGTGAAAACCCCTGGACCCTCCGTGCTGAGCTCCCGTCTTTTCGCGTCTTTGAGCACCTCGATCATCTTGCTTTCTTTTCGCGCCTATGTGGTGTAAAGGTTTTTCAAAAGTCTCCTTCCTTGACTCCGAAGAACTGGTACCGGCTTGGTTTGACTCTTTTTCAGCCATCTCTACCGTTTCCGCTAATTTTATCAGCTCTTCGATTTCCGTATGCGATGATTTCAGGAGTTCGTACTTCATCATTTTTGACTTTACACCAGTGATTAGTTGGTCTTTCAATTGTCCCTTTAGTTCACTCGCACCGAAGTTACACTTTTTAGCGAGAGTTTGCAGCGCTAAGAAAAACTCCTTGATAGACTCATTCTCTTTCTGTTTTCGTTCTCGGAAAGAAAACCTCACCAAATGATCGTTCTCTTTTGGCGCATAAACACCAGCTAATTTCTTTTTCAACTCGGCGTATTTAACTGTTAAAGGGTCTTCTGGTTCACAAACAGCTTGCAATTCCTCGAACACTTTTGGCGATAACCGCGTTATTAATAACATGGCGGCTTTTTCGTCTCCAATGTCATTAAGCTTCACGTAAGCATCCAATTGTCGTTCAAATACTTTCCAAGAGTCGCCTTTTTTGAAAACTTCCACATTTCCGATCGCGAAAGCCATTGTGATTTCACTCTTCTCAACTTGCTCCACTCTTTTAGATTTTGTTTTTACGTATTCCGACAGTTTCTTTCGCAATTTATCGATCGTTTCCTCACTCGTACAGTCAATTTTACATTTCTGACACAGTTCTAATATTTCCGACTTTTTTAAGTCATAAATCCAGGTTGTCTGACCACTGTTTATTTGTTTTTCATAGTTTTCTTCATCACTCTCAGAGGCATTTTTGAAACTATCATCTGAGTCCGATGATTGATCTGACATGGATCCTTGAAGTTTTACTTTATTTCACTTTCTCCTACATTTATCCCATCCTCGTCGCCACTGTGAGGTTTTTAAATAACAGGAAACAAATATGTTATGAGTTCTATTTCTTTACTTTATTTCAGGTGATTAATTAACCCTTCCAGTACAGACGCTCTATCTCCAGCGCTGTCCGGCAACACACTGTTCATGCCATTCTATAATCTATGTATACATGTAAATCTAATCCGTTCTAATCCTCTGTTTATATGTTTCCTATATTTCTGTTCTCTGAGATATCACAAAAACTATAAAATAATGAAGAATAGACACCTCCAAAAAATTATTACAGATGTAATTAGAGCGGATGGCTTTAGGACACGGCGGATGCATCCGCCGACATAGGTACCGCGCTGCAGTAGTGAGTAGAGGTTTGCATTTGCGAAGAGATTGGTGTCTATACGTAAAGGGGGGTGGAAAATTGATACAAAAATTCTTGGGGAGTGAATCAAGTTTGCAAAAATTGATTACAACTTCAAAAATTGATTTTTTTTCTTCAAATCAGTGAGGGGAGGGGGCGATATTCGTATTCAATTTATAGATAGGAATTTGAACCAACCGATCTCGGGACGTTAACTGCTAAAACCATATCGCCGATTTTGCTTTCACTTATTCAAATATTCTTATCAATTTTCTCTTCAATTTAAACTCAAATTTGCGTAGCTTCTTTTTTTGCAATCACCAGTCTTACAGAGTAATTTTTCTTTTCTTAGTTAATTTGGATCACCTTAGTTTTTTCTTTTCCTTTGTCGTCAAATCTTTTTCATTTAACTTCTTTGATTTTTGCTCTTTTTTTTCTTTTTTTTTTTTCAAATCTCATAAAATCAGGAAAAATCAGTCCTTTTCAGGGCTACATAAAAAAACACAAAAAAAATTACAAAGTTTTTGTGTGCATTATTGTGTGTGGTGCTTGGAGGATAGCCGCTGGGAGCACCGGTGTTTTACGGTAAGACGTTGTTTCTCAGATGGCCGAAGCACCCAAGGATATCACGCACCGAGGGTTTAAAAAAAAATTCGGACACCTACGAAACTATTGCCACCATCGAGTCGACGTGATGCGGGAATACGTCGTAAAAATCTACGGCAGAATGGGGCCGGCTGAACGAGAGAATCAGCTCCAAAAAATTTATGATATTGATGATTATATAGAACGCGGAAAATTTAAAAAACGTACGAGACCTACAGGCGGCCGGTAAGGCCAATTTTAAAAAGGCGCCGGGCAAAAAACGTGAGTCTTTTATCTAATGCGAAAGCCTATCATTTTTTCAATCATTTATTGATAAGGGCAATCCGGTAGGAAAAAAAAACTAACGCTTCCGGAGTCCGTAGCGATGAGGGAGGGGAGGGGATGGGATGGGGTGTTTCAGTATTAAATATTACGAAGAAACCCCCGAGTGTCGTGAGAGGAAATTAATATCCATATCGATAATTGAATGAAGAAAAAAAGAAGATTTTCGAGGGAGTTTTATCATATTGTAACGCCACTGCACACCGTAACTCCCGGGAGTTGATAACTTGTCAAAATTTGGAATGCCAAGAGGACACCGCAGGTCAACACTAGCCATAATAATTATGTAAGGAGGGGTTGCGTTCGATTTCCGGCTTCCGGCTGGAAGGGAATTGGTGAAAGAATTTTGATTTTCTAAGCGGATTTTTGATCGCGATTTTCGAATTTCGGAGATCCAGGAGAAATGCACAAAGCACAGAAAAAATGAAATATAAAGAACGTGCAGCGAACATGGAGAAAATGGATTATTCGAAATCACAAATCGAGACTAATTCAATTCCATTTTGTTGTACATATACATACATATGTATATGTACATATATGTATGTAAACGCGTCTGGGGGTTTTTTTTTACAAGAGAAACAAAACTAGAAAACCACATTGAAAAAAAAATGCAATGATCATCCTGCCCAGAGTTACGACTCCGCAGAAAAATTAAGAGATCATTTTCACGTCGACCACGATGGTGGGGTTTTCAAATGCTTCGCCTGCCGAAAACAATTCGGATACCTACGCCATCTTAAGGAACACCTGCGAAACTATTGCCACCATCGGGTCGACGTGATGCGGCAGTACGTTCTGAAAATTTACGGCAGAATAGGGACCGTGCACACTAATACACGCTCACCAAAGTGAGAATGTGTTGTCATGTACATGCATACATTTTTCACCACCAAAGTGCTCGTTCTGGACTTTAGATGTCGCAACTAGTATGCATATACGCGATTATACTTATAGTATACTTATATACGATACGATATATATTTCAGGGGAAATAGGGGAAAGTTCATACAAACATAGGGGGGTATTAGGGTTCACATATTTCAATATGCATATGCATATATGACGAAATGGAACAAATCTGAATGCATAACCTTGATAAAGGTCTTATTAAAAAGTGAAGATCAGTTAACTCAACTGAGTACCAACTAATAAAACGTATTATAATAAAGAAATGTCCTAAATTTTAATAAGAAGAACGATTTCTCTCAGGTTTTGGTCACCGCTTACAAGCTCACGCGAGCACAGGCGTGCGGCGCGTGTCGAGTAGATCCGCGAAATTTGAATACCAAACTTGAAATATCGTAACTATCTGCCAGAAATAGGGTGGTTTTAGGTGGAAATGGTCTGCTTTCGTGTACATTCAGGGGAAACCCTCAATTTTAGGGTGCTTTCAAGGGAGAAATAAAAAAATAGGGTACTTTAAGGGGAATAGGGGACCCACTGTGTAGCCTGTAAGTACCGAAACAACGACTGAGGGAAGGACGACATACCGTTGCGTGAAACGCCGTCACCCGGTCTTCTGTCCCGGAAAGGGACACTGGAAGAACGGGGAGTTTACCCCGACGGACGCTCACGTGGGTCACGAGGCGGACGCCGACGCAGATATGGAGGAGATGGTGGCGAACCGCCAAGAGGCCATGCGAGAGATGGCCTTGGAAACGGAGGTGGCGGCCACCGCCGTCTACGGCGCTCTAAAGGACCGGTGGGTATTTCGACAGACATGGGATCGGGAAAATTGCAGAAAACTGTGATTCTCTCCAAAATATCACGAGAGCGTAGAGTTTAATTTTATAGTTTTTATTGATACAATATCTTTTTCAGTTTTCCTAGGATCGGAGCGGCCTACAAGGCGAATTCGGTCGGCGCGAAGGTCCGGAAGCTACGGAGGGATAGGGCAGCGGATCCGAATCCCCCGGCTCCCGAACCCGAAGCCGAACCCGAACCCGAAGCCGCCGGCGGAGTCGCGGTCAACGAGATCGCGACCAAAACGACACCACCTTCGCCGAATAAGTGAGGAAAAAAAAACGAGCACCACCACCGCCAACTCCGGAAGAAACGTGATAATAGAAATAACTAATCGCACATCCGAATGTCAGAAGTTTCTTTCGTGTGTTGCATGAGAAACGCGTTTATTCTTGCAGAGCATGCACTATCCTCGGAGTGAAGGCCGACGTCAAGAGAATCGAGGAGTCCTTCGGTGGCCTCCTCGGTTTCGAAATCCGAAAGCAGGGGTTTGATACGAACACCAACGAAATGTATTGTATTCGAAAAATTGATTTCCTTGAATAGAGTGATGGAGGGGGGGTTATTAGTTTTCAAAGTAGGTATAGAAACCCGGAAGGCTGATTATTTCCGCGAAAAGTATCCAAAAGTCTCGACATGATTCGAACGCGACCCAACATCAAATTTAGAGAGAAGACACTCACTAAGAATTAGTGAATATACACTGATTGGCAGCGACTACAAATCATCGCAGAATGACAACGTGGGAGACGACAAAGAGTGGAAAAAAAAATTGAGTGAAACAGGTGAGAGTAGAGATTGATTTTACAGCATCAGAATTTCGTCAATTCGTCCAAATGACAAAAAATAGAAAAAAGAATTTTTCAAATCGGTTTATAAATGACGGAGTTCTGAGGTAACAAAGATGAAAGAAACGCACGTAAATGCCAAATTTTAAACGCTGTGCGGTTATTATTAGCCTGACAACTCAGAGATTGATCATTTTGAACATACCTATTTGATTTTTTATAAATGAATTTCAATACATGAACTCGTTAAGAACCCTAAAAATCTCTCCGCTGAACTGAAATGTGTGAAAAAGAGCTTCGACATGACCGAATGTATGTATGACTCATGACGATGTGCTTCAAAGATTGGCCTATCGATTTATTTCTTCTTTTTCTACACTATCAAGGATCGATGATAAATGATAAGTGACTCACGCAGTAGAAATATATCAGAATACAGTATTGAATGAAAGAAACTCAATCGAGTGAGCGTAGCGAACGAGAACAATCGTCAAATATAACGAATCGTTTCCTACCAAAAAATCATTATTCCCATCTGTTTTTTTCTTCTTCCAAAAAATCTTAAGCATGTCATGAAAAGCAATAAATTTCTGACCTGCATTTCAAAAGTATGATGAAAAGTGAATTATGACCTTAAAAGTGACTCAAAGTGATCAAACCTCGGAAAAAGTTGGAAAAAGTAACTTCGATTATACCAAAAGTGACTAATTAGTAAGAAAGGCGACTCGCTACCCAGCGCTGAGCTCAAGACACGCCCAATGTTTCGATCCCAATGATTGGAAACTATGATGATGATAATCATCAAATGTAGCTTCAATTATTCGATAGATAAATGTACCTGAATTGAACGATCAGAAATAAAACACAGAAAAGCAGAGTAAAGCACAATAATAAAACATAGCAATGCAAAGTATAGAAAAAAAAATACAAAAAGTCCAGGACCTGGTAGCGATGAAGGGAACCAAAATAAGTGAGAAAAGTGAGTTTTTTACTCTAAAAAGTGACTAATAAGTGACTGAAATTGACTGGGAAAAATCAATCATAACTGAGTAACTACATCAACGGTCGTCGTTGCGATGGGTTGGAATTATAATTGGAGTAGAACACAAGAATAATTTGAAGCGATATTGCATGATTATCGAATAGATTTGAGAAAAAAAAAGAAGATATTTTGGCAGTGCGAAACTAAATTGTGACCAGAAAAGTGACTCGAGTGACTTCAAATGGAAAAAGTGACTAATAGTGAGAAAAAAAAGACTCGGTACCAGCCCTGAAAAAGAAACAAACAAAAAACATCCATTTTCGCAGAATTTTACAAATTTCACATTGTGAAATCACGAAGCAGTTTTAACGAATGAAAAATCAGAAACAAAAGTTGGAAAGATTCTCAAAAACGAAAAAAAAAAATATATATATATTAATCGCGCGAATTAGTTATAAAATATTGTACAACAAGAAAGAAAAAAATTGTACTACAATAAAAAAAAAGCTCAGACTTGAAGTAGGTAAATGAAATTTAACGAATGAGAAAAGAAAAAAGAAAAAAACTAATACGCGGATTAAACTCGTTGAATAAACGTGACAATTGAGAAAATAATTCAAATTAATTAAGTAGTAAGAGCTATTTTAACGGAGAATCTCAATTTAACGATATTAACACCGGAGGAATTAATGAAAGAAATTATCCAAAAAACGATTATTTTAACATCATGCAAGAAAAAAGTTACATCAACTTCAATTTTAATCATCAATGTGAAAAATAATAAAAAGTGAATAAAATAAATTCAAGATCTTGAATTATCTCTTCAATACTCGAATAAAACGAAAAAAAAAAATACAAAAATACCATGGAAGTGACAAATAGAAGAAAAATTATGAAATTATCTGCGAAAATAGATGATGTCAAGATAATAGAGAGAGAGGGGAGACAAAAATGATTGGCACAGCGGTCGGCGTCCTCTTCGAAGGATGTCTTCGAGCGCAGCGTCAGTTATCTCTGAGCCCCCACGTGAGCGCAGAAATGAAAAGACGCGTATAGCCCATCCGAGCAATTGCAGATCAGAGATTCATCATCTTGTACGATGAGTTCGATTTTAATCGATGAAAAGAATGATAATAATAAAAATGATAATTTCATGAAAGTATCAGATTATCAGATCTGTGCTACAGGAATTTAAGAACATGGATAAAAAAAGAATTGATACTGCAATTGCCGGTGTTGATTCTGAAATAGAAGAAATTAAAAACTATCGAGACTCTACCTGCCTTCCTACCCCTCGCCTCGAACCCATCGAGCAACGCGACGCGGTTGATGATTAAAAATCATCGCAAGCACACTGTAACGCAAGCCCATCTCTAGACGCAGCCTACCTTCCCGAATAACAGAGGGAGAAATAACTTGAATTGACGTGTCGATGAAGAAAAGTTGAATTTGAACAATTCAATCAATTGAAAGTCAAATTTGATTAGAAAATAATAATCAGAGTGAACAGAATTAACAGAAAAATTGAGTAAAATCAATTGGATCGAGTTAATTGATTGTAAAAAATTCAAATCGATAAAGAAAAGTTGAAAAGAATAAAAGAATTCAGTCAATTAAAAAGTTGAATTGGATTTAAAAAAATTAATAAGAGTAAACAGAATTAATTAGAAAATAACAAAAACTGAATTGTGGTAATTAATTGGAAAAAGTTGGACTGAAAAATGATTCTATCGTTAGAAATCTGTCAATGTTGGGTTATTTCCTCCTCTCCGATGACCTATATTCGAGCTACGCACCGACTTCGCGACACATTCTCACCAACACAATCAATCGTTTCACACTCATTCGCGTGGGTGAAGAAACTTACCGTTTGCTTGTGTACCTGTAATAAAAAAGCCTGATCTGACCGAAGCTACTTATATCGGAAAATTGAGAAATTTCAAAAGATTTTAAATAATGCAAAAACAAACAATTTAGTCAAGTTAAAAGTTAACCGATAGATTTCCACCACGATACTCATGCATGTCTCGCAATGGAATGCAAAGATAGAAAACAAAAAAAACTAATATTCTTCAATGAAAATCAAAAAAAGAAACTATTGGAATTTTTTTAAATTGAAACAATGAAATCAAAAAACTAATAACGTCGACGATGCTGAAATCCGCTGTGCCAGGCTAAAAATGAGGAAAGGAAGAGGAAATATGGGTTAAAAAATTGTCACTTTCCTTAACTAAATATAATGTAAATGTTCGGCGAATAGATCGTGAAAGGGAAACTAAATCGAAAGGATAGAAAGAGAATATGTAGAGAAAGAACAATGGCGAGCGAGACTGCTGATCCGTAGAGTCGTTCAAACGCGTAAACAAGGTCATTGCGGACTCACAGTTGGGTACAATATACATATAAACGCGTAGAAACTGATGAAAATGTTAGCGACATTCTTTTTTTCCGAGTCTAAACGCGTATAATAGATTGTATAACTTGGAAAAAGAAAGAACAAGAAACGTTAGATCGCGACAAGCTTTTGTTCTCTCGATCTACGCAGTAGAGAACAAAAGAAGATCGACGAACGCAGCCAAAACCGTTGGAATTCAAATTTATAGCGAATCAACGCTCGCGGCATCGAAACTTCGAGAAGAGTCTAGAATTATCGTCCGCACTCACCCGATCTTCGACGCAGGGAAGCAATCTTCGTCCAAATCCCGAAATTCGTTCGGCGTCGCCCCGTCCGCCATCTTGTCTTCGTCAGATACCACGAAATCGACCAAGAACGGCGATAATTTCGGAAACTGATTATTATCGAGGAATCTTTTTTTTTTTTTAGACCATAAGTTATAGGTTGAACAACCCATGTACCACATATCGAGGAATCTGACCGTCGGGACCAGGGAGACCAGGGAGACCAGGATGCCGGGCGTCGTACCTCGAGCGGAGCGATGGAGAGAAGAAGGTGGAAGAAGGATCCGTTAGCCGGGCGGTTCTTTATATAGCTGTGACAGTCGGCGGTCGTTCTGCGCGAGTCGGGTCGCGTACGGCGATTCTGATTGGCTGCGGCGTTGAGACGCGGCTGCTTCTCGACTCCCGTGATCACAGCGGGGGGGTAACTCGGCTTTTCGATGCCCCTCGGAGTGGGGATTTACTCACTAGCCATCCGTACGCGGGATTTCGGCTCTCTCGAGCGGCAGAGACGAGAATTCGGATAACTCGTTGCTCGAGAGAGAAAAATACGGAAACCCGGTCCGGCCAACTTATACAGACATACTCTGTCGATAAAATCGGGATTTAACGACATACTATGTCGATAAAAGTCGAGATTTAACGACATACTATGTCGATAAAATCGGAATTTAACGACATACTATGTCGATAAAAATCGGGATTTGACGTCATACAATGGCGTCGTTTGTAGTAATTTCTGACGTCCCTCGGTCTTGAATAATTTGAGCTACCGATTGCACAGAAATATTCTTCATCTCAGGACATCATTGGTATCCCGATTTTTATCGACATAGTATGTCGTTAAATCTCGACTTTTATCGACATAGTATGTCGTTAAATCCCGATTTTATCGACAGAGTATGTCTGTAAAGTTGGCCGGACCGGGCTTCCGTAGAAAAACGACGACTTGCGATGTGCCGATGTTTCGAACGGCACGAGATTGCGAGAACGAGGATCTAGAATGAAGCCATATTTATTTCAGATTACCAAAAACGATTGAACATACGATTTTATGACCATGTTAGGTTAGATCGACGATTCTATTTTATTTATTGCGTTGGATTTGATTACATATTACCATACCCACGAACATTGAACAATAATAAAAAAAAAAACGATCGCTATTGTTACAAACAAGGGGTTTGCGTAGACGTCTATGACAACCTAACCTATCTCGAAATCTCGTAAATGAAGTTTCCACTTCAGAAATAAAGACAAATTGAGAAAGAATACATCTGACTTGCAGAATACAGGGATTAAAAAGGGGGTAGTTTTTATTGACATCCAGGGGGCGTATGACAACGTTAATATCGCCACACTAACCGAAAGACCTCGAGATTCCCCCAAAATTTGTCAAAATCATCTGGGAAACCCTACGGCAAAGATCTCTGTTCGGATTTGCAGAGGGAAAAACAATAGGGGAAAAATCAACAAACAAAGGACTTCCCCAAGGTTCAATACTGAGTCCTCTCTTATTCAACATTTACATGAGTGATATACAAAAAAAACCTTCCGGGGAACGTTATACCCTATCATCTTTCGCTGACGATTTCAGAATAAGTCACTCACATGTTGACACCCAGGTAATACTAGATACGTTGAAGTCATATTTGATGATTCTCGAACAGAAATTGAATAATAGATCGCTTCACATTTCCTACCCCAAAAGAAACCTAATGCTATTCAACTACGCCAAAACACCCATAAAACCTTACTCAAAAAGTATCAACATAGGCCAAAACTCTATCCCAAATGTGCCCTCTGCTAAATACCTCGGCGTGACTTGGGACATAAAGTTAAATTGGCAGGCTCACATAGGTCAGATCAGGAAAAGGGCAGGAAAACTCTTAAATATTCTATCCGCTATAACTAGACTAAAATGGGGGGCCCACCCAGAAACGGTCCGAGCCATATACAAGGGGTTGGTGAGACCGGGATTAGAATGGGCGGGATTCTTGTTCAATTTCGGCAACTACTATAAAATCCAATCTCTTAACGTCATTCAAAACGCAGCAATGAGGAAAATCTTAGCATGCATCAAGACTACACCAATAAACACTATGCTTCATCTGAGTGGTCTAATTACCTTAAAAGACAGAATAACGGAGCTAACTAAGAGATTCCTAATAAAAAAAATCAGCTATAATGACAACCCGATAGAGAGAAAGCTGAAGAAAATCTTAACACTGAAGAATCAAGCCCACATTTCAGACAGACAGGAGCTAGACTCCGTGATCTAAAAATCCCGCAAGCCAGAAGTATACCAGATAGATTTCGAAGCATTGTATCTAAGAGACCACGTGAACTTGACGATAGGACAAACACTCAAACCACCCAAAGGAGACCCTAAGGACTTCAGGAGGATTACAAGAGATATATTCCCAAGACACAAGATTATATATACAGACGGATCCTTGGATCCTAAGGAAAAAAACTCACAAAGTTTATCTCTGAACTACAAAAACTCAATCTACAGCGCAGAACTGCAGGCAATAAGGTTAGCCTTGGGTCTGGTCCAAGCGAAGAAGATCCAAGGAGATATCCTTATCTGCTCGGACTCATTAAGCTCTATCACAAATTTAAGGCAGGAAGGATTAACAGCGAAAGTGTCAAAGCACTCAGCTGAAATCAGGAAAAAAATCATGGGGGAAAAACAAGCAAATAGGAATATTACAATTGCCTGGATCCCAGCCCATTGTGGGATCATAGGAAACGAGAAAGCAGACGCATTAGCCAAACAAGGTAGCTAAAAAGACGAAATAGACCTCAAAAAGATTCAGTTCTCCGACTTAAATAGCGAATTCAGAGCCCAATCAGTAAAGAACACCTCAACTTTCATAAACCAGTATTCTCGGCACCCGAACCCCAGGGGTTACAGATATAACTTATTCTCCAAGGAATTTAAGGATAAACCATGGTTCCATGGATTGAATATTGATAGAAAAAAATCGGAATCATAAACGGAATCAAATCAGGCCACACCCTGACCAGAGGCCATCTTAAAAGAAAA
The DNA here is from genome assembly GCA_018257835.1 of Euura lappo. Taxonomy (NCBI): domain Eukaryota; kingdom Metazoa; phylum Arthropoda; class Insecta; order Hymenoptera; family Tenthredinidae; genus Euura; species Euura lappo. The sequence goes on from JAEUYN010001436.1 coordinate 20,984, forward strand.
GGTATTGTGGAGGAGGATACATGTGAATGTGGGGAAGAAATAGAAACAGTCGACCATTTATTTTGGAATTGCCCAAATTATGCACAAGCGAGAGTCGCAATACAGGGGTATCTAGAAAACAAAAACATAGAATTCGAATATCCAATGGATAAACTAATGATATAAGGCAGTGAAGACTTAAGAATGCGGGTGGCCTCCTTTTTCATTTCCAACAAGATTAGGGTTTAACCTACAATCAGAAAGGGCCGAAAAAGAAAAAGAAAAAGAAAGAAAGCTTAAGGAAAAATTACAGAATTACATTAGGATTAATATTAAGTAGAGTAAGGGTGAGGGGGAAAGACAAATCATCGGGACAAAAAAAAATAAATAAATAAATAAATAAATAAATAAATAAATAAATAAATAAAATAATAATAATAATAATATAATAAGAAAAAAAATTAAAAATTATAATAATAGTACTGGAGCTACATCAGGACTAATATTAAGTAGGTTAAAAGGTGTGGGGTAATTGGGGGAAAAAAAAAAATTATATTTGAATATATCGCACCCCTAGAACAATAGTGTAGCAAGTCCGAATTTTCGTTTTATTGCTGAATATTACTCGTCAAATGATGTAGCATTTGGACAAAAAAAGTGAATTTTTTTTTAGGTCAATCTAATAGTCAAAAACAGGAAGTTATAGTATTGATGTTGAAGATAATTAGAGCTGTAGAATGCAATACTGTAACAACTCAAAACTGGCATCAGATTTTGGTGCAATAGTGTAACATTTCGAAAAAATAGATTTTTTCTAGTGCAATACTGTAACATCTAAAAAAAAATTGAACTTTTTTGGTGCAATACTGTAACAAATCAAAAAAAAAAAATGTACGAAAATATAAAAAATCGGGATGCACCCACGGTACAATGAATAATATATAATTGAATTTGAAGAATAATAGACTATTATTCTTCAAATTCAATTTATATATTGAAAAACTCAACAATAATATCAACAATCAACTTTATATTATTAATAACATGTTCAATGTACAGATCTATTTTATAATATGTTATCTATAAATTTATACTAACAGTATTGAGGTACATATATTCTCTTGTTAATATTGTTAATTACATATCAATTAACAATCAACTTTATAAACTTCGTATTTATATCAATTTTTCATCAAAATATATTCTTTGGATTTATCTTTGTTCAAATCGTATTTCCTGTAACACATTATTGTATTTATTCTCAACTGAGTTTTATGAAAAACCATTGAAACTGAATTTTCGTGGTGCAATATTGTAATAAATAGGAAAAAATTAATTTTCTTGGTGCAATAGTAGAATATCTCCGAGCGTCGCGAATTTTATTAATATTTTGGAGCAATAGAGCAATAAGTCATAATTTTTCTGTCTGACTTGGTGCAATAATGTAATATCTAAAAATCTTTAAAATCATTTTGTAGTATCTCAAAATCAACTAAGGCTATCCATTTCAATGCAATACTGTAATAACTGAAAAAAAAAATTCAATAAATTGATGCAATACAGTAACAAGTCGAAAAACAAACAGAATTCTTGGTGCAATACTATAACAACTCGAAAAAAGAAGAATATCCCTGGTGCAATACTGCAACATCTCAAAATTACCGCGTCAAAAATATTTTTTGACTTATTACAGTATTGCTCCACGGTTTAAGATTTTTTTCCAGTTGTTATGGTATTGCACCAGGAGGATAATTAAAATTTGGTTTAATATCTAAAAAAAACGGCATAATTTGATCGCAGCAGCTAGATTAGCTAGATAGCAATGTAATATTACTTTCTTCTCATCTAGTACATTTCAGCGGATTATTTCGTTTATTTGAAAAAATTGTCCCCCATGGAAATATGGTCACGTGGTCACGTGGATTTAGAACTGATTTTACTTGAAACGCGATTTTCTCGGATCGAGATTTTTTTATATGTTACACTATTGTTCTAGGGGTGCGACATTAGAGTTATATTAGAATTAATTATTAACTATTAGGAAAAATAGAATTAATCCATAGAAAAGATTATATTCGAAGTATATTAGAATTAAAAACAAGCAAATCAAAGTAGGCTGACTTAATATTATATTGTTATAGTTGTTCTCCTCTCCCCTCCCTGTGTCGTCCCACCTAGCTGAAGTGGCCGAAGAGGCGGTACAGGAAAGAAACAGAAGTACACAGAGACACCGAGGAATTCGAGAACAAGATCCGAGGATATTCTTCAAGAGCATCAAGAACTCCAGGGGTTCTATCACAGCAGCACCTCTCAGACAAACCAAAAACGAAGACAACCACCCTGACTAACATAACCTAACGGACACATAGATATAACATACCCACGGAACCGAATATCACTAATCGAGAAAGATCGAAAAGAAAAAGAATCTGCCAGAGTAGCCAGAGCTAAGATTCTTTAAAGCAACCCCGGGTCTTACAAGATTAAATTCAACCTTCAAAGAAAATCAACAAACAGTTTATTCGGAACATGGCTAATGCCGTATCGATTAGTTAAAAAAAAAAAAAAAAAAATATTTCATCAGTCAAGGGCCTAAGCATTTCATTTTTTTTTTCTTACAATAAAAAACATTTTACATTGAGAATAAATCTTGTAGATAGCTCGTCAATTCTGTCCTTTAAAAATAAGCACCCACTCAAATGCTGGAGGACATTAATGGGAGTGGTTATCAGACACCCCAATGATTTTCTGAGTGCACTATTTTGAATTCCATTGAGTTTGTGGATCTTGTCATGAGAGGATGTATTGAATAGAAACCCCGCCCATTCCAGTCCCGGTCTTATCAAAGTTTTGTATAAGTTCAAGGCCAAAACGGGATGAACTCCCCATTTGAAATTGGTTAAACTGGATAATATGTTCAGCAATTTCCCCGCCTTTATTTTTACTAGCTTAGTGTGAGCTTCCCAGTTAAGGGCTGTGTCCCAAGTTACCCCTAGGTACTTTGCTTGAGTTACGTTGAATATGAGCTGATTTTGCATTTGAAGGAGTTTCGTTTTGTCCAAAGATATCGATAGATAAACCTCCTTAAGTCTTCTTTCTGATACTCCGAGGTAATTTCTAAGGGATGTTAGTATCTCAATGACGCTTGCTTTAGACACGTTAATCCTAAAGTCATCAGCAAAGGACGAGAATTGCACTTGAACGTCAAGATTCCTGGTGATATTGCACCAGTATAAATTGAACAATATAGGACTCAAAATTGAGCCTTGCGGTAAACCTTTGTTCGTAGATCTGGATCCCAATTCTATACCCCTGCAGTATCCTGTTAGTTCGCGGCGTGAGAAGGCATTCATTATGAATTTAACTATTTTTGGTGGTATTTTTAATCTTACAAGCTTTTGCACTAGGATTTCGATGTAGCCATTATCGTAGGCGCCTTCAATATCTATAAAGACTACCCCTGTTTTCATCCCTTGAACCCTGGCAATATCTAAGTCCAATCTTAGGTTGGCCAGATTTTCATAACAAGATTTGCCTCTCCGAAAGCCGCAAAAATTGTCCGGGATTAGCCGACGTGCTTCGATCCACCATGTCAGACGATCATTGATTATTCGTTCATAGATTTTATGAAAACAGCTCGCCATGGCGATTGGCCGATAGCCCTTTCCCTGTGGCTTGGGTATGAAACACACCTTGCAATTATTCCATGTAGGGGGAGGAATCCCAGATTGAGATATCAGTTCGTAAAACTCCCTTAGCCAGGTGATAAATTCTGACGGCAGATTGCCAATTATGTCGTATGAGATACCGTCTAACCCCGGGGCAGATCTTTTTTTTTTTGAACAGGTTATGGCTTTGGATACCTCGTGGATAGTAATTTCATCATTCAGACACGACTGAAGATCGTAAGAGTGATTCCAATTGACTTCTTGGTTGAGTAATGGATGATTGTTCGAAATTTTATCTAAAGCCTCCGTTAATTTAGGATGTGCCCTGACTACGTTGGAGTCCAAAGTCGGGTGATCCGAGGAAAGCATTCTGTTTTTAAAACCTTTAATAGCCCGCCGCAATAGAGAAATGTCTTGGGAGGGAGTGATGGAGTTGCAAAACTTTTTAAAACTGTCTTTTTTTTCCCTTCCAATATCTCCGACGTCTCACAGTGGTCCGAAATCCCGAAAAAGCGGACATAATTCGGAATTCGGGTGAAAGTCTGTATTCGGGGGTTTGCGGGGTCGCTGAATACGAATTCGAAGTCAGAATTTCCAAAAACAAAATGGCGGACTTAATATGGACGGGTACTTTTTGGAGAGTCGATTTGATTTGCACGGAAGACATTTTTAGGAGTCTTCAAGGCTGCTGATGATAAATATAGAGTCTGATTTTGAAAATTATGATTGCAAATAAATTGAATAGAACATTTTTCGGACACTCGACATGTGAAGGTTTGGGAAGAAGAAGTTTGGGATAAAATAATTAATTCCTATTATAATGATACTGAACATTTATTTAGATATAATTTTACGATTTCTACTTCTACTAATGCAACTACTACTATACAACGTCTTACTCGCTATCAAACGCATGCGGTGGAAAATCATTGTCATCTTCAGATTCATCGCTTTCCGTATTAATCAAAGGAATCTGACTTGATTCCGCAACTGAAGGTGGAATCAATAGTTCAACCGCATCTGCGGTCAACGATTTCAGTTTCTTAGGAGGAACTGTACGCAAACTACATACTAGTGGATCTGATGTTATCAAAAGTCTGCAGAAAACGTCTTCCATGGTTTTAGCTCGATCACATTTTCGTGAAAAATCTCGCCGGAATTCTTTAATATATTTGTTACACGATTCCTGAGCTTCTTCGGACATTTGTCCGATAGGCAATATCAATGAATCAATAATTTGGGGACCGTGTATCAAAATTTTGTGCACTGTTGTTGGCATGTAATACCACCAGAATTTTCGAAAAACCGCCGAGCTGTATTTCCGTCATTTGAAGTTCCGTAGCCTTGTTTCGGTTGATCAACAATAAGCCCTAATTGGTCACGAAAACCTTGTTGTATATTTTTTTTTCTTCTCTCAAGTCCTTCTTTATCCTCTTTGCGCGCTTGCCACTTTTTTAAGTCTAATTTGTAAGATACATGCAAGCAGCATTCAAAAAACCGTATCCAAGCATGCAGCGACGATATTCCGAATTTGAAGTAATCTTCATTGTTCGGTCTTTGCAACATCTTGTCGATATCATTGAAATCTTTAGACGTAGCGCCACAAAGGTAGCAACGCATACTTGACGATGTATTCGTAATCGAATTACAAACTTTACCGTCTATCATTGTTAGAACAAGATTGAAATCGATGTTAATTTTTTTTCCGTCAAGTATGGTTTCATAGGGCACAAGGTTTTTTGCTTGCGCTTCGATACAATCAACTTCTGTCCTAGTTGCTTCGGCAGTTTCATGCAAAAAAACTATTTTTATCGGACGACAAGATCTTGGCGACGAAGGACGCGGATTTTTCCAAATAATAATCTGCGGATTGACTTTATCATAGATTTGCAAGGGAACAAGTGAAATAAAGAAAATGTTGGCATCCGATTCATTGCCATCTTCGTCGCTGAATTTTTGTTTATAAGTGCTTTGACCAGAAGTGCCATCGCATCCCCATTTGCATATCAATTCTAAACCAGCAAGTTTGTCTTCGGGAAGACTTCTGATAACGTCCGATTGTGCCAATAATAATCGTCCAGCTGTATGATTCAGCAATGCTTGGAGTCCAACTGTACCTGCACTTCCAGTTACAGAAATTTCTGACTTATCAGGGTAACACTTTTTCTTAGCATCTAATACAGTACTATAAGGCGGCCATCCTTTACAATTTATCTTGGCGGCTGTGGAACGTAGTAATTGATATGTATGTTTCGTCACTCCACCTTCTACAACGAATGATAATACTTCGTTCCCTGTCAACACTCACAACGTGTTCCATAGATTTCCGGTACTTTGATGCGGTTGATGGACTGCCTTCTGAGACATCCCTAATTACCTTCGAAGCCTCTAAATTTCCAGAAGCCCGGAGACCCATCTGTGTAGCGTAGGCCAGTTCTTGAACGCTATATTGTTCAGGAATCTTGTCTGTCCTTCTCCGTTTTGACCTGTCACTCAAATCGTCCCAGCTCGTCGAAGGACGCCCGGGCCCCGCTGTGCTTTCCGTGGAAGTCGTCGGAACTTCAATTTCAGTTGTGAAAAATACCGGAACGTTGAGCCAGTTGCCGAATTTTTCGGAGAATCTCTCTTCTGTCCTGTTAGCTTGTTGCCACCTTTTCCTGAATTTGGATACTAATTTTTTCAGGGCATCTTTTTGATTTTGCGGCAAAATGTATAGATGCTCCTGTTTTTTTGCAACCTGTACTTCAATAATTTCAGTGAGCGCATTGATGTTCCCATTCAAGATCGGTTTCACGAATTCGAAAATTTCTCTCCTCGTGAAAGAAATTTCTCTGGTATTATCCGGAGGATCTGTAAGAATTAAAAAATATGATTATTTAACATGATTCTTTTTACCGATTTCCTGTAAACCACATTATGAACGCAAAAACTACGAAAAACTGCCGAAAGTGCACACATCTTCCCACAAAAATAATCATAAAAGCCAAAGGGGCAAGGGCAATATGGGCAGCTCGTTTTTAGGCACGATCGTTAAAAACGGAGTGCCTTATACATTCGCCATCGCTAAAAACGTCGGATCGAGTAAAAATTCTAAAATCATGTAGGGAGCACGTTTTGGCACCTGGGTAGTCGTTTTCGAGCATTTTCAAGAGTGGTGTATGTGACCCCCCATTTCTTGTAAACACGGTTTCAGCCAAACCGCTGAACCGATTCTGATGAAATTTGCACTGGATACTGTTTTCAGCCTGCAGATGTGCAATTTTGTCTGTGTACTCGATCCGACTTCCGGTTCAGAAATGGCGATTGCTAACTTTGTCAATTTTTAAGATACAACAACGAGCTTTGGAATACTGTCTTTTAATCAGGAATCAAAATTTTGGAAATTTTTTAGGATTTTTCCGGCACCTGCGTCTCGGTGTCAAATCGTTGAAGTTGCTTGTAAACACGAGCTTAGCCAAATCGCTGAACCGATTTTGATGAAATTCGCACTGGATACTGTTTTCAGTCTGCAGATGTGCAATTTTGTTTGTGTACTCGATCCGACTTCCGGTTCAGAAATGGCGATTGCTAACTTTGTCAATTTTGAAGATACAACAACGAGCTTTGGAATACTGTCTTTTAATTAGGAATCAAAATTTTGGAAATTTTTTAGGATTTTTCCGGCACCTGCGTCTCGGTGTCAAATCGTTGAAATTGCTTGTAAACACGAGCTTAGCCAAACCGCTGAACCGATTTTGATGAAATTCGCACTGGATACTGTTTTCAGTTTGCAGATGTGCAATTTTGTTTGTGTACTCGATCCGACTTCCGGTTCAGAAATGGCGATTGCTAACTTTGTCAATTTTGAAGATACAACAACGAGCTTTGGGATACTGTCTTTTAATTAGGAATCAAAATTTTGGAAATTTTTTAGGATTTTTCCGGCACCTGCGTCTCGGTGTCAAATCGTTGAAGTTGCTTGTAAACACGAGCTTAGCCAAACCGCTGAACCGATTTTGATGAAATTCGCACTGGATACTGTTTTCAGTCTGTAGATGTGCAATTTTGTTTGTGTACTCGATCCGACTTCCGGTTCAGAAATGGCGATTGCTAACTTTGTCAATTTTGAAGATACAACAACGAGCTTTGGAATAATGTCTTTTAATCAGGAATCAAAATTTTGGAAATTTTTTAGGATTTTTCCGGCACCTGCGTCTCGGTGTCAAATCGTTGAAGTTGCTTGTAAACACGAGCTTAGCCAAACCGCTGAACCGATTTTGATGAAATTCGCACTGGATACTGTTTTCAGTCTGCAGATGTGCAATTTTGTTTGTGTACTCGATCCGACTTCCGGTTCAGAAATGGCCATTGCTATCTTTGTCAATTTTGAAAATAATAGCGAGCTTTGGAATTCAGCCTTCTAATCACGAATCAAAATTTTGAAATTTTTGGGGGATTTCAACACTATTTCAAAACAAACCAGCACTCTGCGATCGTGCCTTACGCAAAAAAGCGATGAGCTTTTTGGCTAAAACCGGCTAGTTGGATATATTAAAGTTATTAAACCACTCAATAAAATACTTATATGTGCCACAGAAGAATAAGCAATTAAAGATTTTAAATCAATTTGAAATAAGCAAATTAATCTCACGATCAAACCACCTAAAACCCTGATTCTTAATCAAATAAAATTAAATTTCACCCCTAATTTTATTAAAACACTAAAAACCCGCAATAACCCATAACCACCTAACTTAAGTATAACAGCAGCTAAAATTATTGAACCTGAAATAGGAGCTTCAACATGAGCTTTAGGTAATCATAGATGAACAAAAAACATAGGTATTTTTACTAAAAAAGCTATAATTAAACAAAAATATATTATTAATATATCAATAAAAACTAATCTTTCAAAAAATAAAATAAAAGATAAGGTATTATAATAACTATATAAATATATAATTGATAAAAAAAAGGAAATGAAGCAAATAAAGTATAAAATAAAAGATATAAACTAGCTTGAATTCGATCTAATTGCAACCCCCAACCTATAATCAAAAATAATGTAGGAATCAACCTACACTCAAAAAATAAATAAAATAAAAATAAATTTATAATTGTAAAAGTAAAAATTAAAAATAATATAAGAATCCACACTAAAAAATAAGAGAAATGTCTAATTGTCAGTGTCAGGTGCAAATGTACGTCACAGGGATTAGCTGTTGTGATCTGTATGTTTGGTCCCCAGTAGGCAGTCAATTAATAATGCTGCAGAGAAATGAAAAGTTCTTGAGTCAAATCATTCCACTTTTGGAAAAATTTTATTTCGAAAATTACCTCAGAGGCTACATTAACAAGTATGAGGCGAAAGACGAGTGATCGTAAAGTGGATGACAATTCACATATCAGTATGTAGCTGTCATGTTATAATTTAATATATTAAACAGTTTGCGAATTATCAATATATTATCGCCTTAGTCTTTGTTTGGCTCACAGACAATTTCGTAACGACCACAGTTTTATAATAGTAAATTTCGATACTAGAGCGAAATTTTTTTTTTTTGACACGAGTGAGAGGTCTGTCGCCCGAGCGAAGCGAGGGTGACTGCAATCTCACGAGTGTAAAAACAAATTTTTCACGTGTATCGAACAAAATTTTTCATCACAAACGTGCGTAAATTGCGATTATATGCACGCTTGCGTGCATATAAAAGCACTTTTCCGCACGGCGTGATGAAAAATAACTTTGAAATTGAAAAAAATCAAAAATATTCTAATGAACGTGGAACCTGTTGTACGGATACTTCATTTCTATGCATATCACATCCTGTAACGGTTTATAAAAAAGTTAGGATACAATATCCATTTCACAGTTCGATTAGGTGGCTCAGGCTAAGGGCTGAAATGATCGTCCGAGAGCTCAATCACTGGCATCACTATTTTTGATGATAGGTGGTTGTAGATTAACTAACACGCAGCACATGAAAACGATATCATCGGCATGAGGTAACATACTGATACTGAACTTGTTCAAAATATCATAGATGCGGATTCGTTGCATTATTCTCTCTATGTGAATCCTTAGACTCGCCACTTTATATGTTTCTTCAACCTCTGCTTCAGAGAATTCAGGGTTCCGTAAAAAAGGTGGCATGACGAGAAGGATTCCGCGTCCATGCTCGTCAATAGTGCTTGTAATCCCAGGAAATCCTTTATCTGCAAGCACGATGTCTCCGGGTTCCAATAAGTCTAGAAATCCGCTTTGATTTGTAATTTGTGAATCGCTCGTCCGACCGCCAAAGCACTTCGAAACAAATGATACAAGACCACCGGGGGTACAGCCAACAAGAAATTTGCACGTGAATCCTTTCTTGTAGTGTGAGTACAATTGCACTCGGTCTTCTACAGTAGAAGGCTGCTGTACTCTAATTTCTGTACAATCAATAATGACTCGACAATTTTCGTACGTATCCTTGAACACTTGCGGCATAGTGCTTTGGACAACTTCACGACTCGGCCACAAAACAAATTGTCTACACGCCGCAGCTAACAATTTTACGGTTGTTAGGAAGATTCTGGATATGGTTGTTCTGTGGACTGAGAACAAGACGCCTAATGCAGAGTATGTCAAGCCACACTTCATTTTCATCAACATAATCAGAAGCCTATCTTTCTTTTCAAGTTTAGATCCTTTTTTATCTGGGAGAATCTTCAGAAATAGTTTGAAGGTTTCGATTCGAATACCCGTAATATCGAGCATTTCTTGATTTGTAGTAACCGGCGATACTCCGTGAAACCCAGATTTACATACCAGGTTCCCTTTTGAATCTTGATCTTTGAGATCTAAACCAACAGCTCGGTCTACGTAAAAAATTTCTGGTCCACAGCTTTTGTCGACAGATTTTACTTGTTCCTTGAAGAATCTAGCCCCCTTATTTTTCGGCAAAAAGGTTTGAACTTCAGCATCGCAGGATGTGGAAACTTCTTCATTGCGTATAGTATTGAAGATACAACGATTACAGATGAATGTTTTCGAATCACAGGTCTCAGATTCCAGTTCCAGAAAATTTACTTGAACTTCTTTGTCAGAAGTTGCTGAAGAGTCAGGCTGTTCAGTCACGTCAGTGGGAAATTCGATGCCGGACTCTGAGGGTTCCTCGACGCCTGACTTAGATGTATCCATCTGTTTTCGTCTCCTTTCCAAATATCTGTCATGCCTGTCAAATGAAACATTTAAATGAAAGACACGTCGCTGGTTGAATCAAACTTCAAAATTTCAGTCGTCAAAGTGAAAATTATTGGCTGCAGATACAGTAGGGTTGATAAACGAAGTTAACCTCTCTAATGGTATTAATAACATAGAGCTGAAAGAAATCAACGTATTCTCATGGGCTTTGAGTTTTTTCTAGGGTCAAAGGAGTAACTCATTGATCAAGAAATACCTTTTTTTAGCTGCGGTTGGATCAACTGGCTTTTTAGTTTTATAAACTTCCGGAAAAATCGTCGGAATGTAACTGGGGCTGAGTGGGTGTTAGGATTTTGCATTTCCCAGAAAGTGTGCGCTCCATATCCTTGAATGAGCTTTAGCTTGCCAAAGCGAACCATCCCGGCTTAAATGGCCCGTTCAGCAAGAAATAGGTTAGGTTAATTTTACTTACTTTTTCCTATTCACCGCGATCATCCACCGTTGCCGGCGATCGGATTTATGTTGCACGACGGGAAACGCATAGAATTTAATATTCTCCGACGTATTTTTATATGTGTTGCTGCAGTCAACAACACAACAATTTACGTTTGCGTTTCTCGCGGCAGACATTCCGATTGAACTCTAACTCGACACAGCGCGGTGAAGTGAACGCTACATTCTCATTTAACTCGGAAATTCCTTGTGAAAATATAAATTTTTAATTCATCGAACGAATTGAAAACGAAATCCAGCTCGACGATTACTTGGTAACTCGTCTTTAAAATCACTTATATAAATAATAATCCATTTATTCTCACATTTTCCATACACTGCCCCTATTCACTGGCAGACTTATCCTACTGGAAGTTCGTCAATCCGCCACTGGGAGCAGATGTGTCGAAAACGGCTCCGGTTCAAGGTTATGCACATAGCGAATACCCGAGTTCGCCCCCAGATAACAATTGTGCGGATTCTGAAAGCCAACATGGCTGCCGCTGGTTATCGTTCCTAGTAGTTGTTCAAAGTTTTTTGATATTGGGAGAGAACTAGATTCAGTGCCCGGTTGTTTTTCAAGGGGTTTGAGGCTTTGCCTGTTGTTTGTGGTTTAAGATATTAATTATACAAAAACTAGCTCGGCGTAGCGCGCTTCGCGCGCTTCAGAAACCGACTTTATGCGTTAGGGCGTTCTTCAATGTCCTCAAAAAAAAATATCAGTGTTGTAGTTTTAATTGAAATCTGTTTGATTGGATACAAATCTCCTCACCAAACGGATCACCACAAAAATATTTTTGCGGAGTTACCTCAAAATATGTTACGTTATCGTTAAAGAACAATTGATTCAGATTAATTTGAGCTTGTGTATTGTTCGTTAACGGATAGTATCAACTGTTAAGAGTGTTTCAGAAGTAATCGCGTGCTCATCATAAAAACGTCTTTTAACGACACAGATTTCGTGCAGAACTGTAGGTTTATAATGTTAGCATCTGCAGTCAAGATAATTGTCTGCAAATACGGTAAATCATTTGCGCGTACCTTGAATATGCAGAATATAACTTTCATTTGCGCGTTTACTTGTTCTCGAGAAAAATTAAAATAAAATTGGTTGAACAAAAAAAATTCCAAATCTACAAAGCTGGTATCAAAATCCAGTATTGCCCATATATAGGCAGACAAAAAGTTACATTCCGAAATGACTGATTCTGAAATTTTACTTGTTTGCTGCTTAACTAACCTAAATGAAACCGAACGAACTGAAGTCATCAAAATTATGCGTCATTTTCGATATTCAGCTTGATTCACTATCATTCTCACGGCTTTCTTTGTTTAGGAACTGGAACGGACGAAATTGAACCGCTCCCGGCGCATCTGCACTAATGAATTTTGGTACCAGCTTTGTAGATTTGGAATTATCATTTTCTCAGTGGTTGCGGTAATGATTACTGATCAATTATTGTGGGTGCTGTTTGCGCACATGACGCGCAAACGATTGGCATGATAATTTATCTGAAATTCTGTCAAGCGTTTGCATAACAGGTATTGTATTTGAAAACTGGATGCTGAAATTCAACTGCCCCATTTTATTCGTATTTTTCTCGAAAACGAGCGAATGCGTAAATGAAGTCGAGTTATATTTTTCATGTTCAAGGCACGCACTGCAGATGCTAACTTTATAAACTTCAGAACTGTAGACAAATGCATTACTCAATACGTCGCTGTCCACCTCAACGCGACGCATCTCTAGATCTCGCACCATTTTCCATTCGATCCCAATTTTTTTATGTTGTCTTTTTAGCTCTGAAATAATTTTATGACTTTCAGGTGATTCTTTGAACCGATCCTTAGGTACTTTGAAGTACTTATTGTTCTTCGCACTTCAAACTTTAGCCTTTTATAAGTTCTAAAAAGTTCACGAGAATTCTGTTGCTGCAAAACAACCATTCCTCATTACTTTCGCCATCAGAAACGTAGGCAGATTGTTCTATATTTCCTTTTCAAATATTTATTAATTTCAAGTCAGATTCAAAATTCTGACCGATAATCTTCACATCCTGATTCTCAATCGTATGTCAAGAATAGCCGAGCAAAGATAATGTTTCGGCAACGTTTCGGAATGAGATCTACTATTTTTTCTTGAATTCAGAAAAATCAGAAAACCGCTGATCCCGATATCTGATATTCATAGTCTTTCATTTTTTCTGCGATCCCTGTGCTGGTCCGTTTGGTGACTGATAGGAGCATATAGGGGAACGCGAATGAACGGTGGCGTTTATCAGGAATTATAGGAGCTGCATTTTTTCTAGAATCTTACCATCCCGTAATCGCAATCCCCATTATCTATCTTTTCTGCATTTTTGTGAATGTTTAAAGGACCATTGAACTGACCTGGCTGACCTAACCAGAGTCGCGCACGGCGAAGATATGGGATTTCTATGTTCATTCCTCAATATGTAGGTACTTTAAGAAGGAAAAAAGTTTTGTTTCTTGGCAGAGTCACTACAAACAGTTACTTTTTCTTTCAAAGTCAACCTGGTAATGAAAGTTTCCGAAGAATCGTACCGTGTATTTCTGAGCATCACCAACGTTCATTTACAGCAGTCAGACGGCAAAGTTCATGGTTCAGAATCACTATATAGTATATTAAAAGTGGGCTGATAACTGTCAGCTGTCAGATCAAAACTGACATAACCATCGCCGTACCCGTTACTTATAGAAAATCTACCTTTTGCATGAATTTTGCCACAAACGAACACAACACGAATTTTCCTGGATGAAGGTTATGTGAAGACTAATGAATATCAAAACCTGCCTCAAACATACCTTTCATCGAGATCAATTCAGCTGTTCAAAATCTTGAACTTTTGTTCACCTCTTCAAAATTTCGCGAATCAATCCAGCCGTTCAAAGTCTTGGTCTCTTCGAAATTTCGCAAAATACGTTATCGCTTTGAAGATACAGGTTATCGCTTTGAATCACGCTTGTCAAAAACGACAGCTTCGAACGGCGCGAAGTCAGCGGACAGACATTTTCACGATAATATCGCCAGCCTCAAACTGCGCGAAGTAAGCAGACAGAAATTTTTCAGATCAACCGCCAGCCAACCAGCATCGCGGAAAGGCGGTGACGGAAGTGCGAGATCATCATCGGTGACGGAAATGCGAGTTTAACAGCGATGACGGAAATGCGAGATTAATCGTGACAACCGATCTTTTTATATTGGAAAAGGAGGTTTCGGTCATTTATTAGCATTTTTGATGCTGGGCTATTGTGCCTTAGACCCGGTCTTCAATAGCTATAATCGAGAGGAGGGGGAAGTTGTTTACAATCAGTTAACCTCTATCAAGTCCTATAACTTACCGAGGACAATATAATATCTCAGTGCTGTGGTCAACAACTCAATACACAACGAAAATAGAAAGACGCCTGACGCCTGGCATCCTGCTTCGGGGAAGAGGGAGGAGTTTTGCTGACTTTCCTTTTCCTTCCTTTCTTGGAGGTGGTTGTGAGTTTGATTTCCTATTGTTTGTTTTGTATTGACTCCTGTAGAATTAGCAGTAAGCAGTATGTCAGATAAGGATGTGAAAAAGAGGTTAATAGATGAGGTGGAAAAGCCTGATGAAGCTGAGGGTGACTCAGGTTCTCATCTGAACAAAATTGTTCTTAGAGAGATTGCCCCTTGGGCTCCTCCAGACAGGGTGAAGGAAAATAGATACGATAGTTCGGACGAGGGTCCCTTTTTGGTCCAACTGTATGACAAAACCGGGAAGAACTTGGGTAATCTTCATTTTGCGGGTTTTGCCCGGAAAATGAAGGAAGTCAAACAGGGGATTTTACGAGTTGCGGCATCGGGTGCAAATAGGTTGAATGTTACTTTTAGGAGTTTTGAGAGTGCTAACGCGATGATTACGGAGAATGCGAGCAAGATTGATCCCAATTATGGAGCTTTTATTCCGGATTTTGCGTTGTTCAAAACTGGCTTAGTTAGAGGGGTTGATCCGAAGTTGAAATTAGAGGAGATTATGGAAGAGCTGGAAGTTTTGGATGATGAGTCAATCAAGATCTCTCATATTGAGAGAATGCTCTGGTCTGAGAAGGACAATGAGGGTAAACCTGTGAAGGTTAACTCTTCTCGTATTAAGATCTTTTTCAGGGGTCGTGTTTTGCCCAAACGAGTAGCCATTTGGTTTACAGTTAGAGATGTTGCTCCCTTTATACCAAGCATTAAAATATGTTTTAAATGCTTAAGGTTTGGGCATGTTAGAAACCAATGCAGAGCGAAATCAGACAGGTGTTGCAGATGTGGGGAAGGGCACGCAGAGGTCGAGTGTAAAGTGCCTGATGTTCCGGCACAGTTTAAGTGTATTCATTGCGAGGGTAAACATTCGGCCTTATCTCGTAATTGCCCGGTGTTTGTCCAAAAGAAGAAATTTCTTGACGAAAAAATCAAGGCTGAGAATTCTGATGGAAGAAGTCGTTCAAAGGTAAGGGGAACTTATCAGACGGAGAGTTACGACCAGGATTTTCCTGAAGTTGGAAGCAGAAGAGGTCGGTATGCAAGATCAGAACGGTCTGCAGGCTCACAGGGTTTTTCTAACGACATGGGGAATAATCGGTATGTTCCTGAGAGTAAGAGGGTAGGGGCTAGAGGTTCTTCTGGCTCGAGGGCTGGAGGTAGGCCTCTATCTGGGATATCTGAAGGCGATATCGACAACTGGGATAATAATTCGGAAGGGGAAATGGAGTTGGTTGAAGATGAAGGAGTCGCGGGCGCAGAAGATGTTATGAATCAGGGCTTGGTCCCAATGAAGGAGCTACAGGATTTCATTAGATTAGAAGTTAGAAATGCTATTTCCCGTTTTTCGAAGTTTCTTTGTCTTCAGATGGTAAATTCTAACTTTCAAGAGTCAAAGGCAATTGTAAGGTCCATTGAACTGGCGGAGGAGCAGTTTGCGCAGACCCTGGTGTCTGTTGAGACAGGTCATGTCGGATAGACTGAGAGTCTCTCAATGGAATTGTCGTAGTCTGCCTAGTCAGTGGTCTGATTTTAATAATTTTTCTAAAGATTTTGATATTATAGGTTTGGGGGAGACTTGGCTTAAAAATAATCAAAAATTTACACTCAGGGGATTTAATACCTTGAGAAAGGACAGAGTGAGAGGGGATAGGGGCGGAGGTGTCGCTTTCTTTATTAGAAGTAATATCAAATATTGTCAAGTGGCAGATTTGGATATTTCAGATAAATTTGAGTGGATAATGGTGGAGCTCCATATAGGAGACACCCCGATACATATTATAAATCTTTATAGACCGCCTAATATCTATGTGTCACTAGAGGAGTGGAAAACAATTGTAGAGGTAATGGAATCTTTTGATAAAATCTTGGTGTGTGGTGATTTTAATACTCATCACCATTTATGGGGTAGTGATTTACTTATCAAGCTGGTAAGAATTTGGCTGATTCTCTTATTGACTCTGGGCTTGTTATTATGAATTCGGGTGAAAGTACTAGGGTACATGGAGGTCATGAACTCAATAGTGTTCCGGACTTAACGTTAGCGTCTTCGGCATTGGTGGGAAACCTTTCATGGGCAGTTATGGTGGACCCTCTAGGAAGTGATCATTTTCCTGTATCTATAATTTTAGGAAATCTACCCTTTTATAAATGTTCAGTTAGGGCAAAGATTGGAGTGAATAAAATAAATTGGGCTAGGTTCGCTACTGCCCTAGACCAGAGGTGTGAGGACGTTAGAGTTGATAGAGTTAATTTTTTGCAGGCCTATGATGATGTTATGTTTGCTATTAAGGAAGCATTGAGGGAGTCTGGTGCTAGGATGCCTGATGATAATGATCAACGAGTTGGTACAAGCAAGGATCCTCCTCCGGCTGTTTGGTGGTCTCCGGACTGTTCGGCGAAGGTGGAGGAAAGAAGGGCTGCTGCCTTAAGATATAAAAATGATATTTGTGATAGGACTTATGATGAATATTTGGCGGTCTGTAAAGAGGTTAAAAAGTATCTGGATAAGGCAAAGGTTAAGAGTTTTAGAGAATTCTGTGATTCTATTGGTCCTAATACTCCTATGCACTTGGTTTGGGGTCCTATTAAGGCTTTCAAGCGGAGGTTTGATTCTCCTAACTCAATCCCTGTGTCGTCCTCGGATGATTCTGAGATTCAGAATGCGTTTTTTAAGATTTCTCCTCCGTCAGTTTTACAGGATGTCGATTTTGAAGATAATCTTGCTGTCGAGTCGCTATTCGAGGCTCCCATTTCCTTGAGGGAGTTTGAGAATTCGGTGGCTAAATCGCGGGGTAAGGCTGCTCCGGATCTGGATCTTATTACAAATGTTATGCTCAAGCAAACTACATCCGTTTTTAGGAGGGTTTTTCTAGATATTTTAAATGCAATTATGGAGTTCTGTAGAATTCCAGAAGATTGGAAGAGGTACCTGGTGTGTCTGATCCCTAAGCCAGGTGGTAAGGGGGTTAGGCCCATCGCTATCTCTTCTTCGTTGTTGAAGGTTTTGGAGAGGATAATTAATAGTAGACTTCAATGGTGGGGTGAGAATAACTTTGTTTTTCCTTCTAACTTTTTTGGTTTTCGTCAAAGTCGATCTTGCATGGACAATGTTGCTGTCCTTGTTACTGATATAAATAAATCCTTTGTTAGAAAAGAGTTTTTGGTAGCTGCTTTTATTGATATTGAGGGGGCGTATGATAATGTCGTTCCCTCTATATTAATACAGGATCTTTTGGATCTGGGGATTCCTTATAAATTGGTTATGTTAATTAAGGAAATTATATGGACAAGAGAAATTACTTGCCGATATAACGCCAGTGATATGGGAACGAGATGTACTGGAAAAGGCTTACCTCAAGGGTCTATTTTAAGTCCTATTCTGTTTAATTTATACATGAGAAACGTCTTGCTGCATATTCAGGATAGAACCAGGGTTCTGTCATACGCGGATGATCTTGCCATATATAGTTCTTCGTCTTATTTAGATGAGGCATTGGAGGAGGTAGAAGGTTCGCTGGCAAGTCTTGATAGATGGCTACTTGAAAGGGGTTTAAAAATATCACCTAGTAAAACACAATTGTGTGTTTTTACTAAAAGACGTATGGGGAACTTGCCGGTTAAGATTAATTTGAATGGTGTTTCAATAGTTAACTGTTTGTCCGTTAGATTTCTAGGAGTGTACCTAGATACTCGGTTGAACTGGAAGGAACATATAAAAATTACAAAAAATAAGGCGGTTAGAGCAATATCAATTATGAAAGCCGTTTCGGGATTCAATTGGGGTGTTTCTCCCTCGAATCAATTGTGTTTATATAAGGGGTTGGTTAGAGCAATACTAGACTGGGGTTCGATTTTTTATGAAGATGCTTCTACTGGTATTCTAGACTCTTTGGAACGGGTGCAATATGCTGCTTTAAGAATTGGTTTAGGGTGTCTCAGAACCACTCCGACAAATGTTCTTTTACACCTAGCCGGGGTTCCTCCTTTGAAATACAGGAGAGTATTTTTGACTAAAAAATATGTGGCTAAGATGGTATCTCAGTCTGACAATTTGGTTATTCCGAAGTTTAAACTCCTCAGGGAGACCTTCGAAGCTAATGAGTGGGACTTAGATAGGCTACATTTCTTGTTTAGGTGTTGGTTAGAGATGAGGGAATGTTTGCCTCAAATTAAGACTCATAGACTTCCTGTGGGGCTTACTATTGATTATTTTGAAAATTTGGTAGGATTAGATATTGATGTTACTAAAGGAAAGGAACTCAAGAAGTCGTCTGTCCCAAATTATGATTTTAATAAGATTGTTTATGAAGAATTTAATGATTTTATATGTTTATTTACTGATGGTTCTAGAACTCCGGATCCTCCTATAGATCCTCCGCGGCCTTGGCGGTTCGGGGAGAGGTAGAGGATTTTTCTCAGGGGTGGAGGTTGAACAACCATTCTTCTATTTTTTCAGCTGAAGCATTTGCTTTATGGAAGGCAGTGGAATTAATAAACAATAAAGAATGGTCGAAATCTGTTGTTTTTTCTGATTCGTTGAGTGCTCTCACTGCTCTTTTAAGTGTTAACTTTAAATCGGACATAAATCCTCTTGTGTTGGAGATTAAGAGAGTGATTTCTGAAATCCAGGCAAGAGGTCATGTTGTGAAATTGGTTTGGGTTCCATCACATGTAGGAATTCAGGGCAATGAAGATGCGGATGCCGTGGCTAGTTTATCTATTAGGGGAGATTTGATCCAACCGAATTTGGTTGCTTGGTCTGATTTTAATTATTTATGGAAAGAGGAGCTTTTCAAGAAATCTGATGTATACATCCGGTTTTGGGGGGAGTCCAAGGGTACTAAGTATTGTAATTTAGCTGGATCATTTAAATTGTCAGCCTGGTTCAGAGGAGAACACCTGAATAGGAAAAAAGTTACTCTTATTAATAGGATTAGGGCAAATCATCCGACTACCAAGGCACATTTTTATAGGATGAATATAAATTATGAGTGCAAGTGCGAATGTGGCCATCCGATAAAGTCTTTAGATCATGTTATTTTTAGTTGTTTGAAATTGGATGGTCCACGAGTTAAATTAAAAGAATTTCTATTAAACAAAAAGGTTAACCCGAATTTTTCAATCCAAGAAATATTTCTAAAATGTCCCTTAAGGATACAATTGTTTTTGTGTGATTTTATACGCACAAATGATATTGAAGCGTAATTGTTCTCTAGAGAATTTATAGTTACTCAGGTTAGGTTGTGTAATTATATAATGGTTAGATATAATATGTGGGGTGTGTTGTCTATATCCTTTCCCTCTCCCTTATACAGCTAGTTGGATGTGGAGCAGAGGCACTTATTGCTGATATATCGCAATTCAAGTGGAAGATCTGATCAAGGAGTATCAGAAAAACTGGATTCAACAATCAACGAAGATCTCTAAATCTACTTTAAAACAAAGCAAAGCAAAATCGAGAATTAACCTCAAAATATAACCTAACGGAAGTATTCCATAAATTAAAAACGATAATAAAGAGTACGTTGGCACTTGCCCCAGCTTACGCTACACGGGGACGAAGCCAGAAAGGATTAAGAAGAAGAAGAAGAACAATTGTGCGACGCACGAAACTATCACGACGTGCGGCTCACGCCGTGCGGGTGTTATGAGTCGCACCTGATCATCACGACGTGCAACTCACGTCGTGCGGGTGTTATGAGTCGCACCTAACCATCACGACGTGCGACTCACGACGTGCGGGTGTATGAGTCGCACCTAACCATCACGCGTGCGAAGCCACACGTCAATCACGTAGTGTGCCCCTCATGTGCGACGCACAGCGTGCGGCCCGAGGTGCGGCCATTATGCCGTCGGGGTATTCGACATAATTAGATGATCGATTAATAATATCTTACTTTCTGTATATTTTGGTAAATTTAGTACTTATTAATTGTATTGTTGGCCGTATTGACCGTTGAATTATATTTCACATGAAGTCACTCATTGTCATAAGGCGGTTTGGCGCAGTAGGTAGGGCGTACGACTAGACATCTGAGCGGTCAGGCGAACACGGTTCGAATCCCGGTTGGGACAAAAAACAGTGGTCTGCATCGAGCGGAATTTTTTTTTTTCAAATTATTTTAATGGTTTCACCACGTTATTATTTTTCGTAATAAATTTTACCTCAATCGTACAATCCCTATGTCGTTTTATTGGGAATAATGAGCAACCGCACAATGCCCGCACGCGTGCGTCCTCACGACGTGCGAGCGTTATATCCATCAAATGAGGACGCATCTGTATGTTCTCCTGCGCGCACGCTATGCGGATAAACCCGCACGCGTGCGCGCACTATGCATGCACTGTGCGGGCATTTTGTTTTTATACCCGAGCCAAAAACCGATGTGATGATTCCGTAACTCGTGCGTGGATACAGATGTTCGAATATTTATTGTACACGAATAGTTTGTATTATGTAATGACTAGGGGCTCCCCCCCTTCCGCGCTTCGCGCGGCAACCCCGCTCGGCGCTACGCGCCTCGGGCACTCGGCGCTTCGCGCCTCACTTTTCCTAGGAATGGCTGGCCTAACTTTTTCTAACCGTCAGTGGCTGTTCTACCCATTTCTAACCCTTCTTGGGACACTCATTTTTCCTAGGAATGGCTGGTCTAACTTTTTCTAACCGTCAGTGGCTGTTTTACCCATTTCTAACCCTTCTTGGGACACTCATTTTTCCTAGGAATGGCTGGCCTAACTTTTTCTAGCCGTCAGTGGCTATTCTAACCATTTCTAACCCTTCTTGGGACACTCATTTTTCCTAGGAATGACTGGCCTAACTTTTTCTAGCCGTCAGTGGCTATTCTAACCATTTCTAACCCTTCTTGCAAAAACAGACGAATTATTGTTAAAAGACCTGTATGCCCTGGCCTGGACACCCAGAACTATAGCGCGATAGACCTGGACACCCAGGGCGCGATGAACCTGGAGACCGAAAACTATGGCGCGGTAGACCTGGACGTCCGGAACTATGGCGCGATAGACCTGGAGACCGAAAACTATGGCGAGATAGACCTGGACATCCACTTGAACAACCTGGACACCCAGAACTATGGCACGATAGACCTGGAGACCGAAAACTATGGTGCGGTAGACCTGGGCATCCAGAACTATGGCGCGGTAGACCTGGACATCCAAAAACTATGGCGCGGTAGACCTGGACATCCAGAACTATGGCGCGATAGACCTGGACATCCAGAACTATGGCGCGATAGACCTGGACATCCAAAAACTATGGCGCGGTAGACCTGGACATCCAGAACTATGGCGCGGTAGACCCAGGACTATGGCACGATAAACCTGGAGACCGAAAACTATGGCGCGGTAGACCTGGACATGGCGCGATAGACCTGGACACCCAGAACTATGGCGCGATAGACCTGGACATCCAGAACTATGGCGCGGTAGACCCAGAACTATGGCACGATAGACCTGGAGACCGAAAACTATGGCGCGGTAGACCTGGACATCCAGGACTATGGCGCAATAGACCTGGACATCCAGAACTATGGCGCGAGACTCGAGACCGAAAACTATGGCTTGGTAGACCTGGAGACTGTGTCCAGGTCTCCCGCGCCATAGTTCCTGGTGTTCAGGTCTATTGCCCAAGTTATCGCGCCCTATGTATCTCAGTGGGCCGGCGCGGGCCGCCGCTTCGCGCCTCCTTGGTTACAAGGTAAACCAATCATACTTGTCTACACCGGAATGATCTGTAAACCAATCAGAACCTGTCTCTACCGGTTGTAAACCAATCAGGAGAGCCGTTGCTACGACGACCGTATCTACGACGAAAATAATAGACGAAAATTTAGACGAAAATAACAGGATCACGACTTCGCGCGCGATTGGTATTTGTTTCCGCTGTAGCGCACTGATTTTATTTACGGTACTTATAACCCCGGTACAACGACAACTGTCAAATTTGCGCAACTGTCAAATTCGCGACAGCTCTCACGATTGGTCCGTCGTCATCGACCAATCACGGGACGAATAAACCGACAACAATGTGCTCGATACATTTCGATACTTCGAGAAATTCACCCACCAACTTTTTAAGAGAGGACTAGGGCAGCACGCGCGCTTCGCGCGCGATTGGTATTTGTTTGCGCTGTAGCGCACTGATTTTATTTACGGTACTTATAACCCCGGTACAACGACAACTGTCAAATTCGCGCAACTGTCAAATTCGCGACAGCTCTCACGATTGGTCCGTCGTCATCGACCAATCACGGGACGAATAAACCGACAACAATGTGCTCGATACATTTCGATACTTCGAGAAATTCACCCACCAACTTTTTAAGAGAGGACGCGCGATTGGTATTTGTTTCCGCTGTAGCGCACTGATTTTATTTACGGTACTTATAACCCCGGTACAACGACAACTGTCAAATTCGCGCAACTGTCAAATTCGCGACAGCTCTCACGATTGGTCCGTCGTCATCGACCAATCACGAGACGAATAAACCGACAACAATGTGCTCGATACATTTCGATACTTCGAGAAATTCACCCACCAACTTTTTAAGAGAGGACTAGGGCAGCACGCGCGCTTCGCGCGCGATTGGTATTTGTTTGCGCTGTAGCGCACTGATTTTATTTACGGTACTTATAACCCCGGTACAACGACAACTGTCAAATTCGCGCAACTGTCAAATTCGCGACAGCTCTCACGATTGGTCCGTCGTCATCGACCAATCACGGGACGAATAAACCGACAACAATGTGCTCGATACATTTCGATACTTCGAGAAATTCACCCACCAACTTTTTAAGAGAGGACTAGCATTGCACGCGCGCGCTTCGCGCGCGCCTCATTTCACCTTAATTGCCCTATTTTACACATTTTCTTATTTACTGTGTTCAGCTAACTTTGAAGTCTGACAGTTCTCAATTGACTTCAGACTGTACTTCAGACTCAGTTCTGACAGCTAGCAGTATTTTCGCCATTGGTCAGCTCAGGTTGGGTCAGGTCATGTTAGATTTCTGAGAAGGTAATTTTTTTCATAATTTTATTCAAATTTTCAAATATTTCTCCCTGACGGTTCTAACTCTGACGAATAATACCATCCTGACAAAAGCCGTAACAGTTCTCACTATCATCCCACTTCAGACTTAGTCCTGACAGCTGGCAGTATTTCACGCCATCAGTTAGGTTAGATAGATAGATAGAATACGTTTATTATGCCTTAACCAGATGGTCGTAGGGCAAAAGCATACATTAATGACAAAATAAGAGAAATAATAGTCAAAAGAAAAGTGACAAAGAGAAAAGAGAGGGAAAGCAGTACATAAGTCGAACAAATGACAAACAGTAGATACTTATGAACTAAATAAAACTAAGAAAATTAAGAAAGTACAGTAAGCTATATAGATATAGACAAATCAACCAGTAGAAGGCAATACAAACTAAAACATAAATTAACAAAACACAACTTGCAAGAGAGCTATACAAGCTGCAAGGTTAGGTCAGATTCATATGAGAGGTTAATCTCCAGCGTCGCAGATTTTACCATCGCAGATTCTATTTCGCATCGCGATTTCTTTCAGATTCATATGAGATAGTGATCGTTAGCGTCGCAAATTTTGCAATCGCAGGTTCTTTTTCCTATCGCAATCCCTGTTAGATTCATATGAGAGGTTAATCTTCAGCGTCGCAGATATTACTATCGCAGATTCTTCTTTGAATCGAAATATTCCTCTTAGATTCATATGAAAGGTTCATCGTCAGCGTTGCAGATTTCATCTCGTCAGCGTCGCAGATATTAGCATTGAAGATTCTTTTCCCTATTGCAATTCCTGTCAGGTTCACATGAGAGGTTAATCTTCAGCGTCAGCGTCAGCCACAGGTATTTCCATGGAAGATTCTTTTTCCTATCGCAATAATCCTGTTAGACTCGTATGAGAGGTCCATCGTCAGCGTTGCAGATTTTACCGTCGCAGATTCTTTTCCCTGTTGCAATTCCCGCAGATTCTTTCTCTAATCGCTATTCCTGTTAGATTCATATGAGAGGTTAGTCAGCGTCACAGATTTTACCATCGCAGATTCTTTTACCTATTGCTATTCATGTTAGATCAATATGAAAGATCAATTGTCAGCGTTGCAGATTTTACCATCGCAAATTCGTTTCCCTATTGCAATTCCTGTTAGGTTCATCTGAGAGGTTAATCGTCAGCGTCGCAGATTTTACCGTCGCAGGTTCGTCTTCCTATCGCAATAATCCTGTTAGATTCATATGAGAGGTTGATAGATTTTACCATCGCAGATTGTATTTCGTATCGCAATTCCTGTCAGATTCATATGAGAGGTTTGTCGTCAGCGTTGCAGATTTTACCGTCGCAGGTTCTTTCTTCCATCGCGATTCCTGTTAGATTCATATGAAAGGTTAATCACCAGTGTCGCAGATTTTACCATCGCAGTTACCATGGCAGATTCTTTCTCGCATCGCAATTCCTGTTAGATTCATATTTTCTGATCGGTTAGGTCCGCAGTGACAGTTCTGACAGTTCAGCCGTAGGGTCACAGTGACAGTTGGCAGCTTTCAGCTCATTTCAGACGCACGTCCGACCCGCACAGCCAATCGCAGGGCGAATAAAACGGCGGCATCGAAAATCGAAAATCGACATCGAAATGCGAGAGCGCCGACTTCGGGCGCGAACATGAACTTTTTTAGAGAGGACTAGCATTGCACGCGCGCGCTTCGCGCGCGCCTCATTTCACCTTAATTGCCCTATTTTACACATTTTGTTATTTACTGTGTTCAGCTAACTTTGAAGTCTGACAGTTCTCAATTGACTTCAGACTGTACTTCAGACTCAGTTCTGACAGCTGGCAGTATTTTCGCCATTGGTCAGCTCAGGTTGGGTCAGGTCATGTTAGATTTCTGAGAAGGTAATTTTTTTCATAATTTTATTCAAATTTTCGAATATTTCTCCCTGACGGTTCTAACTCTGACGAATAATACCATCCTGACAAAAGCCGTAACAGTTCTCACTATCATCCCACTTCAGACTTAGTCCTGACAGCTGGCAGTATTTCACGCCATCAGTTAGGTTAGGTCAGATTCATATGAGAGGTTAATCTCCAGCGTCGCAGATTTTACCATCGCAGATTCTATTTCGCATCGCGATTTCTTTCAGATTCATATGAGATATTGATCGTCAGCGTCGCAAATTTTGCAATCGCAGATTCTTTTTCCTATTGCAGTCCGATTCATGTGAGAGGTTCATCGTCAGCGTTGCAGATTTTACCGTCGCAGGTTCTTGTTTCTATCGCGATCCCTGTGAGATTCATATGAGAGGTTAATCTTCAGCGTCGCAGATATTACTATCACAGATTCTCTTTTCTATCGAAATATTCCTTTCAGATTCATATGAGAGGTTTATCGTCAGCGTTGCAGATTTTACTATTGCAGATTCTTTTTTCTATCGAAATATTCCTCTCAGATTCATATGAGAGGTTCATCGTCAACGTTGCAGATTTTACTATCGCAGATTCTTTTACCCATTGCTATTCATGTTAGATCAATATGAAAGGTCAATTGTCAGCGTTGCAGATTTTACCATCGCAAATTCTTTTCCCTATTGCAATTCCTGTTAGGTTCACATGAGAGGTTAATCTTCAGCGTCAGCGTCAGCCACAGGTATTTCCATGGAAGATTCTTTTTCCTATCGCAATAATCCTGTTAGACTCGTATGAGAGGTCCATCGTCAGCGTTGCAGATTTTACCATCGCAGATTCTTTTCCCTGTTGCAATTCCCGCAGATTCTTTCTCTAATCGCTATTCCTGTTAGATTCATATGAGAGGTTAGTCGTCAGCGTCACAGATTTTACCATCGCAGATTCTTTTACCTATTGCTATTCATGTTAGATCAATATGAAAGATCAATTGTCAGCGTTGCAGATTTTACCATCGCAAATTCTTTTCCCTATTGCAATTCCTGTTAGGTTCATATGAGAGGTTAATCGTCAGCGTTGCAGATTTTACCGTCGCAGGTTCTTTATTCCGTCGCAATTCCTGTTAGATTCATACGAGAGGTTGATCGTCAGCGTCGCAGATTTCACCATCGCAGGTTCTGTTTCATATCGCGATTCCTGTTAGATTGATATGAGAGGTTAATCGTCAGCGTTGCAGATTTTACCGTCGCAGGTTCTTTTCCTATGTTGACCGTCAGCGTCGTAGATTTGACCATCACAGGTACTTTTTCCTATTGAAATTTCTGTTAGATTTATATAAGAGGTTAATCGTCAGCGTCGCAGATTTTGCCATCGCAGATTTTTTTTCACATCGCAATTCCTGTTAGATTCATATGAAAGGTTAATCACCAGTGTCGCAGATTTTACCATCGCAGTTACCATGGCAGATTCTTTCTCGCATCGCAATTCCTGTTAGATTCATATGCGAGGTTAATCATCAGTGTCGCAGATTTCACCATCGCAGGTTCTGTTTCATATCACGATTCCTGTTAGATTGATATGAGAGGTTAATCATCAGCGTTGCAGATTTTACCGTCGCAGGTTCTTTTCCTATGTTGACCGTCAGGGTCGTAGATTTGACCATCACAGGTACTTTTTCCTATTGAAATTTCTGTTAGATTTATATGAGAGGTTAATCGTCAGCGTCGCAGATTTTGCCATCGCAGATTTTTTTTCACATCGCAATTCCTGTTAGATTCATATGAAAGGTTAATCACCAGTGTCGCAGATTTTACCATCGCAGTTACCATGGCAGATTCTTTCTCGCATCGCAATTGCTGTTAGATTCATATCAGAGGTTAATCATCAGTGTCGCAGATTTTACCATCGCAGTTACCATGGCAGATTCTTTCTCGCATCGCAATTCCTGTTAGATTCATATGAGAGGTTTGTCGTCAGCGTTGCAGATTTTACCGTCGCAGGTTCTTTCTTCCATCGCAATTCCTGTTAGATTCATACGAGAGGTTGATCGTCAGCGTCGCAGATTTCACCATCGCAGGTTCTGTTTCATATCGCGATTCCTGTTAGATTGATATGAGAGGTTAATCGTCAGCGTTGCAGATTTTACCGTCGCAGGTTCTTTTCCTATGTTGACCGTCAGCGTCGTAGATTTGACCATCACAGGTACTTTTTCCTATTGAAATTTCTGTTAGATTTATATGAGAGGTTAATCGTCAGCGTCGCAGATTTTGCCATCGCAGATTTTTTTTCACATCGCAATTCCTGTTAGATTCATATGAAAGGTTAATCACCAGTGTCGCAGATTTTACCATCGCAGTTACCATGGCAGATTCTTTCTCGCATCGCAATTGCTGTTAGATTCATATCAGAGGTTAATCATCAGTGTCGCAGATTTTACCATCGCAGTTACCATGGCAGATTCTTTCTCGCATCGCAATTCCTGTTAGATTCATATGAGGGGTCAGCGTGGTAGATTTTACGACATCGTAGGTTCTTTTTCCCATCGTAATTCCTGTTCGATCCATATAAGAGGTTACAGATTTTACCATCGCAGCTTCTTTCTCGCATCGAAATTCCTGTTAGATTCATATGCGAGGTTGATCGTCAGCGTCGCAGATTTGACCATCGCAGATTATTTTCCCCTATATCGTAATTCCTGTTAGATTGATATTGTGACAGGTATCGATGGCGACACCTATCAGCAATCTGTATTAGTATAAATGTGAAAATAAGTTACCGATAGGCGAACTAGTCAAGGGTCAAATTATACCATAACAGCTCGAGTCAAAATTCATAATCGTATTTCCGAGAGGACAAGATTCTCTCTCTCGCTAGGAAGACGCCGAGCCGACAAGTCGACTGAAATTCCCTTTGCTATCATTCTCGTCTGTTTGAACTCAAAGTTACACAATACTCATAAAATTGAATTGAAATCTCGAAGTATGCAACATTCTGCTATAACTCACGTAAATTCATTACAACTCGTTCGAAATTACATCCAATAAATCGGTTGAACCAACATCTACCTGAACTACGAAGCCTGAGAGCGATTGACTACCGAAAAATCATTGGTGACGACCAATATTGATTTTCGAGGACACGAACATTATCAGGAAAGATCGATCTACGGAGCCGCTGGCCAAATATCACCGATGGATAAAAATCGAGTTAAGTAATCATAATATTCTTTGTATTGTAGGCGTACTGTGTCACAATACTTAGAACTGCGAAATTGAGTCGTAACAACGAGCAACAGCGTATTTATGGAAGTAACAATAAAATTTGTAATTTGTACAATTTAGAGTCACTAATATCATCGAGTCATGCAAAATTTAGAATCTTGGAAGACAAATTGCCCATAAACGTTATTATCCGATATTATCTATTCAACGGCGTGTTTTAAGGCATGAATGGTGTGTGAATGTGGTTGTTATTTTTTTTATTGTATCAAATTTGGTCAAAAATTCGTACATTTGTACAACACGGCAGATTCCGTGCATATAATCTTACCTTGAGTTGCAATAAACGCTGGGAGAATACACTTTTTCCTACCAGCATTATCAAGATTAATTTGATGACCTTTATTGATTTGTAATTTTTATATCCTTGATCCTTCTCACCAGATTATATACTCTCTATGTAAAAAAATAACGGAAGAACATCTAAAATCCGTTATAAATGGCGCCCGAACAGGGACAAGTGTGAATGATGGAATGAATGATTTATGTAATTTTAAATGTAATTATTATATAGTTAACAGAAAATTGCAAATTTTAAATTTTCCGTTGAAACGAAACCACAGTATATTTGAGTAGGCATAAGATATCAGGAGATAGTTTTTGCATACATACTTGTTTACATTAGAGGCGTAGGGATAGGAAGAAGAAATATACCAAATGTTTTGAAATATTGATCTATTGTGTAGTAGGTTTAGATAGATTATATATACATATACAGTTTCAAATTATATACAAGGTGGTTGAAAAGGAAAACAAGTATAGAATATTGAAAATGGAATTTTTTTTAGAGAATAATAATTAAGTTAGGATTTAGTGAATATTTTGATTTTAGAATTATATAATGAATTTTAGGAAATATTATTAGGAATTTAAATAAGAATTATTAAATTGAATGAAATTTGGCAAGAATATTTAGTTATTTATTTATAAAGATTTTAAAGATATATGGTATTTACAAATGATTTGAATATATATACATCTCGCGTTTACACGAAAAGAAAATAGATTTTAAGCAAAATTGGTTAAATTTATGGCTCATCGCACTCCTGTTCAAACTAGGTCCAAAGTGGTGCACACTCCAGTAAGCAGTAAGAACGAGCAAAAAACTAAGAAAATGGAGGAGGAACTGAGGCGTCTCAAGGAGGAAATGGCTAACTTGGGTCAGCTTCGAAATCGAGTAGAACAGCTAACGACGGCAAATGAGCAGAACCAGGATTTGACTCGACAAATCCAGATGCTGAAAACACAGAACGAACAGCAACAAGCAGCACTCGATCAGCTGAGAACCGCGCCTCCCGCACAAAGAGCAAATAACGAAGTCATCTCGGTAAGTGGATTGTTAACTGCCTTGCAACAAACTCATATCGATGCCAAAGCGCCAGAATTTTCAGACGAAGATTGCTCAAATCCAAAAGAATATATATCGAAAATTTAGAGAATTATTTCAAATTAAAAAATATAACTGAACAGTATAAAATTCCGATCGTAGAAAATAGATTACAAGGTAAAGCAAGGGTATGGTGGGATGCATCAAAGGAGGGTGTTACCACGTACGATGATTTCAAAGCAAAGTTTCTGGAAAAGTTTTATTCAATACCTACTCAAATCAAAGCAAAAAGTAAATGGAGTTCAAAACGATATCAAAAACAAGACGGTTCACTCCAGACCTATTTCTTTAAACAAGTACGAGAAGCGAAATATTTCACGCCGAAGTTGAGTCAATTTGAGATTAACTATACAATTATTCAACAACTACCCTGGAGAATTCGAGATGCATTAGCTACCGTTAATATGAATGATTTGAAATCGGTCGAAAATGCAATAGCATACTTGGATACGGATTTTGAAGAAAGAGAAAATGATAAACGTAAATTTCAAAATGGTCATAGCGGCAATAAGAACTCAAATGTTGGAAGTACACAATATAACGATTATAGAAGCCAACCAACCGGTTATCAAACAAGTAACAATGGTTATAATCATAACAGTAACAGAGCTGGATCACAGGTACAGTCAAATTATCAAAATTCAAATCAACAGCACGGGCAAGCTCAAAATACATCTTTTTTTCCAAGATATCCACAAAATAATGCAACAATAGCACTTCCAAACTTTCAGTATCCACCACCTCAGTTACCGTTTGTCAACAATTATCAAAGTCAAAATAGAAGCAATTTAAACTAGTAAACAACGCGATGTGTAAGGATCCGACATCGGGTTGTAAGTATATTGAATTAGCAAAGGATCTTTCATACGATGTTCTAGAAAATAACGAAGAAGTGCCGAACAATGTGGAAAAAAATATATCTGAAGGTTTATATGTATGTACAAATATTTTAGGACAAAAATTAGCAGCACTTATAGATACAGGAAGCCAAATCACATGCATATCGGAGAAACTGTACAATGTTTTACGCGCGAAACACATTTTAAATGAACTTCCGGTTAATAACGTAATGGTTTTGTCTGCAATTGGAAAGAAAACTACTCCGGTAAAACGTCAAATAATGGTGGATGTTTCGGTGGGAAAAAATAGAATCAGTACGATCTTTTTAATAATACCGCATCTAACGAATAGCATAATCTTTGGCAGCGACTGGTTATTTTTGAATAGGGTGAGATTGGATTACGGCCTACAAACGGTAGAGATAAACGGCGTGTTTGTCGAGCCTGAATTGATTTCGTACGGTCGGGAGTCCTCAGAAAAAGTAAAGTCGTTTGCATGGAAACAGAAAACATATGTACAAATAATTAACGTAGAGCCAAATCGCAATGAAAACCTAATTCCACATGATGAAAAGGCATGCACTAGAGATAGTGCTGAAAGGAATGCCGAAAGAACTGACATTGAGTGTAGTTTTCATATCACTGAAAATGATCACGTAAACTTAGAGTCAGTCAGCAAGCATTGCAAAGAAAATGAAGCAGAAACAAACAGAAATATAAATTCAGAGAATAATTTCGCAAAAAATGAAGAAGAGGTTGAAATTTTGTGTGAAATTATAAAAATTGATGATGTTGAAATTGATAATGAAGTAGATAATAGCGAAATTTTGCTGTCATTAATAAGAGAAGAGGAGGAGATAGATGATTTCTTAAAAAATAATGATAGTTTAAGTATGAATATGAACACTGATAACGACGTCAGAAGTACGGTCGAATTTGATGATAGTATTAAGGAAACTGATGATTTCGTAAAAAATTGTGATAATCCTTGTATTGATATGAATATTATTGAAGATGTTAGTGATAAGGTTGAAATTGAAAAAAAAAATAGAAGTTTAACAGTCGTTGAGAGTGAAGTAGAAAAAACAAGAGAAGTAAACAACTGCGAGCCAAATGAAACAGCTAATAACGTAAAACAAAGTGAAGTAGAGTGTGAACAAATAACAGAAAGACACGAAGAAGCAGAAGACCATAACTTTTATGAAAAAAATTTCGAAGAACAAGACCACTTTGCAGAATCTATAGATAACGAAGATCACAATTTTTTTGAAGAAATCAGTTGTTACCGTGTTCGTAGCATACAGGTAGAAAACGCAGACCAAAATTTTTTTGAGGACGTTCGAACGATCGTGAATAATCTTACGAGGTTGGATGAAGGTCAGAAAAACAAGCTTGAAGAAATGTTAATTAAACATAAACAACTATTCTCAGATAAAGCAGGATGCACAGACATCTATGAACATTCCATTAAGTTACTCAAGGGCAAACCTATAGTAAGACGATCGTATCCAATACCACTTAAATTCAGAAATGCAGCAAATTTAGAAATAAAAGAAATGTTAGAAGCCGGAATTATAGAAAGATCCACAAGTCCATACTGTAACCCATTACGGATCGTAACTAAAAAAGAGAATCAAGTTAGAGTGTGTTTAGACGCCAGATTTCTAAATGATATAATTGAGTCAGATAACGAATCACCACCACCTATTGATGAATTATTGAGAAAATATCAGGATGCAAAATTCATGACATCAACAGATCTCACTCACGGGTACTGGCAAATCCCGCTTGCAAAAGAATCGAGACCGTATACTGCCTTTTTAC
Source organism: Euura lappo (assembly GCA_018257835.1). Taxonomy (NCBI): domain Eukaryota; kingdom Metazoa; phylum Arthropoda; class Insecta; order Hymenoptera; family Tenthredinidae; genus Euura; species Euura lappo. Next base: position 54,072 of record JAEUYN010001436.1, read on the forward strand.
ACAATGGCACGTTATATCAATTCTGTAGGATACCATTCGGTTTAAAAACGGCAGGAAGTGGGTTCATCCGAGCTTTAAATATGGCTTTAGGGAATGAATCTAGCTCCTTCTTAACGTGTTATATCGATGATATCTTAATATCCTCTACAGATTTCGAGTCGCACCTAAAACATCTTAATCAAATATTTGGCCAATTAATGAAACACAACTTCACGATACGTCTAAGTAAGTCACTATTTTGTCAGGAGTCAGTTTTGTTTCTTGGGTTTGAAATTTCATCTCTTGGCGTGAGGCCAGATCCAAAAAAGTTAGAAGTAATCAGAAATTTTCCTATACCTAATAATAAAAAACAACTGCAAGGTTTCTTGGGATCATGTAACTTCTACCGGCAATTTTGCTTAAAGTATTCAAATTACGTCACACCTTTACGAGATTTGCTCGAAGACAACGCGATATGGAAATGGACGGACGTTCACACGAAAGCATTTCAAGATATAAAAAATAATTTCATAAATTGCGTAACTATAAGCCATTATTTACCGAACCGTATGTTCAAAGTACAAACCGATGCAAGTGATTTGGGAATCAGTGGAATTCTATATCAAGAAGACGATGAAAAAAATCATAAAATCGTAGCACTAGTCAGTAGATGCCTTTCGAAAGTCGAAGTAAGATACAATACAACTGAAAAAGAACTGCTCGCAATAGTATACTCAATCACAAAATTCAGGATTTATTTAATAGGAAGTACATTCGAGTTAATAACAGATCACAAAGCTTTAACGTTTTTAAACAGCACGGAATTTCAAAATGCTCGTCTAATGCGATGGAGTATGATACTTCAACAGTACACGTTTAAAATAAAACACTGCAGGGGCGTAGATAACATCGTCGCGGATTTTTACAGTAGGAATATCGATGGAAAAGAAGCAAAGACAGAATCAAATAAACTGACAATTCCAAGTGTTAACAAAGCGTTGATAGCGAGTTTAAAAGTCGAGATAAACAAAGTTGAAAAATTTGAGATACAACTAGATTCAATATTAGCTAAAAATTTGAAAAATTTAGAAAAGTTACAAAAAGAAGACACGCATGTAGCCGATTTAATAAAAAAATATCAAGACGATCCAAATCAAAACATGTATCGAATTCATGAAAACATTTTGTTCCATAAAACTGAGCGAGAAGAAAATTGGCGAATAGTAGTTCCTATCAGTTTAATAGGAGTGCTAGTGACATCGATTCACGAAAAATTAGGTCATACAGGTACATATAAAACCCTCAAATATATAAGTACACATTTTTATTGGCGAAACATGAGAGAATTTATTAAAAAAAGTTTGCAAACCTGTGATTTATGTCAAAGAGTAAAAGTATTAAATTATAGTATGCAAGGAGAATACCAAAGAGTGGCAGCTAAAAAACCAAATGAGTTGGTAACTATAGACTTTTATGGACCATTACCAAAATCAACAGCGGGAGTCCAATTCTTATTGGTTGCTATCGATGCATTTTCAAAATACGTAAAATTATACCCTATGAAACGGGCAACAACTAAAGTAGCGTTGAATAAAATGATAAATGATTATTTTATAAAAGTCGGAAAACCTGAAAAATTATTGTCAGACCATGGTACGCAATTTACAGCTGCAAAATGGAAAGTAGAATTAGAAAAACAAGATATTCAAGTATGCTATTCATCAATACGACATCCACAATCCAATCCAACTGAGAGGGTAATGCGTGAACTTGGGAGGTTTTTTAGAACATACTGCTCACAGAAACATACCAGCTGGGCAAAACACGTTAAAGAAATAGAAAAATTGTTGAATTTAACAACTCATCAAAGTACGGGGTATGTTCCATACGAGCTTCATTTCAACAAAAAGGCAAACGATAAAATCAGAGAAATAGTAAACTTTCCAGAAACAATCGACGATGATCACGAGGTAAAAATAATGCTCGCAAATCAAGCACTCGTAAAAAACTTTAAACATAGAGGTCGTTATCAAAAATCTAAATCAAACGTTATCCTCAATGAAGGAGATTTAGTCTTGCTTAAAGTACCATACCCTTCCTCTGCAATTGATAAAGTAACACACAAATTTTTTCATATATATAAAGGTCCATATAAAATCACAAAAAATATCAACGACAATGCATTCCGGTTAGCAGAAATTAATGATACATCAAAATACATAGGAACTTTCAATCGAATGAGTCTACGCAGGTACTGGCAATCCACTTAGAAAATAGATATTAACAGCCAAGCCAGTACTCCTTGAGACGCATCAAGGACTCACCATTCATATAAAAAATGTGTACTAGCTTAAGAAATAGGTGTAAGGAGAATAAGAAAATGTTTATTGAAAAAATTTGCTGAAATTTGATATTTGAAATGTGATAAATACCAATTTTGAAATTTTGATATAATGTTATATGTTAATTATACAAGGAATGTTCGAATGGATGAATGAGTGGAAATAGAATAAGATACGTATGAATCATAAATGTAAATTTCAATTTAATAGCTAAAAGCTTAGATTTTTCTTTCGGATTTTTGATTTTTTTTTGCTTTGCAGTAATCAAAAATGGGGGGGGATGTGACAGGTATCGATGGCGACACCTATCAGCAATCTATATTAGTATAAATGTGAAAATAAGTTACCGATAGGCGAACTAGTCAAGGGTCAAATTATACCATAACAGCTCGAGTCAAAATTCATAATCGTATTTCCGAGAGGACAAGATTCTCTCTCTCGCTAGGAAGACGCCGAGCCGACAAGTCGACTGAAATTCCCTTTGCTATCATTCTCGTCTGTTTGAACTCAAAGTTACACAATACTCATAAAATTGAATTGAAATCTCGAAGTATGCAACATTCTGCTATAACTCACGTAAATTCATTACAACTCGTTCGAAATCACATCCAATAAATCGGTTGAACCAACATCTACCTGAACTACGAAGCCTGAGAGCGATTGACTACCGAAAAATCATTGGTGACGACCAATATTGATTTTCGAGGACACGAACATTATCAGGAAAGATCGATCTACGGAGCCGCTGGCCAAATATCACCGATGGATAAAAATCGAGTTAAGTAATCATAATATTCTTTGTATTGTAGGCGTACTGTGTCACAATACTTAGAACTGCGAAATTGAGTCGTAACAACGAGCAACAGCGTATTTATGGAAGTAACAATAAAATTTGTAATTTGTACAATTTAGAGTCACTAATATCATCGAGTCATGCAAAATTTAGAATCTTGGAAGACAAATTGCCCATAAACGTTATTATCCGATATTATCTATTCAACGGCGTGTTTTAAGGCATGAATGGTGTGTGAATGTGGTTGTTATTTTTTTTATTGTATCAAATTTGGTCAAAAATTCGTACATTTGTACAACACGGCAGATTCCGTGCATATAATCTTACCTTGAGTTGCAATAAACGCTGGGAGAATACACTTTTTCCTACCAGCATTATCAAGATTAATTTGATGACCTTTATTGATTTGTAATTTTTATATCCTTGATCCTTCTCACCAGATTATATACTCTCTATGTAAAAAAATAACGGAAGAACATCTAAAATCCGTTATAATATGAGAGATTAATCGTCAGCGTCGCAGATTTTAAGATCACTGATTCTATTCCCATCGTCATTCCTGTACGATTTATATTACAGGTGACAGATTTTACCTTCGCAGATTCTATTTCGTATTGCAATTTCTCTTCGATCCATATGCGAGGTTACAGATTTTACAAGCACGGATTCTTTTCCCATCGCAATTCCTGTTCAATCCATATCACAGGTTACAGAATTGACCATCGCAGCTCCTTCTTTAGCTCGCATTTCCTGTTAGATTCAGATGAGAGGTTGATCGTCAGCGTCGCAGTCCTGTTTCATCCATATGAGAGGTTACAGATTTTACAATCACAGCTTCTTTTTCGCATGGCAATTCCTGTTCAATTCGTATGAGAGGTTAATCGTCAGCGTCGCAGATTTCCCGTATCCGTGTTACTCAAGGTTCGCAGTTTCTTTGTCACATCGCAGTTTATTTTTCTGATCGGTTAGGTCCGCAGTGACAGTTCTGACAGTTCAGCCGTAGGGTCACAGTGACAGTTGGCAGCTTTCAGCTCATTTCAGACGCACGTCCGACCCGCACAGCCAATCGCAGGGCGAATAAAACGGCGGCATCGAAAATCGAAAATCGACATCGAAATGCGAGAGCGCCGACTTCGGGCGCGAACATGAACTTTTTTAGAGAGGACTAGCATCGCACGCGCGCGCTTCGCGCGCGCCTCATTCCACATTAATTGCCCTAATATACACGTTTATTTTATCATTCTAACATTATTATTGTTCGCAGTTCATTTACGATCAACTCTGGCAGTCGACGGTTCGCAGCTCACAGTCCATCTCACATCGATCATGTCAATCTCAGCTCACTTCAGACTTATTTCTAACAGCTGACAGCTTCACTTGCACGATCAGTTCTGACATCTACGTAGATCTAAAATTTTTGAAATCGCAGTTTTATACGGATCGCCAGGTATATCGGTAGATCTACGTAGTGTTTCAAACTGATCTAATGTAACGTCTAAATTCTTGTTAGACATCTGTTTTCTTTCAGATTTTATGCGTAGCTACGATTGCGACAAATTTTACAAAAGTGCACCAGTGCGCCAATGTTTACAACACGAATTAAATAAATGATTGTCTGAACACATATTTAACCGTGATGACTGTTTATTATGAAAAATATAATTATTTACGATATAACTCTTTTATGAAGGACGATGCTGTCGCCATCAAAGCATCATTTTGCACTATAAAATATATTCCGTTACGAAAATATATTCCTGTTTTTTAAATTCAATGAATAACTTCATTAAATAGGAATTGCTAATTACGAATAATAATGAACTAACGATTGAGGGCATTGTAAATTATGAGTTGCCCCATCTAATTCATGTACAATTCCTTGTAAACATGGTTTTTTATTTTATTCTGATTCTCACCTCGATGATCATTATTTAAGAAAATTTTCAACGATTCCCACGAACGTACCCTAGAACATGCGACGTATAGTTGCCCATGGTTGAAAACATCTCTTCGAAGATCAATTCCAATTTTTTCGAAAGTTTGTCCCTGAGCTTTGTTGATAGTCATTGCGAATGCCAGTTTTATTGGAAATTGTCTCCGTTTGAAAGTAAAGGGATATACGTCTTCGCAGTATAATGTAATTCGATTCAAAAATACTATCTCGCCGGCTTGGTCACCTGTTAAAATTTTGCATTGCAGTAAGTGATTTCCAAGTTGCAATACCAATAACCTCGTGCCGTTGCAAAGACCTTCATTCATACTCAAGTTCCTAATGAGCATAACTATGCTATTTACCCGTAAACGCAATTCATGTGGAGGCAATGACGGCGGAGACAAACTGTTCAAGTATTCCGGTAAAATGATCTCGCCAATGTTGTCATCACCACAGTTTTCGATACTGTTTACACTCGTATATATTTTTTCGGTCGATTCGTCTAATAATTTGATTACTTCTTTGTTTATTTCTTCAACATCCGCATTTCTTGCAGAAAGTATAGCGCACTCTGCTGCTTGCTCGTAACGTTTGTTTTTTATATGGTCACCATAAATTTTTTCAACTATGTTTACGTCGTCATTGATTATACAATCTGTTGGAAATTGCACATAATCATTCGCATCGTTTAATGTTCCATTCCCTAGGTTTAACAGAAATTTTGAAAATTCTATTTCTTGCGGTAAAACACGCATATTTTTTGACAAGGAAATTATTTGGAAGTGTGTCCACAGTGCACTAAATTTCACAGACAAGTTGACAGTTTCACTGCGTGTACCGCGTATTTTAACCGGAAGCAGTTGTCTGAAATCTCCACCTAAAAGGATAATTTTTCCCCAAAAAGGCACGTCTTTTTCCGTGATGTCGCGTAATAATCTGTCCATGATCTCTAAAGCATATCGCGGTGCCATTGGAGCTTCGTCCCAGATGAAAATATCTACTTTTTTTAGGAATTCGCCGTCTTTAGACTGCACTTTGATGTTAGAAGTTGAATCTGCATACAGGGGTACAGGTAATCCTAGTGTTTTATGAACTGTTTTTCCTTGAGGCATTAGAATTGCAGCGATTCCTGTAAACGCCATTGTGGCCACTATTCTCTTTTTAGCTTTAAGCAAGTGCCAAAGCGTCGTATATACAAAAGTTTTGCCTGATCCACCTGGACCATCGATATAAAAGCATCTAGCTCTGTCATCTGTATTGTTATTCTGTGATTCGTTCAAAATCGTATCTACAATTTGTTTTTGTTGTTCATTCAGCTTTTCATATTTTTGCTGACCAATTATTGAATAATCTTCATTATTTTCGTCGTCGTCAGTTTCAATTATTTCAGCAATCTGTTCCATACCAGGGAAATCAGAAAGACTTTGGCCTTCAGCACAAAGCATGCGACCGATAGCAGTATATGCTCGATTTTGTCCACGTGTTTGACCTAAGTGCCGTGTATAGTCTTCGGACATATCATCCTTAAATTCATTCCATAAATCTTGCGGATGAGCCGGATGACAATGAATTAATAGACGAACGAACAGTCTTCGAAGTCGCCCTGGCATCATCCACGTAGTAGCCTCGTTCATCGTTCGTCTCCACTCTTCGTCATCCTCTATCAAACCTAATGCCAAGCAAGTTTCTATATATGTTTGTTTGAGCTCTCCATTTACTGTCTTTAAGCAATTAAAACTTGTAGCGCCTTTAACGGATAATAATAATAATCTTAAGTGAAATAATTCAACTTGAGTTGGACTGATGGAATACATTCGTCCAATACAATTGAAATGCGATTTTCGTGGTTCCCATCGATGTACGATTTTATTATTAATCTTATATTTTCTGAATGTATAATGGCATGGAATTTCAGTGTAGTAATATTGTCTAGCTGTTTCATCTCTCAGGTTTAGTGCGAAGTAATCGGATAACATGTCGGTTTTTTCTATAGCTGACCTTAACAGTTCTTCGCGATTAATAGTGGCATTATCTCCGTTTGAAAAAGTAATATTTTGTTCATTTGGTAAGTGTACTGGTAAACGTATTACCGCGTGACTCTTATCTTGCAAACTTTTTCCAAGAATTCGCCAAGCAGCTTCTACTGGTCCTACGTAACGAGCTTCTACAAAATCTTGTATTTCGTCATGATTGATAGTGGGATTTTCGTTCACATTTTCTCCTATTGAAATGGAAGCCGCATCGTGACCTTTGTATACGTATTTATATAAATATTTGACCGATTTATTGCTTGAAACGACTTCAACATTAATATGACTGTTGAATATCTGTGATAAGACAGGAGAATAAGGAACGACGTGCCGATTATCTACTACATAATCGCCAGGTCTCACGTATGACGTACCAGTATCTGTTCGACGGTAACATGGATAATTATCCGCATTCATTGTCGTCGCTTCTTGAAATTGCTTCGGATAGTGCTTTGAGCATTTTCCATTTTTGATACACCAGTCTCCACATGGTCCGTGTATCATGTGCTTCATCACAATATTGTGTAAGATTGGGTGTTGATCGGGATCTGGAATTTCTGCGGAAATATACCTATCAATCATTTCTGAAGTGGTAATCTTATCGTCTTTCTTTAATGTTACCAGGTTACCAGCATGTGAATATGTGGTAACCCACGTTTTTGAAATTCTATCACATAAACGTATGCGGCAACTTCACCAAAAAAATCTTGTCGTACGATTAAATCTACTAAATGATCTTTCTTTATATCGAAGACACGAGCGCAAATGTCTGGCCTATCCGCTGGTTGTTGGCTGTCTAGTATATTTTCGTGAAATTCCTTCCATCTCGGATTGCACGTCATCGTGATGAATAAATCCGGTTTTCCGTATTTACGTACAATCGCCATTGAATCTTGATACATTTGCATCATGTTTCGTGGTGAGCCGCTAAATGTTGATGGAAGTATAATCATTTTCCCAACTCTTGCATTTTCATTATGTGCTCTTTCTTCCAAATAATCAATTAACCCTTGATAAGATTCCGATCGTAATTCTTTCTGGTGGTTCCGACAGTATTCTATTCTATCTTTTTCGATTTTCACGTAACTATCCACTAACCACTGTTGAAATAATCGTTTGCCCATTAAGAAGACATTATTTTCGTTGGGACGTATAGCTATGCGATATTTTACGTATGCTGCTCGACTTAAATTCTTACTTGGTTGATTAACGCGTCTCAATTTACTACTCCAGCCTGCATCACCGTAAGGAAAAAACAATGGATAAACCCAGGGTTCTACATTCTCGTTCATGGAACTAACATTTTGTAAGATTCTGGTATTTCTGTTTCTAATTGTCACGTAAGTTTCTGGAATTTCTCCATCAGCAGTAGTGGAAAAGACAGCTGCAACCTCGTTACATTTTTGAAAATTATAACGATGACTATCAAAACCATAACGTGGAAGAAATGATAAATGTAATTCTGGTAAGATTTCCGATTGACCAGTCATTAGATGCTGTTGATTCTGTAACTCTTCCTTCATCATTACGAATGCCGCAGCAAATTCATTCTTTTCACGCATTATGTGTTCAAGGATTTGCAACAGTTCTCGATCTAGTGCAGAATTTCTATGTAACCGGTGCTCTATAGCCTCGTTTGGATCGACGATAAATAATTGTCCATAACTCGGTCTTTCATTTGCTGCAGGATGCAATGCCGTATTCATCTGATAATATATCTGTCCCTGGATTTTGAAGCAATATGGTCCAGGACGTCGCTCGTTGAAATTGACTAAATTTGCATTGAACGAGGCGAAGGAAAGTGAGCTATTATAACTACGAATTCTCTCGAAAAAATGGCGTGACTTTTCATGAGTGTTTTGAAACAAAGAAAGTAATTCTTCCGGTGGATTTTGCAAATTTGGGATGATTCCCTCTCCATGGGAACAGCAGTCATTGAATGAATTTCTATTTGACACTTTTTCAGCTGTAAAGTGTTTCGCACCGCATTGACTGCAAAATAAATCCATCGGACCTATATAATGCTCGTTAATGTTCTCCATACGGTTGATATCTGAAAAACTGGCATCGTAGTATGATCTTTTCTGGGCGCGGATTTGTTGCTTACGTTTCGCACGATTAGTTCCACCGTCAGATGTAATTTCTTGGTTACATATTTCTCTATTTTGCACCTCAGTAGTTTGAGATGTTGAATGAATGTTGCGGTCTACTACCAGTGAAGTTACTTGTATTCTGTTATCCATTTCGTTACACAGATTCCCATTTACAGAGATCATTATTTCCTGTTCCAAAGGCAAAATACGATGAATATTAGTATTTCTATTTGTTTTCGTCGTAGATACTGTTCCTGTTTGAGATGCAACAACTCGGTCTCCAATCCTCGACAGTGACACGTTTCGATTGTCTTGGCGAGTCGAACTTTGTACAGTATCAAAATTATTCTGAAAATTGGAATTTTAAATGTCAATAGTTCTGTTGGCATCTATAGTAATATTAACTGGTGTTAAATTATATTGGTTCTCCGCCATATCTCTTACACCCGCTATATTTTCTATTAACATCGATAGCATACAAGTTATAGATTCAAATTTGACAAAACAAGCTGTGCCAGAAGGAGATATTCTACCATTAGAGTCTCTTGAATGAGAATCGAATATCCAAAATTTATCTTCGTACCGACCAATTGCTATTGAAATTCCGTTGCATGTTAAGATTCCCGAATTAAATGAATTGAAGAAGTGAGACAATCCGTTTTGTATATTAGGAAATCCAATGCTACTGTTATCGATGAACAAATTACCGTAAATTACTTCTCCGAATGTGAAGTGACAGTTTGTTGACAATATTTTGAAATTATTTCGTAAGTCATCGACCGCCAAATAATTTTGGTACATTTCATCGGGGTGCACAGATCTACGCGAGGCCATGCTGTCAACGTACAGTTGATCACCAAACATCAATATTGAATCGATGATATCAGAATTCCATAAGCTGATTGAATGGATAACAGACATGGCTATCGATACTGCTGCATTGGCAGTACATTGATTTCCCCTGCTGAATGAGGAAAACCTGTCATCATTTTGGTGAAATGTACCGCTTATTACGATTTGCGTTGGGATTGGATTATGTATTCCTAATGAAGTATCGGTCTGATCTCGTTGGCGTTCTTTGCTTATCCGATTTCTATCTCTACGGAGGCGTCGAAATTCGGTTTCCTCAACTGGAGTTCTATAAACCTTTTTTCGTCCCATTTGAATTCGTTTTTTTGGCAAGTATTTCTACCGACGTGAATATTTACCTACACAATGAAGTCTGTGAATAATGTTCTACGTGTATGTATTGTAGGCTTTTTTGTATAATGTCTTGGGTGTATATTGGTCACAATATATCGTTGAGCTGAATTTTGGTATTTATTGGTATATATTGGTCACAATATATATGGGTGATTCTTTCATTTTCATTATCATTTCGTCAGTTTTGTGAGTATTATGGACTTTTTTTTCAATTTTCGATAAACTTGGTGCGGTCACACACCAAATTCCAGTTTGTACTGCTGAATCTAGTCACGGCAGCATAGGAATGTTCATTAAAAAAAATTCGTTTGCTGGAAAATTCTCCTCATGCATGTGATCTGCTGTTTAATACTCAATCTGTAAATAAAATTGCATATATCAAATCTAAAAGCTGACGATACAATAGAAAGTGTATGTCAATTGTAGATTAACTATTTAGTGACGTAGGATGGAGATAAGTTGGAATTTAGAAAAATGGATTACTCACTTTTTGGCACTCGGTCAACGTTTGAAATATGGTTTGATGATACAACGGGCATATGTGCTGCGGAATCTAGCCCCAGCAAGCACACCGGAGTCTGATATTCAACCCATAAAATGCTTGAATTTATTTAACGATAAACTAATGATTGGAGAATTCCGAATAAAAAGAAATTGTAAATAATTTCATTATGTATTCATCATGTCATGTCTAATTAGCTTACTCACGTTTGGAACGGTCAATGTACAGTTTTAGAAGCTACAAAATTGTCTTGAGCGCTGGGTAATTTCGTAACGCTGATTTATTCTTCAGTTATACTCTTCGACAAAAAATCGAAGAAATCGTTGAACTGTTTGACTTATTCCTGTCAATTTGTTAACCAATTGTCAGGTTTCACGCAAAAGCACTATCTACGCTGATACATTCAACGCAAGATACTTAATGATTATAATCAACCTCATCAAATGATGTGTCATTCGAGTAAAGAAAGGACTTGAGTTGAAGTATAATGATGTCGATCCTTGATCTTACGATTTATTAACGTAAGGTTAAATACTTTCTGCGTAATGAAATGTGTAGAACCTTCAATGACTACTGACGAACTTCGACCAACGGCTATCTTCAGGTGTGACACATAGTTTGAATTGAGGTGATGTGACACACGTTCTGTGTCGTTCTCTCTGACTCTTCCGTGAGACCGATCGGGTTATCTCTCTTGCACCAATCGAATAACTTGAAATTGCTGTGTTATGACACTGATCAACGCAGTCATTTCAATTGAAAGCAACAAAAAAATATCTATCGCGTTACTAATGACTATAAATCAATAATTTTATAACAGGTGAGTTCAGTTGTGAGGTTTATAGTGACACCAAGTGCTCGAGATGCTTTCTGCGCATACTTTTTTATTCCTGAATATCTGCGCGGGGTGAATGGAGTGAACGAATTTCGAATATTGAACTTACCTAATCATAAACAAAAAACTATCTGTCGCGTTACCATTGACTATAGATCAATAATAATTTTCTAATCAATCAGTTGTGAAAAAATATTCGAAAGGAAACCTGGTGAATAGTGAAATGGCCCTTCAACGTCCCACTTTTACAAGATCTGCTATGCTGAAAGAGGTTCAGCACGGTGATAATACATTGTAAGTTTGAAACACATTTTTAATCAGCAATGCAGAGTTATAATACATATTTTCCATGCCCATGTACAGGGTATTCTGGTGCTATAAGTGTTTGAGTATATGTAGAAATGTAGTAAGACTCTAGAGCTTTAGCTTTATAGAGCTATTCCTTGAGCACTCGACTTAAGGGCACTTCCAACCATATATTATTATACATACATGAAAATTCACTGATAAAAACTCCCTTTTTCATTTCTTGAAACTGAATCATCTAGGTCTTGGGGACCTCCTATACATATTCATGTGCATATTCTTGTCTTGTATAAATCAGTCGTACAATATGCACGTGATAAATAAAACGTGCTTTATTTTCAGGCATATCATCGGATATGTAGATTCTATTCAGGGGCAACAGACGGTCGGTCAAAAGCGATGCTTGAATCTGTTCAAATTTGTGCTGACCAATGGTGATTTGAAAATGAAAATTTTGATCTGGGAAGACCAAATCGCCATGTACGCCAATCTCGTCAAATTTCACGAGGTAACGCACGTTCAAATAATCGCTTATGGGCAATAATAATCCATTATTTACTCAAAATTTTGTAACCATACTTCAGATTGTGGAATTCGTGAATATTAAGGCTGTCGCGGTGGACACCAGATACCATAAAATTGAGCCGAATTTCATGGATTTTGATCTGTCAATTCAGCGGTCAACCAAAGTCATTTGCCATGGCCAGTTGAACAATCTTGAAATACCTGCACAAAATATGCCCGCAAAAATCGAAATAAAATACGCGGCAGCGTACCAGGGCGTCAAAAGTAAGACAAAGAATATACATGATATGAAAAGGAAGTTGATTCATGGAAAAAGTGTATTCACTCAACTATTTTGTATTAATTTTACAAAAATCTTTTTTACGGCAGAGGCATGATAAAGTCACTTTATGACGCCTGTTTTCGGCCCGTCAAGTGGCGCTTTATACGGCTGTATTCCACCTCGACACATAAAGTCTTTATAACGTAGTTCACCTCGACCTGTAAAGTACTTTACAAGTCGAGGTCAGACTGCGCCTGCGCAGTACTGCTGCTCGAGCTAGCAGTCGACTCGGCAAACGGATTATGTGTCATGGTGGACGCGGAGTTCGAAGCGGACCTTAACTGGCGTCAAAGTGACTTATCATACCTCTGCCGTAAAAAATATCGTATGATGCTTGCGCGTAAAGTAACTGTTCGAGCGAGGTTATGTTTATCGTACTCGCCGCTGGCTTTGCCTGAGGCTCGCCTTCGGCTCGCCGGGCAAACAGCGGCTCGTACGAAAAACCTAACCTCGCTTGTAAACAGTCACTTTACGCGCATGCCGCATAATATACTATTTGTAGCGGTCCAAGGATATTTATCTGTGCCCTTCGTCCGGATCACAACCGGTCAGGGGACCTGCAGCTTTGCGAGTGGTGCGATATCAGACGGTGCGTATAAACTTCGATTGCAAGTGGCGAACTACGTTGAAACGGCTGCTCTTGTCCCTGGTACACATGTTACAATCACGGGTAACATGAGGAGAAGTGAGAATGGTACATGTTTATTCGTAAGATGTTACGTTTCTTGGATTTATTAGTACGATTTTTTTAATAATTATTTTTCCGTTAACAGGTGAGGCCGTGTTCATGCAGCTCGAGCACATGGCTGAGGTTAGAATAATTGACGATAAAATGCTAAGTAGCGCGGAGATCGAAGACTGCTACAAAAAACCACTGCGCGAGCTCCCAGCTGTAGCATTGGACGCGAAACCACTGAGCGAGCTCCCAGCTGCAGCATCGGACGCAAAGGCCACTCACTCGAGGCTTCCAGTGACGTCCAAAACGGCTACCAACCCGAGAGTTGGAAGAGACGCTACAGCGCGAGCGGCTAAAGCAACTCGAGTCCACATCGAAAGTGAATCGGAGGGAATTTAACTTAATCTTGTTGTAATAAAATAAAAAATTAGTCCGCAGTTGCGGGTTAGTTCATCGTTAGATCATGGTTTTCATGTTCCGTTATTTTACTTTTCAGACATTCTATATATTCTTTAATTTTGTATTCTTTAATTTTGTATGATGAATCAAAGAGTACTCTCTTCAGACTCATTTTTGACAGTCAACGCAGCTCAGTTCTGACAGCTTTTTTTATCCATTGAAGCTGCATCGCCCGGGCCAAAGTGCTGACAGTTCTCAGCTCACATAATACCATTCTGACAGAGTTCTGTACGAAATCACTATTTCTATCCGATTATTCTTTTAATCTGAACAAATTACTTTTATTTCTAAAATAGAATGACAAGTATTGAAACCATTCAAAAATCCTCCGGAATAAATTTCTAATTTTTTGCAAATGGGTAATTAGTTTCAAATGAAATGTTAATTTTCGAAAAAATGAGGAATTGGCCCAAAAGAAAATGCTCATTTCTCGAAAAAAAATGGACAAATAATGACGGACAAAATAATAATAATAATCATAATAATAATAATAATAATAATTAAAATGAAGAAAGTAGTCAGTCATGTAACATTGTTGAAGAATTTTATGCACTTACATGCCCGTATCTCAGTACACTGTATTTCATGCATCATTATTCCGAAGAATGATTAGCAGTTTCATAAAATTTAATGATACCATAGAATGCACAAACCGCAAAGTCAAATACAGTACAACTTCGTCGAGGAATTATTTTTCAAATAATCTTATGAACATGACTTTTTTCGATGCAGTTGACCACGAATTTAAAAAAAAAAATTGTTCAACCTTCACTAATTGCTCACTTTCGTGAAATGAGCAAATTAGCTTTTCGCATTATTAATTTTTTCAACAATTTACAATAATTTTTTGAACAATTTACAATTTTGATTTTGGATACTCTATAATCATTCGTGTCGTTACAGTTTGAAATTTAACTGACTATACAAATCGATCGATTGATTGATATATAATATAACTCTGACTGAGGAGAGTCACTCAATTCGAGTCTTTTATACAAACCTCAGGAAGAAAGAAAAAATCGAAAGAAAGTATAATTTATCATTTTTGATTGATGATTCGTATAGTCCGTCGAATTTCAAACAATTACCAATTTCTGTTAGATTTTTATCATGAGAAGTTAATCGTCAGCGTCGCAAAATTTTACCATTGCAGAATCTTTTCCGCATCGCGATTAGAGGTTACTCGTCAGCGTCGCAGATTTTACTATCGCAGATTCTTTTTCGCCGCAGATTCTTTTTCGCATCGCAATTTCTTCCAGATTCATATGAGAGTACCATCGCAGATTTTCTGTCGCATCGCAATTTGAGAGGTTAATCGTCAGCGTCGCGGATATCACCATCGCCAGCGTCGCAGATTTCACCATCGCAGATTCTTTTCTCCGCATTGCAATTTCTGTGAGATTCATATGAGAGGTTAATCGTCAGCGTCGCAGATTCTTTTCCGCATTGGAATATCTTCCAGAATGAATATGATATGAATATGAATATGAATATGCATATGAGAGGTTAATCGTCAGCGTCGCAGATATTATCGATTCTTTTTCGCATCGCAATTTCTTCCAGATTCATATGAGAGGTTAATCGTCAGCGTCGCAGATTTTCCGCATTGCAATTTCTTCCAGAATGAATATGATATGAATATGAATATGAATATGAATATGAATATGAGAGGTTAATCGTCAGCGTCGCAGATATTACCATCGCAGATTTTCTGTCGCATCGCAATTTCTGTTAGATTCATATGAGAGGTTAATCGTCAGCGTCGCAGATTCTTTTCCGCATCGCAATTTCTTCCAGATTCATACGAGAGGTTAATCGTCAGCGTCGCACATTTTACCATCGCAGATTCATTTTTGCATCGCGATTTCTTCCTCATCGCAATTTCTTCGTCGCAGGTTAAATCCAACGCGTGTAGTTTATTCTTTTGATCGGTTAGGTCAGGTTCGCAGTGACAGTTCTGACAGTTCAGCCGTAGGGTTGCAGTGACAGTTAGCTCTCGGCTCATCTCAGACCACAGTCGACCCGCGCATCCAATCGCAGCGCGAATAAAGCGATGACAATGAGGATCGCAAACATCGACCATCAGCCGCGTTCGGGGTGGGACATGAACTTTTTTCTAAGGGGACTAGCATCGCACGCGCGCGCTGCGCGCGCGCCTCATTCCACGTTAATTGCCCTAATATATACGTTTATTTATTCCAACATTAATAGCAGTTTGCAGTTTATTTACA